>CM055128.1:167514188-167904572 GCA_029206835.1 Rana muscosa | reverse complement strand
CGGAGTTGTGAGCGAGCACCTGCTCAATCCAATCGGTTGTACTGTGTTTGGGCCTATAGACTGCCTTGGCCCACCGTTCATTTGTTTGCTGTTTCTGCTGGAGACCGGTTTCAGGACAGAGTTAAAGGGTCTCCAGCATAGTGTTCCTTTTGACTGCCTACTTTGTGGATTACAATACTGTTCTTGAACGTGCACCACCATTTCAAGTTTGCATGCAAAGAAATCTTTATTCTTAAGACTGAGTTTGATTCCATGTCAGGCCTGACTAGGGAGGGTAGATAGAATATTGTTTAGTGCGCCATAGTGCGCGTAGATAGCAATAGCTGCACGTGGTGGATTACCGCGCTGTGCTATTGCCATATATATATATTCCATCTATTGCTGCAGGGCTCTGCAAGCCAGTTACATGTTATGTTTTAACCCATGCCCTTTTAACCTAAAGTAAAGCTGTTATACCTTGCCACTTGCATCACTGTGTTATCATTACTCATAGAGCTTATACTTAATCTGGGGTTAAAGTGTGTATGTTACCAGGTGTAGCCTGCGATAGAAAACACCCCCCCTAGACTAACTGTGCCACAGGGGACTATACAAGATTGCCGGGGGTTGGTGGAGCTGTACTCATGGCCCGAAAATCAAACCAGCGGCTCTCTTAACTGGGGGTAGCGCTAAATAGGGATGAGCCAAACACCCCCCTCCCCCCGGTTCGGTTTGCGTCAGAACATGAGATTGGACCGAAAGTTTGCGCGAACTTTCGAACACCGTTAAAGTCTATGGGACTCGAACGTCAAAAATCAAAAGTGCGAATTTTAAAGGCTAATATGCAAGTTATTGTCCTAAAAAGTGTTTGGGGACCCGGGTCCTGCCCCAGGGGACATGTATCAATGCAAAAAAAGTTTTAAAAACTGACGTTTTTATGGGAGCTGTGATTTTAATAATGCTTAAAGTGAAAAAATAAAAGTGAAATATTCCTTTAAATATCGTACCTGGGGGGTGTCTATAGTATGCCTGTAAAGTGGCGCGTGTTTCCCATGTTTAGAACAGTCCCTGCACAAAATGACATTTCTAAAGGAATAAAACTAATTTAAAACTGCTTGCGGCTGTAATGTAATGTCGGGTCCCGGCAATATGGATGAAAATTATTGAGAAAAACGGCATGGGTACCCCCCCCAGCCCATTACCAGGCCCTTTGGGTCTTGTATGGATATTAAGGGGAACCCCGCATCCAAATTAAAAAAATAAGGAGTGGGGCCCTTCTTAAGGTTTGTTCTTAGGTTGAATCTGTTTGTAATTTGGAACAGGTACATTTTGTAAGTGTAGCTCCAGCCAAAAAATCTATTTTTAAGCTTTTTGGATAACATAGGGAAGGGTTATCATAACCCCTGTAACATTTGTTTTGCTGTCTGTGCCCCTGTTCAGAAGATTTCACCTCACTTTCTGTTCCAATGACAATTGGATTTTGAAATTTTAATTTTTTTAGGGAAACAAGGATTGGTGATAAAGCATCAGTGGAGACACCTTTTTCCCATATTAAATCTTACAGGAGGGAATTTCCCTTCCTAGGGGTAGATTTCCCCTCACTTCCTGTTGTCTCACTCAGTTTGTAAGTAGAAGTCCTTTGTAAGTCGGATGTTTGAATGTAGGGGACAACCTGTATATACTATACGGCCTGCCCTATATACTCTGCAGAAAATTGGGCCTTAGGTGTTGGTGGAACACTGTAAGCCCTCATAGTTACTCTTGGTGGGCGTTGTAACGGGCCCTGCTGTGAAATATTATATCAAGAATTGTAATCAGAATTGTAATCACATGCCACTGTTCAACAGGGGCAGAAAAATTGGGCCTTAGGCAGTGGTGGTGGCACAACACTGTAAAGCCTCACAGATACTCTTGTTGAGCGCAGGAACGGGCCCTGCTAAGAAATATTAGATCAAAATTTTTAATTACACGCCCCTGTTAACCACTTAATGACCGCTCACTGTATATATACGTCGGCAGAATGGCACCGACAGGCACAATCACGTACAGTGTACGTGATCGCCTTTGTACAGTTGGGGGGTCTGATTGGACCCCCCTCCTATACAGTGAGCGGCCGTTTATCATTGGGGAGCGATCAGAGATGAGGGGGTGACCATTCGATTTCGGCCACCCCCTCGCGATCGCTCCCGGCGAATGAAAATGCTTCCTCCGCCATGTGATGTAAACACAGGCAGGAGGAAGTGATGTCATCTCCCTCGCGGCGGTCTTTTTGATTCCGGTGCCGAGGAGAGAAGAAGCAGGTTAGTGCACCAACAGTCCACTGACACTTAGGTACACATAGGCACACATTTCACCCCCCAGTCACCCCCAGATCACCCCCCAGGTCACCCCCCAGCCCCCAATCACAGTGTCACTGATTGCAGTAATCATTTATTTTACTGATCACTGCATTTAGTGTCATCTGTGATAGTAAAAAGTTGCAGGGCAGTTAGGTTTAGGCCCCTTTAGGTCCAGGGTAGCCCCCTAACCCCCCCTAATAAAGGTTTAACCCCTTGATCGCCCCCCAGGTAACCCTTTCACCCCCTAACGCCAGCGTCACTAAGCGATCGTATTTTCGATCGCTGTATTTAGTGCCGGTGGTGCCCTAGATAGCCAGTTATTTATTTTTAGTTTCGCCGCAGGTTTTTAGAGTGTCAGGTACCCCCATATATTATTTTAACCCCCTGATTGCCCCTAGAGTTAACCCTTTCACCAGTGATCACCGTATAAGCGTCACTGGTGACACTGGTTACCCAGTTAGTTATTTAGTTATTTAGGTAACCCGTCAGGTTTTTATATAGCGTCGGGTACCCCCATATTTAACCTAATAAAGGTTTTAACCCCCTGATTGCCCCTAGTTAACCCTTTCACCAGTGATCACCATATAAAAGTTACAGGTGACGCTGGTTGGTTAGTTTGGTTTTTTATAGCATCAGGGCACCCGCCGTATATAACCCAATAAAGGTTTAACCCCCTGATCGCCCGGCGGGTGAGATCAATTAGGTTTTAGCGCCAGAGAGGGTCTGCGTCGCCCCAGGCAGCGTTAGGTTAGTGCCAGTAACGCTAACACCCACGCGCAAAGCATACACCTCCCTTAGTGGTATAGTATCTGATCAGATCTATACTAGCGTCCCCAGCGGTTTAGGGTTCCCAAAAACGCAGTGTTAGCGGGATCAGCCCAGATACCTGCTAGCACCTGCGTTTAGCCCCTCCGCCCAGCCCAGCCCAGCCCAGCCCACCCAAGTGCAGTATCGATCGATCACTGTCACTTACCAAACACAAAACACATAACTGCAGCATTCGCAGAGACAGTCCTGATCCCTGCGACCACTAACAGTTTTTTTTTGTAGCGTTTGATACATTTGCTGATGACAGTCGGGTGCTTTTTTTCCTGTGAATCTTACTAGTGTACCCCTAAATTTAGAGCCCAAAATGGCAAGACGAAGGTACACTAGTAAAGAGGCCTACGAGATTCTGAGCATGACAGATAGTGAAGAGGAGGTCACGTATCTGTCAGATTCAGGCTCAGAATATCTTCCTGTAGAAGACAGTGACATCAGCGGCCCCACGTCAGATAGCTCTGACGACGAAGTTGAGGTCCCTGCTAAGGTCAGGCGTACCCGATCCCGATCTTCTGAGGTTGTTGAGGAGCAAGAACCGCAGGGATCTCGTATCATGGAGCAGAGTAGTACTAGCGCCGCTATTCCTTCTGGTGAATTGGCAAGCACCAGCGGCCTAGTACAGCCTGGGCGTACATCCAGCACTGTAGTATCACTTGGTGATGTGGCGAGTCCCATAAGTGCAGTTCAAGCTGGCGAGGTGGCAAGCACAAGTAGTGTCCCGCTGCCACCAATAAGAAGACAAAGGCAGGCCCGTCGTACCCATAGTGCTCTTCCTGCAGAATTCGCCTATCCTGATTGGGTCCCCACCACTTCTGCAGAACCCGTACTTCCCCCATTCACTGCCCAACCCGGTATTCAGGTGGAAACAGCTGATTTTATGCCAATTGATTATTATTCGCAGTTTTTCACGGAAGATCTCTATAGATCTATTGTGGACCAGAGTAATTTATATGCTGGTCAATTCATCGCCGCTAATCCCCAGTTGTCTTCCATTGCCAAAGATTGGAAACCAATTACGGTTTCCGAATTTAAGACCTTTCTGGGCCTTTCCCTCAACATGGGCACACATAAATTCCCGTCATTGCGTGCTTATTGGTCCACGCACCCAATTGACCACATGCCCGTGTTCTCTGCCTCCATGCCCAGGAAACGATACGAGCAGACTTTGCGGTTCATGCACTTCAACGACAATGAACTTTGTCGTCCACGTGGGGACCCTGAATACGACCAGCTCTATAAAATTCGGCCCCTCATAAACCACTTCAACGAACGTTTTGCAGCCTTGTTTATTCCCGATCAAGCTGTCTGCGTTGATGAATCCCTGATTAAATTTTCTGGCCGCTTGGTTTTCAAGCAGTACCTTCCCAGCAAGCGTGCCAGATACGGGGTCAAGCTCTATAAGTGCTGTGACAGGGCAACAGGCTATGTATGGAGCTTTATGGTTTATGAGGGAAAAGATAGTCAGGTTGAGCCGGTCAACTGCCCGGATTACATAGGGAGCGCTGGCAAAATAGTGTGGAAATTGGTGTCACCCTTATTCGGAAAGGGGTACCACTTGTATGTGGACAATTATTACAGGAGCGTGCCACTGTTTAGTCACTTGTTTGATCATCAGATTGGAGCATGTGGCACCGTGCGACCTAATCGCCGGGGCTTTCCCCAGCGGCTTGTAGATGCCCGTCTTAGGCTGGGGGAGAGAGCCTGCGTGAAGTGTAATAACTTGCTCGCTATGAAGTGGAGGGACAATAAGAATGTTTTCCTTCTTACCTCCCTTCATGCAGACACGACAGTCCAAATTCGTACGGCGACTGGTGTTGTGGAGAAACCCCTCTGTGTCCACGAATATAACAAAAATATGGGAGGGGTGGACCTCAACGACCAGTTGTTGGCGCCGTATCTAATTTTTTTTTTTAAATCAAATGGTTTTTATTGCTCACAGAAAAAAAAAGATACAAGGTACAAAAATATGCAGCATATTATATCTGTTACATGTACGGTAGCAATATATGTTTTTGACATTCCTTGGTCACATCTGAAATCGCATACATTAAACGATCCGCTCAGAGTTTCAAATAGCATAGGGTGAACAGTACACAACCCATCAGACTATCCCCCCTCCCACCCGCCCTCCTGTTGCCGGTGGGAGCTTGCTACACACCTCCCAACAGCCTCATCCTCACCAATTCCATGGGGCTTAACCCCGGTGCAGCAAGCCATGCATCCCAGAGCCTATCAAACTTTCCCGCGATGCCCCTGTGCTGGTATATGTATTTCTCCATCAAAAGGGTTTTACCCATCTGCTGTATCCACAGCTGGACCGTAGGCGGCTCAACAGACTTCCACCGTAGTAGAATAGTTTTTCTCGCCTGGAACAATGCCCTAGTAAATGCCATTCGAGTCACCTCCTCCGGGATCTCCCCCTCCAGTATTCCTAACAAGCAACATAAGGGGTCAGAAGGAACGTTGGTCTGGAACACCAAATTAAGTGTAGCCAGTACCTCCGTCCAATATCTATGGAGTTTGGGGCACCGCCAGAGGAGGTGAATCAGATCTCCAAGCACCGCCCTACATCTACCACATAGCGGATCGGGCAGTCTTCCCATCTTGAATAGCTTTACCGGTGTAAAATGTACTCTCAGTAGTATATATAGTTGGGATACCTTTTGTGCCACATTAAGCGAGCAGGCGTTTACCACCCGCATTGCCTCCTCCCAGAGCTCCCCCTCTATAGGACCAACATCCGCCTCCCACTGGCTCACCACTTTCATGGGGTGTCCCTCCAAAAACGAGGACAGCAGCATGTTATAGCACTGAGAGATTACACCCCTGGTCTCTCTCCTGCAGCATGTGAAAGACAGGGGTGGGGGACTGAACCCACTCCACTGCATCTCCCTGAGCCCTGACAGCATGTCGCAGCTGCAGGTAGTAAAACAGCATATTGGACGGGAGCGCATATCTTGATTGAAGCACATGAAAAGGGAGTAAGGCCCCATTATGAAACACTTGTCTCAGGTAGGTTATACCTAGTGACCTCCACTTAGGGCCCTGCTGAAGTTTGGCCAGTTCAGTGTAATTGCCGTTCCCCCATAGCGGGCTGTACCTAGTGAACCCCGTAACATTCTGGAGTTGTTTGGCCTTATTCCACACCTTCTGAAGGAGTGAATAAGTGGGCATCTTTTTAATTGATTTCTGAAACCGCTGAGCCTCCAGACCCTCCGGCACCGTGTCGGCCCCCGAGCCAAGCAGCATTAGCCTAGCCGAGGAGCCCACAGGAGCCGGTACCATGACACCTATCAGGTGCTGCAGTTGCGCTGCCAAATAGTATATCCAAGGGTTGGGGAGGGCAAGGCCCCCCCCCTCCTTTGGTCGTTGTTATTGTTCCAATTTGATCCGGGGGGGTTTGTTGTGCCACAATAATTGTCTAAAGAGGGAGTTGACGACCCTGAAGATTTTAAGCGTGATGACAACCGGAGCATTGTGTAGCAGGTACAGCAACTGGGGCATTAGTATCATTTTAATAAGGTTCGTCTTGCCGGCCAGGGACATCCGCAGTCTGTTCCATATCTGTATTTTATCCCTGAATCTGGTTAATAAGAGGTATATATTCAGCTGACAGAATTCTGTGATCACCGGGGAGATGAATACACCCAAGTACTTAAATGAGGATACTATAGGGACCGGGCAGGAGGGCCCCTCACCTAGCGCGGGGGCCTCATCCAGGAACATCAGAGCCGACTTGGACCAGTTAATTGTAAGGCCCGAGAAACGGCCAAACTCAGTGATAAGGGACATGACCTGAGCCAGTGATTCATCCACATCTTCCAGGAAGAGGAGCATGTCATCGGCGTATAGCATAATTTTCTCGTGCATATTGCCATAGCGGAAGCCCCTGACAGACCGGCAGTCTCGCACCAGAGCCGCCAAGGGCTCAATGGCCAGAGCGAAGAGCAGGGGGGACAGGGGACAGCCCTGCCTGGTCCCCCTACCCAACGCAAAGGCGTGAGACATCCTGTCAGACATTCGTATGGCCGCCTGCGGCGAGCCGTACAACAGCCTCACCCACCCTAGGAACCGGGGTCCGAACCCGAACTTGGCCAGTACAGCCCAGAGATACCGCCAGCCAACACTGTCGAATGCCTTATTGGCGTCAAGAGACAACAGTGCCCTGTGGCCGACGTAATCCGAGGGGGTCTGCATGTTCAAGTATAGCCGCCTAAGATTAGTTGCGGTGGAGCTGCGAGGCATGAACCCCGCCTGATCTGGGTGAATAATGGACAAGATAATTTTGTTAACCCTCTTAGCCAATACCTTGGCCAGAATTTTAACATCGCTCTGTAGCAGTGAGATGGGCCTATACGAGCCGGGGTCCAAGGGATCCTTGCCTGCCTTTAACAACAGTATAATATTGGCTCTATTCATGGAAGGGGGCAATGCTCCGGACTTGAAGGAGGTGTTGAACACCGCAAGCAGCCTGGGCAGAATCGCCTCGCCGTATTGGACATAGGCCTCCATGGGGATCCCATCATCCCCCGGGGCCTTGCATGTGGGGAAAGATGCGACCGCCTCCCTCAGTTCCTCCAAAGTGAGCGGGGCCTCCATCTCCGCGCGGGCCTGCCCGCCCAGGAGCGGAAGCTCCACCGTTCCCAGATATTGTGATAGGTCCTCATCTGTATAATCATCACATGGCCTGTAGAGATTTCTGTAGAAGGACGCCAATTCAGCCATAATCTGCTCAGGGTCATTCACCAGTCGTCCCCGGGAGTCTCGGATCACTCCAATCGCCGGGGAGGCCTGCTGTGACCTGGCAATCTTAGCCCCTCCTCATAGAAGGCCTGGCTAGTAAAGAACCTCTTTTTTTCCGCAGCGGAGGTTCTCAACCGGTCCAGGGAATCCTGGGCCGATATCCAAGCCTCCCTCGCGGAATCAGTTGGATCCATTACGAATGCAAGCTCCAACCGTTTCACCTGGTCTTCAACCTGCGCCAAAAGTGCAGACGAGTTGCGTTAATGGCCGTGATCTCAGCAATAAAGGAACCCCTCAAACAGGCCTTAAAGGCATCCCAGCCCACCGCCGAGTTCTCCCCAAGGTGGTTGTCTAAAAAATATTGATCAATATGGCAGGTGACCCGGTCATGGGATGTGAAAAGTTTTAGCCAGTAGGCATTCAATTTCCACGGTGCCCTGGGCAGGGAGGAAGCGGGACGGGTAACCAGGTGAGCCGCCAGCGGGGAGTGGTCGGACACCCCCCTAGGGAGGTATTCTATCTTGGGGACCATATGCACAACCCGCTGGGACCCCACACATAGATCAATGCGAGATAATGAACCATGGGTTTTGGAAAAACATGAAAATTGTTTGGTAGTCGGGTATCTAGCCCTCCACACATCCACCCAACCCACCTCCGCCAGCAGGCGGCTCAAAACGCGCCGTATCTAATTGACCGTAAGGCGAGACACTGGTACAAAAAAGTGTCTATATCCTTATTTCAATTGGCTTTGCTGAACGCTCATGTGCTATACAGAGCTTCAGGCGGGACATTATCTCTTGTAAAATTCCAGAATGAGATTGTCACAGAACTCCTGTATCCAGGCGGTTCTGCACCTCACCATCCCCTACCAAATGCAGTAAGCCGGCTGCATGAGAGGCATTATACGCATGTCCTCCCGAGTACCCCTACCCAACGAGCCCCCCAAAAAAGATGTCGTGTCTGTAGCAAGCGCGGATTTAGGCGTGACACCCGTCATTATTGTCCACTCTGTCCTGACAAACCTGGTCTTTGCCTTGGTGAATGTTTTGAACGCTACCACTCAAAAGTGAAGTTTTAGCGTAGGGTACAGCATTTCACAGACTAGGACACACTTACACAGGGTCTCCCAAGATGCCATTACATTTTGAGAGACCCGAACCATTACAGTTGTTAAAGTTACAAAAAAAAAGTGTAAAAAAGAAAAAAAAAACGTAAAAAACAAAAACACAAAAAACATATAAAATAAAAAAAACAAAAATAGTTGTCGTTTTATTGTTCTCTCTCTCTCTCTATTTTCTCTCTATTGTTCTGCTCTTTTTTTACTGTATTCCATTCTGCAATGTTTTATCATGCTTGCTTTTCAGGTATGTAATTTTTTGTTTTCAGGTGCGCCATTCAACTGCAGCGCGGAATTATTTATCTTGACAGCAACAGCGTTTGCTCCCACGATACATAAAGCCGTGACTCCAGTGCTGTAGGAGGTGATTTCACCACCACAGTTAAAAAAAAAGAGCATATATGCCGAAGCATGGGGGCAGCAGGGGCGGAAGAGCGATTTTGCTCCTAATGCCGCGTACATACGGTCGAAATTCCGACGGAGGCTTGCCCGTGGAAAAGTCCGACCGTGTGTACGCGGCATAACTTTTTTGCGGGAGGATGCCCCCATGCTTCGGCATATATATATTTTAGGCACAGGTTGCGTTAAAAAAATGTTTTATTTTTTACTAGGTTTTGTTTTGGTATTTGCTTTGCAGGTATGGTATGGTAAGGTCTTACTGTTGTACTGGAATGTTACTTTGTTTTAATGTTAACCATCATTTGCTTAGCAGGTACGCCATTCAGTTGCATCGCGGATTTGTTTATCTTGACAGCAACAGCGTTTGCTCCCACGATACATAAAGCCGTGACTCCAACGCTGTAGGAGGTGATTTCACCACCACAGTTAAAAAAAGAGCATATATGCCGAAGCATGGGGGCAGCAGGGGCGGAGGAGCGATTTTGCTCCTAATGCCGCGTATATACGGTCGAAGTTCCGACGGAGGCTTGCCCGTGGAAAAGTTTGACCGTGTGTACGCGGCATAACCTTTTATGCCGCGTACATACGGTCGAAATTCCGACGAAGGCTTGCCCGTGGAAAAGTCAGACCGTGTGTACGCGGCATAACTTTTTTACGGGAGGATGCCCCCATGCTTCGGCATATATGCCCATCATTAGAAGTGGGTGGATGAAGGGAGGTATTCTAATGGTGGGCATACCCACCGATCAATCTCTTTTTTTCGTTCAGCCAACAGGCTGCATGAGAAAAAAGATTACAATACATGTCCAACAAGGACCAGCAACGTACTGGTATGTTGCTGGACTTTGAATGTTTATACCAGAATGATGCCTGCAGGTTTAGGTATCATCTTGGTATCATTCTTTTCAGCCAGTGGCCGGCTTTCATGTAAAAGCAATTCTAGCAGATAATTAGGCTCTAGACTGCTTTTACAAGCAGTGGGAGGGAATGCCCCCCCCCGGATATAAACAGCGCCATTGGGAAATTGGGAAAGCATTTTATCACACCGATCTTGGTGTGGTCAGATGCTTTGAGGGCAGAGGAAATATCTAGGGTCTAACCCCCCAATTATTTTCAAAAAAAGAGTACCTGTCACTACTTATTGCTATCATAGGGGATATTTACATTCCCTGAGATAACAATAAAAATGATAAAAAAATAAAAATATGGAAGGAACAGTTTAAAAAAAAAATAAAAAAGCAAAATAAATAAAAAAAAAAAAAAAAAAGCACCGCTGTCCCCCCCTGCTCTTGCGCAAAGGCGAATGCAAGCGTCGGTCTAGCATCATATGTAAACAGCAATTGCATCATGCATGTGAGGTATCACCGTGAAGGTCAGATCGAGGGCAGTAATTTTAGCAGTAGACCTCCTCTGTAAATCTAACGTGGTAACCTGTAAAGGCTTTTAAATGCTTTTAAAAATGAATGTAGTTTCTCGCCGCTGCGCGTTTGTGCGCAATTTTAAAGCATGTCGTGTTTGGTATCCATGTACTCGGCCTAAGATCATCTTTTTTATTTCATCAAACATTTGGGCAATATAGTGTTTTTTAGTGCATTAAAAATAAAAAAAAGTGTGTTTTCCCCCCAAAAAATGCGTTTGAAAAATCGCTGCGCAAATACTGTGTGGAAAAAAAAAATGCAACACCCACTATTTTAATCTGTAGGGCCTTTGCTTTAAAAAAATATATAATGTTTGAGGGTTCAACATAATTTTCTTGCAAAAAAAAATTTCTTTCATGTAAACAAAAAGTGTCAGAAAGGGCTTTGTCTTCAAGTGGTTAGAAGAGTGGATGATGTGTGACATAAGCTTCCTAATGTTGTGCATAAAATGCCAGGACAGTTCAAAACCCCCCCCAAATGACCCCATTTTGGAAAGTAGACACCTCAAGCTATTTGCTGAGAGGCATGTTGAGCCCATTGAATATTTTTTTTTTGTCCCAAGTGATTGAATAATGACAAAAAGAAAAAAAAAAATGTACAAAAAGTTGTCACTAAATTATATATTGCTCAAACATGCCATGGTTATATGTGGAATTGCACCCCAAAATACATTCTGTTGCTTCTCCTGAGTACGGGGATACCACATGTGTGAGACATTTTGGGAGCCTAGCCGCGTACAGGCCCCCGAAAACCAAGCACCGCCTTCAGGATTTCTATGGGTGTAAATTTTTTTGCCTATCACAGTTTCGGAGGCCATGGAATGCCCAGATGGCACAAAACCCCACCAAATGACCCCATTTTGGAAAGTAGACACCCCAAGCTATTTGCTGAGAGGTATGTTGAGTATTTTGCAGATCTCGCTTTTTGTCACAAAGTTTTAAAAATTGAAAAAAGAAAAAAAAAATATATGTTTTTCTTCATTTTCAAAAACAAATGAGAGCTGTAAAATACTCACCATGCCTCTCGGCAAATAGCTTGGGGTGTCTACTTTCCAAAATGGGGTCATTTGTGGGGGTTTTGGGCTATCTTGGCATTTTATGGCCTTCAAAACTGTGATAGGTAGTGAGGAGTGAAATCAAAAATTTGTGCCCTTAGAAATCCTGAAGGCGGTGCTTGGTTTTCGGGGTCCCGTACGCGGCTAGGCTCTCAAAAAGTCCCACACATGTGGTATCCCCGTACTCAGGAGAAGTAGCCAAATGTATTTTGGGGTGCAATTCCGCATATAACCATGGCATGTTTGAGCAATATATCATTTAGTGACAACTTTTTGTACATTTTTTCTTTTTTTTTTCTTTTTGTCATTATTCAATCACTTGGGACAAAAAAAAATAATGTTCAATGGGCTCAACATGCCTCTCAGCAATTTCCTTGGGGTGTCTACTTTCCAAAATGGGGTCATTTTGGGGGGTTTTGTGCTATCTTGGCATTTTATGGCCTTCAAAACTGTGATAGGTAGAGAGGAGTGAAATCAAAAATTTATGCCCTTAGAAACCTTGAAGGCGGTGCTTGGTTTTTGGGGTCCCGTACGCGGCTAGGCTTCCAAAAAGTCCCACACATGTGGTATCCCTGTACTCAGGGGAAGCAGCAGAATGTATTTTGGGGTGTAATTTCACATATGCCCATGGCATGTGTGAGCAATATATCCTTTAGTGACAACTTTGTGCAAAAAAAACAAAGTTTGTCATATTCCCGCAACTTGTGGCAAAATATAAAATATTCCATGGACTGAACATGCCTCTCAGTAAATAGCTTGGGGTGTCTACTTTCCAAAATGGGGTCATTTGGGGGGGTTTTGTGCTATTTTGGCATTTTATGGCCTTCGAAATTGTGATAGGTAGTGAGGAGTGAAATCAAAAATTTACGCCCTTAGAAATCCTGAAGGCGGTGCTTGGTTTTTGGGGCCCCGTATCCGGCTAGGCTCCCAAAAAGTCCCACACATGTGGTATCCCCGTACTCAGGAGAAGCAGCAGAATGTATTTTGGGGTGCAATTCCACATATAACCATGGAATGTGTGAGCAATATATCATTTAGTGACAACTTTTTGTACATTTTTTCTTTTTTTTCTTTTTGTCATTATTCAATCATTTGGGACAAAAAAAAAAAAAAATATTCAATGGGCTCAACATGCCTCTCAGCAAATAGCTTGGGGTGTCTACTTTCCAAAATGGGGTCATTTGGGGCTGTTTTGTGCCATCTTGGCATTTTATGGCCTTCAAAACTGTGATAGGTAGTGATAGGTAGTGAGGAGTGAAATCAAAAATTTATGCCCTTAGAAACCTTGAAGGCGGTGCTTGGTTTTTGCGGTCCCGTACACGACTAGGCTCCCAAAAAGTCCCACACATGTGGTATCCCCGTACTCAGGAGAAGCAGCAGAATGTATTTTGGGGTGTAATTTCACATATGCCCATGGCATGTGTGAGCAATATATCATTTAGTGACAACTTTGTGCAAAAAAAATAAAGTTTGTCATATTCCCGCAACTTGTGGCAAAATATAAAATATTCCATGGACTAATCATGCCTCTCAGTAAATAGCTTGGGGTGTCTACTTTCCTAAATGGGGTCATTTGGGGGGGGGGTTTGTGCTATTTTGGCATTTTATGGCCTTCGAAACTGTGATAGGTAGTGAGGAGTGAAATCAAAAATTTGTGCCCTTAGAAATCCTGAAAGCGGTGCTTGGTTTCCGGGGTCCCGTACGTGGCTAGGCTCCTAAAAAGTCCCACACATGTGGTATCCCCGTACTCAGGAGAAGCAGCAGAATGTATTTTGGGGTGCAATTCCACATATAACCATGGCATGTGTGAGCAATATATCATTTAGTGACAACTTTTTGTATTTTTTTTTTTTTTTTGTCATTATTCAATCACTTGGGACAAAAAAAAAAAATATTCAATGGGCTCAACATGCCTCTCAGCAATTTCCTTGGGGTGTCTACTTTCCAAAATGGGGTCATTTGGGGGGGGTTTGTACTGCCCTGCCTTTTTAGCACCTCAAGAAATGAGATTGGCAGTCATAAATTAAAAGCTGTGTAAATTCCAGAAAATGTATCCTAGTTTGTAGACGCTATAACTTTTGCGCAAACCAATAAATATACGCTTATTGACATTTTTTTTACTAAAGACATGTGGCTGAATACATTTTGGCCGAAATGTATGACTACAATTGAGTTTATTCGATTTTTCTTATAACAAAAAGTAGAAAATATAATTTTTTTTCAAAATTTTCGGTATTTTTCCGTTTATATTGCAAAAAATAAAAATCGCAGAGGCAATCAAATACCATTAAAAGAAAGCTCTATTTGTGGGAAGAAAAGGACACAAATTTTGTTTGGGTACAACATTGCATGTCCGCACAATTTACAGTTAAAGCAGCGCAGTGCAAAATTCTGAAATCACCTTTGGTCCTTTAGCTACCAAATGGTCCGGGGCTTAAGTGGTTAAATAGGGCCAGAAAAATTGGGCCTTAGGTGGTGGTGGTGGTGGCACAACACTGTAAAGCCTCACAGATACTATAATATACACCAGGCCTGCAGTCAGATCTAGCTACACAGGATACAGTGTATGTATGTGTGTATATATATATATATATATATATATATATATATGTAGCACCACCCTCTCCTCCCAGGGCAAAGGAGAGGCACCCATGCCACAAGCATGTGTCCTCTAGTTTAGAGGTCAGGCGGTTTATATGTACCTGGGTCCCGCAGCGAGTTACCTCCTTCCACTAGTTCCCATCTCCAGGGTGTAGAGACGAGTCTGTACTTTTCCCTCTCCAATAAAGTCAATGTCCAAACCATTTAAACTCCAACGTTGAGTTTATTTTATGTCTTTGCTTGATAGGTAAAGAGAGAGTAGATGAGAGATGATAGTTGAACTAGAGCAGATTCAGGCATAGAACTCCCAGATTCATCACCACTCGGTCCCGAGTGGGTACAGCTCACCCGGATAGTCCCTCAATGGTCCTAGCAGCCAGTGTGGAGCCCGAACAAGCAATTTAATCCTCCAAGGACAAGTTCAGTCTGTCCTCAAAGAGCAGCAGCACTCCGCAGGGTCAGTTCTGCGGAGCATAGGATCCTTCCCTCCGACAGGTCACCAGGCCTTTCCCGAGACAGCAATCTAACTATAACTCGTCTCCTGTTATGGGACCGATCCTCCCCTGGCTTCCTCTTGGTCGGAGCGGATACCCTAACCCGGGTATCCTTGGACTCCTAGATTCTGCCTGTAGACCCAGTTGAAGGTACTGGGCCTACCCGGAACGTTGCGATCTTGGCCCGAGACTCCTCAGTTGGGGTACGCACTGCCCTCCTTAGGGGGCACACTCCTCCGGGTACTGGTCCCCAGGTCTCTCCCTATAAAAATGGTGTCTGCCTCTTTTATATCCTCTCCCGGCATGCACAGCAGGCAGAACCCGCCCACTGCATGGTAGCCGAGAGGGGACATCCAATAGCGCCAATGTAACCTATGGTTCAACCCTGACCCAACATGGCAGCGCCATCTGCAGGCCACAGGGAACTCTACGTAGGTACACAGCAATAAAGCAGGGTCCAGAACAATTAGAAGGCCCGAACCATACTAGTGCTCGGGTCATTCCCCTAAATTTAGACATAGGGACCCCACTAAATTTGGAGTACCCGCTACACATATATATATGTGTAGCGGGTATATACAGTATATATTAAAGGGGTGTGAATACTGCGCTGTCTTAAAAGGACAATCCTAAATAGAATTTATAATACAAATGTGAAAGTGCTGCAACTTAAAAATGTGAGACACACACAAATACGTAGATATAGAAAAAATCAAGCTGCGCAACAAAAAAAAAAAGGGTGAATACCAGAACAATGTATCCAGTCTCTGGCATCTATAGAGTCCTGCACATGAGATAGAAAGTTGGGTGACCCAACTGTTGAAAATAGGGGCAGTGAACCCCAAGATCTATTATCCTATTACACCAATCTCTTATAAAGTTGTAACGAATTGCATATAGTCCATTGAAACGAATCAATATATAAAAGTCAATGTAACTGGGATGTTAACGCTGAAGGCCAATAATGTAGATACAGATCTTCTTAGTAACCAACGGTGACATCAAACATGGAAACACCTGAGAAAAGTGCTGTTACTCAGACAGAAAGGAATCCACCACCTCTAGTAAAACTGCCGCTTACCAGAAACACAGATCCCTGCAAGAGATCAGTATACACAGATGGCTATTACCCCTGCCAGGGTCTCTGGATGGCTCAATCAGATATCCCCTCTCATCTCATGGATATGTCTCCAGTCTTTCTCATAGTGTCAAGATGGGCTCATGGCAAGATGAAAAAGAAAGCCACCATAGCGTAATCCAGTAAACATTGAATAGAACATAAAAAAGAAATACACTTAGATTTATGTGTAGATAAAAAAGCATGTGAATATTCGTGTAGCCGGGGGCTCTCACAGCCCGTTCCTTCCGGGACTCTGCGTTATTGTTGTGGTGACGTCAGCACGCCGCTCCTCCCTATGCCGTTTCGACACAAATGTTTATATATATGTAGCGCACAGACCCCCTTTTACCTGTCTGCTTCGGCTCCTCTCAGGAAAAAGGGGCACACCGCACCACAAGCCCGTACCCTTCTGTGTTAAGAGGTTAGGCGGTGTTGATTTTTGGCCTTGTCTGCAGCCAGAGTATAAAGTCCTCCTGAGTATGATTCTCATCTCTACAGTGTGTAGATGCAAGTCCTTGACTTCCCCAGGATTGTAAATGTCCACACCAGCTGAAAGTCCAACTCAGTGTTGCCAACCCCCTGAAGTGAAATTTACTAGCAAGGATGCCAAAATTTCTGTACGGCACCAATTTCTTACTGGCAAAAATCATGACAATTACTGGCAGGGCCGCATTTTTTACTGGCGCTGCAAAAAAGTACCTACAATTACTGTTTTTAGTGCTAAACAGTGCAAATATCAATATTTGAACTATAAACACACAGCTAATGCTAATATCAATGTGTTTAAGTTAAACAAAAGTAAAAAAACATTTTTCTCAATTCACATGAAGGTTAGGATACTATAACCCAGCCAGCACAGAGTTCCTTCTTACATCAGAGTCTGCAGGATGCCCCCTTACAGCGCAAGGGAACTCTTATGTAAAGGGGAACGCTGCAGATCATGATGTAAGGGGGAACTCTGATGTGGAGGGGGGCTCTGGTGATAAGAGACCACCTTCCACAGAGTGAATACACTAAGGTAAGGGGGGGGTACTAATATAGGGGGGACCTTTTATATCAGTGCCCCCTTACATTATTGTATTCACTCCCCTCCTTAGATCAGTGCCCCCCCCCTCAGACTGGCCTGGCGGCGCTGTCACTGACCTGCTCTCAGGTGCACAGTGCGGGGCTCAGTCAGACGGCTCCAGCTTGGCGGCTCTGACCTCCTCTCCACAGTCCACACGTCCGTTTCTTCCTGGGCCGTAACCCCCATCCCGGCGGCACTCCCACTCTTGACATCTTTCTAGGATCCCTTCAGAGACTGCAGACATAAAAGACAGGAGAGGGTCAGAGGCTGCGGACACGATACAGGAGGTGGACAGAGGCTGCGGACACACTACAGGAGGGGGACAGAGGCTGCGGACACGGCACAGGAGGGGTGACAGAGGCTGCGGACACGGCACAGGAGGGGTGACAGGCTGCGGACACGGCACAGGAGGGGTGACAGAGGCTGCGGACACGGCACAGGAGGGGTGACAGAGGCTGCGGACACGGCACAGGAGGGGTGACAGAGGCTGCGGACACGGCACAGGAGGGGTGACAGAGGCTGCGGACACGGCACAGGAGGGGTGACAGAGGCTGCGGACACGGCACAGGAGGGGTGACAGAGGCTGCGGACACGGCACAGGAGGGGTGACAGAGGCTGCAGACACGGCACAGGAGGGGTGACAGAGACTGCGGACACGGCACAGGAGGGGTGACAGAGGCTGCGGACACGGCACAGGAGGGGTGACAGAGGCTGCGGGCACAGCACAGGAGGGGGACAGAGGCTGTGGACACAGCACAGGAGGGGGACAGAGGCTGCGGACACAGCACAGGAGGGGGACAGAGGCTGCGGACACGACACAGGAGGGGGACAGAGGCTGCGGACACGACACAGGAGGGGGGCAGAGGCTGCGGACACGACACAGGAGGGGGACAGAGGCTGCGGACATGACACAGGAGGGGGACAGAGGCTGCGGACATGACACAGGAGGGGGACAGAGGCTGCGGACATGACACAGGAGGGGTGACAAAGGCTGCGGACATGACACAGGAGGGGTGACAAAGGCTGCGGACATGACACAGGAGGGGGACAGAGGCTGCGGACATGACACAGGAGGGAGACAGAGACTGCGGACATGACACAGGAGGGGTGACAGAGACTGCGGACATGACACAGGAGGGGTGACAGAGGCTGTGGACATGACACAGGAGGGGGACAGAGGCTGCGGACATGATAGGGTCCTCGTTACCCCCTCAGTGGCCTCCTCCTCTGTCCACCATCATATAACTTCTCCTCCACATCATCAGTATGCTGTGTCCTCCTTCTGTGCCCTTTTCACCTCTCCACAGGTCAGGGCAGCTCTGACATGTGGAGAGGTGAAAAGGGCACAGAAGGAGGACACAGCATACTGATGATGTGGAGGAGAAGTTATATGCTGGTAGACAGAGAGCACATCAGTCTCTGTCCCTCCCCTGCATGCCATGGCCGCTTCACCCTCCAGCGCTCCCACTCCCAGCGCAGTCCTCCTACTTCATATCCCCCCCTCCCCCTCCTCCTCCTCCTTCATATCCCCTCCTCCTCCTCCTCACCCCTGTTCAGCCGAGTCCTCCTCTCCTCCTACGGCGACTGCGAGTGCACCACTGTAGCCCGCCCGGCGAGCACTCCCGTCCTGGCTGAAAGTATATTCAAAAATGGCGCCGGGAAGCGCCATTACGTTACTGCGCATGCGCCGCTCGGCCGAACGCATACGAGCTTTCCCGAGCCCGGCCGGCTTCGGAACGGCGCAAGCGCAGTTGCTTGGTCGGCTCGCGGCCATCTTTTTTATGGGCAGCCGATGCCCACAACGGACTTTACGTACACCCCAAAAAGGGGGTTAAATTTACGTGCTGTACGTAAATTAACGTACGGTTGGCAACACTGGTCCAACTCAATATTTATTTTTCACTTGCACAACACATAGTCTCTTGGATAGAAGAAAGGTTGGAGCAAAGACACAGGACAGCTTTAAGGTGTGGAGGAGGTCCAGGCACAAACATAGCTCAAACCCTTCTGACTGTTCAGGTTTCTCAAACAGTTTTGGCGCACGGTCTCTGCCACAGACCATGAGGTTGGTCTCTGCCACAGACCTTGTGAATAAGGTCACTGCCACTGACCTGGCGAACAAGGTCACTGCGACGGACCTGATGAACCTTGGTTCCTTCCTAGGACATAGCTCCTTTCAGGGAGAAAACGTCCCCCCAGAGAGTCAACAGACCCCTTCCTTCACCGCGTCCACAGCACCGGTCCTTCAGAACAGACCCTCCCTTCTCTTAGGGTGCGGGTCCCCTCGCAAGGCGGCACCCTGGACTCCTCGATCCCTTGTGGACCCCATCCGAAGGCTGCTGGGCTCCGGGCCATTACTGCAACTCCTGGGCCTCCGTGCCCAGGCGGACAGGAACGGTGAGGTAGTACCTCACCCCAGGCTAAAGGTGCCTGAGGTGGAACCGGAACAAGGCCTCCGGGCCTAGGGCACCCGGAGACGACACACACACACACCCAGGCCGAAGGTGCCTGGGCATGGACGAACCACACACACCCAGGCTGAAGGTGCCTGGGCGTGGACGAACCCCTCTCAGAAGATGTCTGCCCCTTTTATCCCCTCTCCCGACATGCACAGCAGGTTCCCCGCCCCACTGTACCGCTGCCAAGAGGGGACACAAAAGGCACAGCACTGCGCTTGCGGTTCAACCCTGGCCCCGAATGGCAGCGCCACCCACCGGCCACAGGGAACGCATCACCAGCATTAGCCCCTGAGAACAAAAATGGTCAATGAATCCTATCAATTTAATGTGTCTGAGCCTGGTTACCACTCAGACACTTCCCTTAAATTGAACACCCCGCTACATACATATATATATATACAAAGCCTGGATGTACAGTATATATATATATATATATATATATATATATATATATATATACTAAATACACTGCAGCTAACTGAATCGCCTGCCTGCTCAAGCGAAATGAAATTACACTCTCTCTCTCTCAATGCCACCAAGACTACACACGGCCGACGTGCAGGTGGCCTTATATAGTGTGGGGCATTGAGTTAACCCCCTGAGCCATAATTAGCCAAAGGCAGCCTGCCTTTGGCCAATTATGGCTCTCTTTGCTGACGGAGCTGTAATTGGCCAAGGCATGCCGGTCATAGTGCATACTTGGCAGTGGCGGAATTTTCATGGTCGCAGCAGTCGCAGTTGCGACTGGGCCCTGTAGTTCTGCCAAGTCCCGGGGGCCCGCCACCCGCCCGTCACGGCGTTGCTGGCAGGGGAGGACTGACCATTCAGTCAGATTATAGCTGCCCCGCCTCTTCACTGCCCCCTCAGCCAATAGGAACATGCTGTACACGCCCCCTTCCACAGCGCGGCTTTTTTGACCCAAGAGCAGGAGATGAGGAGAGGAGAGGGAGGCGGGGACACAGCCTGCAGTGTGGGACGGACTGCTGCCTGATAAGGTAAGCTGTCTGAGCTTTACTTAATGGATTCTTGTCGATGGATTAGCCTGGTGAGCAGTGAGGGAGAGGATGTGTTATCTCCAGCATGGCTCCTCCTGTCTCTGAGGCTGTTAGATTGATTTTGTGTGTGAGAAGAGCACTGCTGCTGAAGGAAGAACATGAATGTCTCCCCAATCTCTACTAACTACATCTCCCTACTCATTAGCTGCCCACCACTAAACAAGCACAGTCCCCTCCTCTCCTGTATTACCAACTAATGTGTCTGTGAGCTGCTGGGGCACTACAAGTCTCAGCATGCCAGGAGATGGGGGCAGCAGTGTGTTCAATCAGGCTGATTTTTGGGTAAAAAATGCTGGTGTGTGACTGTGTCTATGTGTATATAATGTGTGTGTATGTATAGTGTGTGTATATACTGTGTGTATAGTGTGTGTATAAACTGTATGTATAGTGTGTGTATAAACTGTATGTATAGTGTGTGTATATACTGTATGTATAGTGTGTGTGTGTGTATATATATATATATATATATATATATATATATATATAGTGTGTGTGTGTGTGTATGTATATATATATATATATATATATATATATATATATATATATATATATAGTGTGTGTGCGTATATAGTGTGTGTGTGTGTGTGTGTGTATATACTGTATGTATAGGGGTCTGTACTAAGGGGGTGTGTATATACTGCGGGGGTCTGCACCAAGTGGGGTGTCTATACTGCAGGGTTCTGTACTAAGGGGGCTGTGTAATACACTGTGGGTCTGCACTAAGGGGGTGTCAATACTGCGGGGGTCTGCACTAAGAGGGTGTCTATACTGCGGGGGCAGTGCCGGCCCAAGACATTGTGCTGCCTGGTACCAAGAATGAAATGCTGCCCCCCCCCAAATAAAATAAAAAATCACGCACACCGAAATGCCCCCACATCCATTATTTGATATGATAAATAAAGAGGAACTGTCATGGCTCTATACATGTAAAGGAGTATATAGAGGACCTGTCATGGCTCTATAAAATGGACCTGTTATGGCTCTATTCATGTATAGGAGTATAAAGAGGACCATCATGGCATTATGCGTGTATATAGAAGTATAATGAGGACCTGTCATGGCACTATACATGTATGTAGGAGTATAAAAAGGACCTGTCATGGCTCTATACATGTATGTAGGAGTATAAAGAGGACCTGTCATGGCTCTATACATCTATGTAGAAGTATAAAGAGGACCTGTCATGGCTCTATACATGTATGTAGGAGTATAAAGAGGACCTGTCATGGCTCTATACATCTATGTAGAAGTATAAAGAGGACCTGTCATGGCTCTATACATGTATGTAGGAGTATAAAGAGGACCTGTCATGGCTCTATACATGTATGTAGGAGTATAAAGAGGACCTGTCATGGCTCTATACATCTATGTAGAAGTATAAAGAGGACCTGTCATGGCTCTATACATGTATGTAGGAGTATAAAGAGGACCTGTCATGGCTCTATACATGTATGTAGGAGTATAAAAAGGACCTGTCATGGCTCTATACATGTATATAGGAGTATAAAAGGACCTGTGCCTGGCCGGCGGCCGCAATGTCAGCCGTCCACCCACGATCGGTCCACAGAGAGCCAGAACGGGGAACTGTCAATGTAAATAGACAGATCCCCATTCTGACAGGGGAGGAGAGACAGATCTGCTGTTCCTAGTGATTAGGAACAGAGATTTCTCTCCTCCTCCAGTCATTCCCATCCCCCCCCACTGTTAGAAACACCTCCCAGGAAACACATTTAACCCCTTCCCTAACAGTGACATTTACACAGTAATCAGTGCATTTTTATAGCACAGATCGCTGTATAGATGTCAATGGTCCCAAAAATGTGTCAAAAGTGTCCGACCTGTCCACCGCAATGTCGCAGTCTCGCCAAAAAAAAATCTCAGATCACTACCATTACTAGTAAAAAAATAATAATAATAAAAATGCTTCAAGTGCATTATTTCTATTATTACATTGTTATATAAAATAAAATAGTTCAACTCACCATTATTGCAGAATCAGTGGGAGCCCCGAGCGTGTCACTTGCCAACGTCACCTGCCTTCAGATGCACATTGTCACCTGCCACACATTGCGGATTGTCACTTGCCACGATGTCACCTGCTACACGTAGCTGATTGTCACTTGCCACGTCACCTGCCACATGTAGCAGATTGTCACGTGCCACCTGTCACACATTGCGGATTGCCACTTGCCATGATGTCACCTGCCACACGTTGCAGATTGTCACTTGCCACGTCACCTACCACACGTAGGGGATTGTCACTTGCCACAACGCCACCTGCCACACATTGCGGATTTTCACTTGCCACGACGTCACATGCCACATGTTGCAGATTGTCACTTGCCACGTCACCTGCTACACGTAGCGGATTGTCACTTGCCACGTCACCTGCCACACATTGCGGATTGTCACTTGCCACAATGTCACCTGCCACACATAGCGGATTGTCACTTGCCACGTCATCTGCCACACATTGCAGATTGTCACTTGCCATGACGTCACCTGCCACACATAACGGATTGCCACTTGCTGTGTCCCAGAGTAAAGGAGGGCAGCAGAGAGATAATGTAATCTCTCTGCTGCCCACACAGTGGGGGCCGAACTGCAGCGATGCAGGGCGGGCAGTGAGAGATGATGTCATCTCTCTGCTCCCCCGCCCGCTGATTGGCCAGCAAGCCCGCTCACCTGCTGACTGTCACGCCCGCTGACTGTTCCCCTGTTCTGCCCGCACGCTCCTTTTACCTGGGCCCGACGCCCAGGTGAATTGAGCGTGCGGGCAGAACAGGTGGAGCGGAGCAGGCTGGCTGGCAGGCGGGCGTCAATTTGCCTCACAGTGAAGCGCGGAGCGGGCGGAACGAGTTGGCGACAATTTGCCTCACAGTGCAGCGGGGAGTGAAGCGGGCAGAACGGGCTGGCGGGCGGAACGGGCTGGCCAGTGGCAATTTGCCTCACAGTGCAGGCAGGGCCGGTGCTAGGCAATTTGGCGCCCTAGGCAAGACCAGCTATGTGCGCCCCCCCCCCCAAAAAAAAAATGTCCCTGCGTCCATCATATGTGATGTGCACCAGTAAATTAAGGGGGTGGGGTGGTAGGAAGCTGGCAGGGGGGGATGAAGATTACAGGGGGTGGTAGGAATATGACAGGGGTGGGTGGGTGGTAGGAAGCTGACAGGGAGGATGAAGATTACAGGGGGTGGTAGGAAGATGACAGGGAGGATGGAGATGACAGGGGTGGGTGGTAGGAAGCTTACAGGGAGGATGGAGATGACAGGAGTGGGTGGTAGGAAGCTGACAGGGAGGATGAAGATGACAGGGGTGGGTGGTAGGAAGCTGACAGGGAGGATGGAGATGACAGGAGTGGGTGGTAGGAAGCTGACAGGGAGGATGGAGATGACAGGAGTGGGTGGTAGGAAGCTGACAGGGAGGATGGAGATGACAGGGGTGGGTGGTAGGAAGCTGATAGGGAGGATGAAGACGACAGGGGTGGGTGGTAGGAAGCTGACAGGGAGGATGGAGATGACAGGGGCGGGTGGTAGGAAGCTGACAAAGAGGATAGAGATGACAGGGGTGGGTGGTAGGAAGCTGACAGGGAGGATGGAGATGACAGGAGTGGGTGGTAGGAAGCTGACAGGGAGGATGAAGATGACAGGGGTGGGTGGTAGGAAGCTGACAGGGAGGATAGAGATGACAGGGGTGGGTGGTAGGAAGCTGACAGGGAGGATGAAGATGACAGGGGTGGGTGGTAGGAAGATGACAGGGAGGATGGAGATGACAGGGAATATGGAGATGACAGGGAATATGGAGATGACAGGGGTGGGTCGTAGGAAGATGACAGGGAGGATGGAGATGACAGGGGGTGATAAAATGTAAGACAGGCCTCAGAGGTAGGGTGGTGGGATCATGCCAGGAACAGGGGGATGACGAGGAGCATGATGATGACAGGAGACAGTAGATGGCATCATAGCATTAGGGCTGTGTGTGAGGTCATCACGGGCGGCTGGTAGCAGGGATGTTCGGGCTCCCTCGTTCAGGGAGTGACGTCACTGGATGCTGTCAGTGTCGGGCAGCGGACCGTCATTCACAGTACCTACGTCTTCCACACTACGGCCGTCCATCCTGGAGAGGAATTCAAGGAGCTGCTCAGCAGCGGCGGCGGCGGCAGCCATTATCCGCGCTCTGCACATGGTACTTGGTAGGAGATTCGCAGAGCGCGGGAGAAGGGGAGGAGCCGGGGGAGGGGAGCACATTGATCCACCTACTGACCCAACAACTGTTGGATGATCGAGGCTGCGTCAAGCTCCCAGTGCCTCTTCCTCCACAGGACTGCGCGGCGGCAAGGACTACTACTGTCACACATTGAGATAGGGAACCAGTGGCCATGGCTGCGCCCTAGGCGGCTGCCTAGTGGTACCGCCAGCCCTGAGTGCAGGGGGAGTGGAGTGGGCGGAACTGGATAGTGGCAACTTGCCGCTCCCCTGAATGTGCCGCCTGGTACAATGGTACCACCGGGTCCCATGGTAGGGCCGGCCCTGTGCGGGGGTCTGCACTAAGAGGGTGTCTATACTGAGGGGGTCTGCACTAAGAGGGTGTCTATACTGCGGGGGTCTGCACTAAGAGGGTGTCTATACTGCGGGGGTCTGCACTAAGAGGGTGTCTATACTGCGGGGGTCTGCACTAAGAGGGTGTCTATACTGCGGGGGTCTGCACTAAGGGGGGTGTCTATACTGCGGGGGTCTTCACTAAGGGGGTGTCTATACTGCGGGGGTCTGCACTAAGGGGGGTGTCTATACTGCGGGGGTCTGCACTAAGGGGGGTGTCTATACTGTGGGGGTCTGCACTAAGGGGGGTGTCTATACTGTGGGGGTCTGCACTAAGGGGGTGTCAATACCGCGGGGGTCTGCACTAAGAGGGTGTCTATACTGCGGGGGTCTGCACTAAGAGGGTGTCTATACTGCGGGGGTCTGCACTAAGAGGGTGTCTACCCGCAGTAAAGTATAGACAAAGATAAAGTATCAAAATCATGCTTTTCGGGGGGGGGGGGGGCCTTCATGATTTCTTGCACCGGGGCCCTGAAGTTTCTAGTTACGCCTCTGATACTTGGTTAATCATCATAAAACAACAAAAGCCTGGGGAATGCCCAGGAAAAAAACAAGCCTACTTACCACCAGCTCGCAGATTTGGCCAAAGCATGCGGGTCATAGTGCATGCTTGGACAATCATCAGACAGCAATGCACTGCGATGTCACAGTGCATTATGGGCTGTGACGTACCACTCAAATTTGTAGCGAACGGCCCATAATGTTCGAATTTCGACGAACGAGAAACAGCTTGGGTTGGGTCAAACTCATGTTCGACCCGAACAGAAAGCTCATCACTAGTCAGTTCTGCTAAAGATCAATATCACCGCGGACTGTCGGTGACATCACACGCGCGTGGCTCATCCCGCGCGCGTGGCGTCATGACATCACGCAATTGCGTCGGAGGTGACGGCGATTGCCGGGGCTCGAGCCTTCCGGAACGCCGAGGGGACCATGCAGACGCCGCAACGAGCGTCGGGAACTAGCAGGGGAGGTATGTATGGGAGGAGTTCGGCGCCTGAGACTCTGGGGCAATCTATGGAGACTGTATATAAACTGGCAGCTCCCAGATGATCTTGAGGTGATCTCGGGAACGCCGCCACCACACACCATAAGAAAAAGCAAGCATTAGGTAAATGCAGCGCTCTTAACATGCAAGACTGGTTGATAGTGGTACTTTTCGGAATATCCCATTTACTGACATTCTCTCCATCTGGAGTTCATTACCACATCCACAAACATATAACCATCACATCTCCCCATCATTGCAAGGAGTTGGTATACTCACCATACTCTGATGCCGCGTACACACGACCATTTTTCTCGTAGGGAAAAATTTAATTTTTTCTCTTTGACGAGAAAAATGCCCGTGTGTGGGCTTTCCAGCATTTTTCCCGACGAGAAAAACGGCAAGAATCACGACGAGAAAAATTAGAACATGCTTTCTCGTCGTGATTCACAGCATTTTTTTCCGCTGCAGTTTTCCCATTGGGAAACACTGCCAAGGAGCCTTCATGACCAAAATAAAAAATGTAATGAAAACCGGCCGTGTGTAGGGGACCAAGCCGGTCCTCGTTTTTAATGTCGATTTTCTCGGCGGTGCTTTCACCGTCGAGAAAATCGATCGTGTGTACACGGCATAATACTTGCACCCAGCATTTTGACACTTTTCATTTAATCAACACTTTTATCTCTTCACTCACATAGGCATCCAACTTACATCACCCAATTTTTTTACATTTTTCAACGCAAGCTAATTACCAATACTTCACGTTTTGTTTTCACATTTTTTAGTGTTTTGCATCACGTTTTTATCCTATCCTCACATTCTCCCTTCATCATCATGCATACTTTGCACACTCACTCCCATTAATCGAGTATGAATACCCGATTTCCTTTCACATTAACATTCCATCTTACTCTATTTATTCATGTAGATTCTAACTAACCAAACTATAAATCAAATATAATACTATTAAATTAAGCAAAAAACCTATAGGTTTAATTAACATGAATTTAATCTCTGATTCAGTACAGGCCAGTCTATAGCTATATAATTGCAAACAACACACTAAACACCTACAAATTATCTAACAGATCTTTCTCCATGCCCAGTTTCAGCTGCCCCCCATCCTCCCCTGTGGGTTCAAGCGCGTGGCCCTCTGTAAGTCCGATGGACTGTGGATCCACCTTGAGGATGCGGGGGGACGTGTGGGGTCGGTAGGGTCGGTGGATGCCATTATTTCAAACAATCTGGTTTGTGCGATGCATCTTCACTTTTTCATCTACGCAATGGTAAATTTACCTCTATGTATATGGAGATACATTCTTTGTACAATTTTAAATGTAATGACAATGTTTTTTTGTATACTCTTCAAATGTTCCAAACTAAATTATACTATTTTTTGATATACTTTCCTAGAACCTAAATCCCCCTGAAGAAGACCGCGACAGGTCGAAATGCATTGGGGTGGATATTAATATCGCAAATGTAATAGGTCAATCATGTTCTCCTGGGGGCCTCTTTTGCCATGAGTGGTATTTTATGTTGTTAACTGTATCGTGAACCAGAATTTGTATGTTTTAATAAATCTACCATTTATTTTTCAACCCTTGACTATTTTTGCACAAGTCTTCAAATGTTTTGCTGCTTAAAAAAAACTGTTACGTACCTCAGAGGATGAGTCTGACTTGTAGGAGAAGACCTCTCATGCAGCTCTGGTTCAGGAGCCACTTGAGTGGGAACAGTGGTCTCGGGAACACTGCGGGGTAGGAGTGCCTGTGGAGACTGTGGTGGTTGACACTGTAGCTGGTTGATGATCCTCCAAGTAGGCTGGAACTGCGGATGACAGCAGGATCAGTAGCAGGCTGAAGCAGGGAGAGATAAGCCAGGTCAACACTGGAACACACAGAGCAAGTAGCAGGCAGGTGCAGGGTCAGGCGAGTCGGGTCAGATCAGGTGGTCAGGCAGAGCAATGCGGTGGACTGGAGCAGGATCAGATAAGCAGGCAGAGGTCTGGCAACGGAACAACAGGTAATAGTAGCAGGGTCAAGGCAGGCCAAGGTCAGGGTTGGAGATAACAGGTAAGTCAGCAGCGCCGGGTCATCCAGGTAATCAGATAGTAGATGCAGGTAAAGATACACAGAAGCTGCAGATCAGACAGCAGTGCACTATTGCAACTGCTGGCTTTTTAAAGGCCTAATGGTGCCATGTCATTTAGCGAGCACGCGCGTGCAATTGGCACATGCACGTGCGCAATTTGCGCGCGCCAACGCACAGGTACAGAGGGAAGCAGGGATCGTCCTCTATTTCTGGCAGGTCCCTGACATTGCCCCTCCCAAGGGGCAGCCTCCGGATACCTAACCGGCCTCTTCTTTCAGGATGGGCAAGGAAAAATGCATGAATTAATTCCTTAGCATGAATGTTACGTTCAGGTTCCCGTTGACCGTAACCTTTCCATTTAATTAGAAATTGCACTTGACCTTGCCGTCTCCTACAATCGAGTATGGCTTCCACCTCGTATTCCTCACTTCCATCAATAACAGGTTCTGGTGGTCTGGACCCTCTGTCAGGGAAGGGATCAGGTAATGCAGGTTTGAGTAAAGAGACATGAAATACTGGATGTATCTTAAAAGAGTCAGGTAAGGAAAGTTCATACGATACCTCGTTGATTTTTCTCTTCACCGAAAAGGGTCCTAAGAACTTGGGTGCTAATTTTTTCGAAGGGCAAGCCAATCTGAGGTTATTTGTGGAGAGCCATACCTGACCGTCCACTTGCAGGTCCAATTCCCCTCTCCTTTTCCTGTCGAAAGCTTTCTTGCTGTCTGCCTGGGCCTTGGTCACTGCTTCCTGCAACACTTGGTTATTGCGACTGAGGAAGTCCACCATGCTTTGTACTGCTGGAATTGAGGATTCTGGAAGAAAATCAGGTAAAAAAGACAGGTGAAAACCATAATTAGAGAAGAAGGGAGATTGTCCTGTGGCCGAGTGGCTGGCGTTGTTATAGGAAAATTCTGCTAGGGGCAGTAAGGATACCCAGTCATCTTGGACAAAGGACGTGAAACATCTGATGTATTGTTCAAGAGTCTGATTTGTCCTCTCAGTTTGTCCGTTCGTTTGCTGGTGATAGGCCGAGGACAAAGCTAGTTCGATCTTCAGGGTCTTACATAATGCTCTCCAGAAACGTGAGGTAAATTGTACTCCCCTATCTGATATGATGTTTGCAGGAACTCCATGCAATCTGACAATCTCCTTAATGAATACATGGGCTGTTTCCATAGCGGATGGGGTACTCTTTAATGGTAGGAAGTGGGCCATTTTAGAGAGTCGATCCACGACTACAAAGATTGCAGTACACCCTTCAGTTCATGGAAGCACTACTATAAAGTCCATGGAGACCATCTTCCATGGTCTATCCGGTACAGGTAAGGGTTTCAATAGTCCCCAGGCCCGACTCCTTGCTGTCTTGTTCCGGTTACAGACGGGGCATGTACTTACATATTTCTTGCAAAACTCCTCCAGACCTGGCCACCAGAACGTGCGACGTACCAACTCGAGGCTCTTGCGGACCCCAAAGTGCCCTGCCAGTGGATGATCATGAAGAAGTTTTAATACTCCAACTTGCAAGTCACCAGGGACAAAGATTTGACTCCCCCTCCACAGTAGGCCATCTCTGGACGTCAAGGTAATCCCAGGGGGTCTCGAAGAATCAGTGGATGCTTCCTTAATCTGGGAGAGAAGATCCGTTTGAAGAAGTAGAAAGTTGCCTGTGGGTAAGATGGTGTCAGGGACAGAAAGGTCCTTAGGGTTGTCATACATACGCGATAGCACGTCTGGTCTGGTATTTTTTGATCCAGGCCGGTACGTGATGTGGAAGGAAAAGCGAGAGAAACACAGGGCCCATCGGGCTTGTCGAGGTTTCAGCTGTCTAGCAGATCTTAGGTACTCTAGATTCTTGTGGTCGGTGTATATGAGTACTGGATGGACAGCACCCTCTAACAAGTATCTCCATTCTTCCAAAGCAACCTTGATGGGAAGTAACTCCCGATCACCCACATCGTAGTTCCTCTCTGCAGAGGAAAACTTCCGTGAGAAGAAGGCCACAGGATGCATTAGGTCCTTAGTACCCTGGCGTTGAGAAATGACCGCCCCTACAGCAACTTCGGAGGCATCTACCTCGAGGATGTAGGGTAGGGATGGGTCAGGATGGCTGAGTATCAGAGCTGAGGTAAAAAGTTTTTTGAGTGTTTCAAAGGCATCTTGGGCTACGGGATTCCAATGGAATCGCAGGTTTTGTTTAGTTAGCTGCGTTATGGGCGTAATTATCGCGGAAAAACCCTTGGTGAACTTTCTGTAAAAGTTTGCAAACCCTATGAAACGTTGCACTCCCTTCTTGTCTAAGGGTACAGGCCAGTCTAGAATAGCGGACACCTTTTGGGGGTCCATCTTAATTCCCGTTGGGGAAATCACCAATCCTAGGAACTGGATGCACTGCTGCTCAAATTGGCATTTTTCTGCCTTTGCATACAGTCCATGCTGACGAAGAGGACTCAGTACCCTGCAGACATGTTCCCAATGCCGGTCAAGGGACCCTGAGAAGATTAAGATATCATCTAGATCAGTGGTTCTCAACTCCAGTCCTCAGGGCCCACCAACAGGCCAGGTTTGCAAGATAACTGAAATGCATCACAGGTGATATAATTTGCTGCTCAGGGATTGCAGTATTCTAGTCTGCATCTCACCAAGGTAATACTTAAAATCTGGCCTGTTAGTGGGTCCTGAGGACAGGAGTTGAGAACCACTGATCTAGATAGACAATTACAAAAATGTCCAAAAAGTCTCTGAATACATCATTGATGAAATATTGGAAAGTGGCAGGGGCGTTGCAGAGCCCAAATGGCATGACCAGATATTCATAATGGCCGAACCGGGTACGAAAGGCCATCTTCCACTCATCCCCGGCTTGGATGCGGACAAGATTGTAGGCCCCCCTGAGGCCTCGTACACACGACCGATTTTCTCGGCAAGAACCAGCAAGAAACTTGCTGGCAGAGAGGTCTTGCCGAGTAAATCGGTCGTGTGTACGCTGCTAGCGGGTTTCTCGTCGAGAAAACCGACAAGAAACCTCGACGAGAAAATAGAGAACCTGCTCTCTATTTTCTCGTCGAGATTCTCCTCGGCATGTTTCTCGACGAGAAAAGTGAGTGTGTGTACACTTACCTGTCCGCCCGGAAGCCCGCGCATGTTCGAAATGAATTTGACGCATGCGTGGTAGCTTCCTAGGCATACGTAGGGTATACCAAGATGGCGGCGACGGCATCGAATGTGACAAGCGCATGCTCGACGTAGTCGATGACGTCACCGCGTACACTCCTTTCAAAGAACCGCGGGTTCTTTAAAACGAGCGTGTGTACACTCGGCCAGGACAAGTTTCTTGTCCAAGAATCTCGTCGAAAAAAACGACATGTTTTTTTCAACGAGAATCTCGGCCGTGTGTACGAGGCCTTAGATCCAACTTGGTGAAGATAATGGCAGATCTTAATTTCTGGAACAGTTCAGGTACCAGGGGCAACGGATAGCGGTTTTTGACCGTGATTTTATTCAACTCGCGGTAGTCCACACATGGGCGAAGGGTCTGGTCTTTTTTTGTGACAAAGAATATTCCGGCACCTGCTGGTGAGGTTGAGGGGCGGATAAACCCCTTATTCAGATTTTCAGCAATGTAAACCTTTAGTGCCTCCTGTTCCTTTTCCGACAAAGGAAATATGCGCCCAAAGGGGATCTCAGCTCCAGGAAGCAGTTCAATTGGGCAATCATAGGAGCGGTGAGGCTGAAGGGAGTCAGCCCCTCGTTTACTGAAGACATCAATGAACTCGTGGTATGGTTCGGGCACTGACTGGAATAAATTCTGATCGGAGTCCATACACAGCAGAGTAGTGGGTGAGTTGGGGGGTTTTGATATACAATGTTTCTGACAGTAAGAGGACAGGAATCTCACTTCCCCCAGATACCCAATTGATTTGGGGATTGTGAGCCTGAAGCCAAGGTAACCCCAGGATCACGGGGAACAATGGCGAAGATATGGCATCCAGAGTCAGCAGCTCCTTATGTTGGGAGAAGATGGCAACAGGCAAAGGAGCGGTCTCCTGGGTTACTTGTCCTGACTTTATGCAAGAGCCATCGGCCAGGTAGACAGAAAGTCCATGCGCCTTTTCTTGCAGCGGGAGGCGTTGCTGAATGGCAAAGGTGATATCGACAAAACAGCTACATGCCCCGGAGTCGACAATAGTGTTGACTGTTATTGTTCTTCCCGGAAGTTGGAATGAGAGAGGGAGAGCAAGGTGGGTTGCATTGGCAGACAGAGTTGACAGGTTGGCAGGTATGGAAGAAGGGCACTTACGCATCTTGGCAGGGCAGTTGTACACGTAGTGGCCGGCCTCGCCACAGTAGAGGCAAAGATTGTGCTATCTGCGACGTCCTCGTTCTTCAGGGGATAAAGTTGATCGTATCACTCCTGTTTGCATGGGCCTGGAAGTGTCTGGAACTGGACCGGCAGGGTCTGAACAGGTTGGTGCCAGGTAACGGGAAGAGGGAGCTGGCGCCCTTGGGGTCCTCCACACGGGGCCGCCTTGCTGAGTGGACCGCTCTGACCGACGCTCACGGAGTCGTCAATCGATTTGGATGGACAGGGTGATCAGATTTTCAAGAGTACCTGGTATACCCACTCGGGCGAGCTCATCCTTGAGACTGTCAAAGAGACCCATGCGGAATTGGTGTCGTAAGGCAGCATCATTCCATTGAGTGTCTGTGCTCCAGCGCCTAAAGTCTGTGACATAGTCCTCGGCCGCTCTGCGACCTTGCTGGAGCGCAAACAGGGCAGCTTCCGCAGTGGCGGTCCGCTGGGGGTCCTCATAAAGCTGAGCCATGGCCTCAAAAAAGACTAACAAGGAGTGGGTCTGTGCGCTGTTCTGCTCGAGTAGTCGGTGGGCCCAACTCTGGGGTTCTCCTTGGAGTAGGGTGATGACAAACCCCACCTTGGTGGCTTCAAGTGAAAAAGTCCGGGGTTGTAGAGAGAAGTATAGCTGGCATGCATTTTGGAAGGCCCGGAATTTGGCGCGGTCTCCTGCGAATCTTTCCGGAACAGGAACTCTGGGTTCAGGCGGAAGCATCACTACGGAAGGAGCAGAGGCAGACTGTACGGGTGCAGTGGGAAAACTGAAGCCACATGACTGGAATCTGATAAGTTCTGGACCCGCTCGTCCAATTTGACATGTCCTTCTTGTAGGGATTTAATGGCTTGCGTGAGAGCTGCAAGGTGTGTGCAAATCTCCTCCATGGGTGAGGTTTCTCCTGCAGACTCGGTTATGGCTGTCTGATACTGTTACGTACCTCAGAGGACGAGTCTGACTTGTAGGAGAAGACCTCTCATACAGCTCTGGTTCAGGAGCCACTGGAGTGGGAACAGTGGTCTCGGGAACAAAGCGGGGTAGGAGTGCCTGTGGAGACTGTGGTGGTTGACACTGTAGCTGGTTGATGATCCTCCAAGTAGGCTGGAACTGCGGATGACAGCAGGATCAGTAGCAGGCTGAAGCAGGGAGAGATAAGCCAGGTCAACACTGGAACACACAGAGCAAGTAGCAGGCAGGTGCAGGGTCAGGCGAGCCGGGTCAGATCAGGTGGTCAGGCAGAGCAATGCAGTGGACTGGAGCAGGATCAGATAAGCAGGCAGAGGTCTGGCAATGGAACAACAGGTAATAGTAGCAGGGTCAAGGCAGGCCGAGGTCAGGGTTGGAGATAACAGGTAAGTCAGCAGCGCCGGGTCGTCCAGGTAATCAGATAGCAGATGCAGGTAAAGATACACAGAAGCTGCAGATCAGACAGCAGTGCACTATTGCAACTGCTGGCTTTTTAAAGGCCTAATGGCGCCATGTCATTTAGCGTGCACGCGCGTGCAATTGGCACATGCGCGTGCGCAATTGGCGCGCGCCGACGCACAGGTACAGAGGGAAGCAGGGATTGTCCTCTATTTCTGGCAGGTCCCTGACAAAACCCCTGGGGACAATTCCATTTTCTGTACGTTCTTGGGTTGTGCAGCCCCGGGTACTCTCACCCATGTGTTTGTCCCATTTTTTAAGACTTAGTTAGACTTACCGGTGATGATATTTCTAAAAACCGTTCAGGACAACCTTGTAGAGAGCGCAGCTCCGCCCATTTTCCTGGAAACACATGCAGCCCTTAAATCCCTCCTCTTCCACCATGGCTTTGGTTATTGTGTGGTCTCCAACATACTGGAAAACAAAGCACAGAAAACCACAAACAACCATGATAGACATTTAAAACCACTACTAAGATACCAAGGGAGGGAAATAGGGGTTGTCCTGAAAGGCTCTTAGAAATACCGTCACCGGTAAGTCTAACTAAGTCTTTCTCAAATCGCCTTTCAGGACAACCTTGGAGAGGATAACCGAGAAACTTATCCTAGGGTGGGACCACTGCCTGCAGTACCTTCCTGCCGAAGGCTTGATCTGCAGTGGACAGTAAGTCCAACCTATAATGTCTGAGAATTGTTGAGTAGTTGGACAAATCGGCAGCCTTGCAAATTTGATCAGGCGTAGAAAACTGCCGTTGATCTCGTAGAATGAGCAGCAATACCTGAGGGGGGTATTTCTCCTTTAGCTTCATAGGCCTCCATGATTGCCCATCTAAGCCATCTGCCCAGCATGCTCTTAGAAGCTTTCTCCCCTTTACGAGAGCCTGAGAATATCACGAATAGGGATGAGCTGAACACCCCCCAGTTCGGTTCGCATCCAAAACATGCGAACGGACCGAAAATTTGCGCAAACTTTCGAACCTCGCTAAAGTCTATGGGACTTGAACGTGAGAAATCAAAAGTGCGAATTTAATGGCTAATATGCAAGTTATTGAAGTAAAAAGGGTATGGGGACCCGGGTCCTGCCCTAGGGTATATGTATCAATGCCAAATAAAGTTTTAAAAACGGTTGTTTCTCCGGGAGCAGTGATTTTAATGATGCTTAAAGTGAAAAAATAAAAGTGAAATATTCCTTTACATTTCGTGCCTGGGTGGTGTCTATAGTATGCCTGTAAAGTGGCACATGTTTCCCGTGTTTATAACTGTCCCTGCACAAAATGACATTTCTAAAGGAATAAGAGACATTTAAAACTGCTTGAGGCTTTAATGTAATGTCTGGTCCCGGCAATATCAAAAAATAGGAGGTTTGTATAAAACAGATGTGATGTGATGTAGCCAACATCCCTAACTGGCACAAATACAAGAGTTTCCCCTCATAGGCGGGACTTTGTAGGCATGAATTGTCACAACCACTAAAGGATAAATGTATATTATTTTATTACAAAAGTAGAAAAATAGTAAAACAAAAAATGGTACATGTACAATAAAACTTGATCAATGCGATTTGACAGTCAACATATCGCAGAGTTGGCAATTAATCATATACGGTGCATGGCATGCCTAATGTAGGCTTGAAATTGCAATGCTGATATATGGACATGTATAAAACACGAATATATATATATATATATATATATATATATATATATATATATATATCAGATCCTACGCGTTACGGAGATAACTCCTTCTTCAGGGAAAATCTGATATATGATTCAAAAAGTGTGTAATCTAGAACAGAAAAACAGTTTTTTACACAATGGCATTCATTGAACAACACCGTTGGCCAAAACCAAAAATAATAAAACAAGGGAGTAAAAACAATTGCACAGATAATGAAAAAACAAAAACAAAAACAGAACTAAAAACAAAAATATAATCGGCAGTGTACTCACATTGACAACCATGCATCAAAACCCAGAAGAGGATGGACACAATGAAGACCGCAAATCATAGAGAGTGGAAAGTTACTATTTGGCAAAGTAGGTAAAACAACACCCCAAGAGAGGGATGAATGAGACGTCCACACATACGGTATGTCCTGAGATCGAACCGGAACCAAAAGCGTCTATAGAGGAAAGCATAGAGATGTATACCAAGAAACTAGAGAAGTGTCCAGGTCATTCTATATATTACTGCACCTATTCATACATGGAGTGAATGTTAATATAGTTGAACCTCAAGATTAAAAGCCTGTCTCCATACGGAGGCAAAGACTGGGGAGGTCAATGGTTATAGGGAGGTATATACGTATCATTATGTACACAATATATAGTGGTACATTAAGTATGTGTAGTGGGAAAATCATATAAGTACTTTGTGACTTTTCTTACCTCCTATGGAGTGCTGTGTAGCTTAGAAGGAGAGAGATGAACGAAACAAGGTAAGGCCTGCTTGTATTTAGATGCCCGCAAAAACTTTCTGCGTATATTAAAGATACCCTTCCATGATGACAGGATAGTGTCATATATCAAGTTGACAAAAGAAGGGAAGGGGAGCCGCCAATCAGAAGGTTACACCACAGATCCAGCAGTGAGATGAAGTCACTTGAAGGATCTGTGTGGATAAAACAGACAGAATAATACCATCAATAAAGATGTATTGTATATAGTCCTACAGTGGTAGTCCTACATGGACACCAGAGCAGGGATAACGGTCTCCCATATATGATGCCAAGTAGCAAAAGCCAGAAAGGCAGAAAACATTACATTACCTGAGTTTGTATCCTGCACAATGTTCTCTCCCCGTCAGCCACAGCACTGGGGATGAAACCATTTCATGGCCCTTAAATAGGGGTAGTGGTGCAATGAGTAGTCTCCCCATGACTCACGTGGGTTTGTCATATCAGGTGAGCCAAACGAATAGACGCTGCGGTCCCCCGGGCGCGCGGCGCACAGCGTAACCCTCATCCACGGCTGAGGTGGCCAATCGGGGAGAGCCACGTCATGCGCCACGCCCCCACCGACACGTGTATGCGGCGCGACAGGGTCGCATATTGGAACATGAAGACAGGAGGATGGGAAAACCCGTCTGACGTCAGAGATGTTGGTTCCTAGGCAACCAGGTTTGGCGCAAGTGTAGGCCGATCTGACAGGGAAGCCAGGCAGAGCGGATGCGAGCATCCGCACATTGTCGGGCACCCGGCCGAAGAGGCCCACGCGTGCCGGGATCGATCCCAGGACAGGGAGTTGCGTGACAGTCAAACATCGCCGTCAAAATTGCTGGATTTGTTGAAAAATTCCTTTAAACCACTTGTATTCTCCATTAGTGGATCAATTGGATAATAATGTGTTGTATCCAAATACAGATGGAGATAGATGCATAGCCATCATATAAACACCAAGGCCGATATTGGAAACAGAAAAGATGGATAGACATAAATGAAAAACAAGCATGAACAAAAACAAAAACAAAAATTACTTGTGTAAACATATTTTCCAAAGTACAATACCATAAATGGACTACAAAGTATCTCCGATCCCTAATGAGAGAATATAACAGTGTATGTTGCCTGTTGAACAAAAATCATACTGCATATATCTACTCTGATAATATTCAATTGACAAAAGGAAAGGAGAGAGCAGAGCAAGCACACTTCCTAGTAGGGAAGTGAGGGGGAAGAGACACATGTCAAAATCAAAAAAACTAAGAAAAAGGAAATAGCCCCAAAATACAGTAAACTCAAGCAGAGCAGGTTGTGATTCTATTTCAATCAGACACATCAACGTGTCTAAGATGGTTGTAGATCAGATCTTATTTCTCCATACCCCCAGATACAAAACCCTCAAGAAAGGGTCTGTAATTGGCTGCCTCATTGAGGCCTGGGAAAATGGTGGCCTGGAGAAGGAAGATCCATCTCAGCTCCCTCTGCAAGAGTAGCTTGTTCCAGTCACCCCCCCCCCCCGTGCATTTGGGTGTATTCTATCGAGTACCACAAATTTTACTTTTGGGAATATCCCATTATGGAGGGCTGTGATGTGTCTCCCTAGGGGGAAATTGGGGTTGCATCCTCTCATGCTCCATATGTGCTTCGTCATTCTAGTCCGTAGCTCAACCTTCGTCTTACCGACATAGAATGAACCACAGTCACACATTAAAAGGTAAACTACACCCTTGGTGTTGCAGTTCGCATAGTGAGCTGCTTTAGATGTCTTGCCATTGGGTAATATACATGTGGGTCCCACATAGATGTAGCGGCAAAAGCTACAGCCCTAACATGTATATGTTCCTTTGGTCTTACAGGGATCTCCCCGATTTTCACCCTTAAATTCACTGTGAACAACTCGATCACGGATGGATGTTGCTCGCTTGAAAGTAATTGATGGTTTAGTGGATACAAATCTGCTCAAATTAGAATCCATGGACAGCAGATGCCAGTATTTTTGAATGATATTGTGAATCTTGTTATGCTGATTGGAAAATGATATTATTAACCTTGTTTCGTTATCACTTTGAAGTTCCTTTTTTAGTTTTTTTGGAATATAACAATTCACATCGGGTTTTTTCCAAAGATTTTTTATATGCCTTTTTAAGGCAGGTTTTGGAATATCCTCTTTCCAACAGACGCAGTTGTAATTTTTTGGCTTCAGTTTGGAAGATGTCCATATCTGAACAATTCCGCCTAGTGCAGAGATACTGACTGAATGGTATAGAAGCCATAAGTGGATGTGGATGAAAGCTCGATGCGTGCAACAAAGAGTTTCCAGCCGTAGCTTTAAGAAAAAGGCACGTCTGGATGGCACCGCCCTCCCCCCGGAGAACGGTGACATCAAGAAAGGTTACCTCGTCTGCATTATATGTCATGGTAAAAGCCAGATTGAACTGATTTTTATTTAGCCTTATCAGAAAGGCTGATAGCATCTCTACAGGTCCATCCCAGATTAGAAAGAGATCATCGATGTATCATACCCACATCATGATGTGGTCAGTATACATCGTGCATGAATCATCTGCCATTAGGGCTCGCTCCCACTCCCACAGGTACAAGTTGGCGTACGATGGGGCACAACATGTCCCCATCGCAACGCCCTGTACCTGGAGGTAGTGGGAGCCAGCAAAGGAAAAGATGTTATGGTGTAAAATATAGTCAAGAGATTGGACTATAAAATCACTATATGGCCACTGGTCATCAGTTTGTTGCGACAAAACATAGCGTATAGCTGCCACGCCCAAGGTGTGGGGAATGGAGATATAAAGCGCCTCAACGTTGATAGTGACCAACGTCGAGTGCTCCGATATAGTCAAACCATCCAAAATTTTCAAAAAGTGGATTGTATCTTTTACATACTAGGGGAGACTGACCACAAAGGGTCGCAGGTGTTCGTTCATCAATTAGGCGGCTCAATTTTTCGGAAATTGAGCCATTGCCTGAAATGATGGGGCGGCATGGTGGGTTCTGCTCATTTTTGTGTATCTTAGGGAGGGAATAGAAAGTAGGAATTTGGGATGCTCGGTGCGTATATATTTCCAGGTGGTCGCTGTGATAATGCCTTTTCTTCCGGCTGTGTCTACCAAATCATAGAATTCACTATTGAATTTATTGATAACGTTGACCGAAATCAGACGGTACCAATTTTCATTCAAAAGGATTTTTTTACACATGTCTGTATATTGGTCATTGTCCATTATTATGGTGTTACCGCCCTTATCGGATGGCTTTATGACTATGGAACAGTTTTTTGATAGGTCTTGTAAGGCTTGTTTTTCTCTAGATGTCATGTTCCCTTCAAACTTGTGGGAAATTGGCATCTTGTTCAATTCTCGTGATACGAGTTTCAAAAAAGTAGCTATGTTGGGATTAGAGCTAGGTGCCGGAAATTGGTCGGATTTTGTTTTGAGCAGGGATTTGGGTTTAGACACTGGATCTGCCGATTTGGCCCCAGCATCGGACAATAGTTGTTCTATATCAACACTATCGATGAGATCAGATTGATCGCTCTCCTCCAACAAAGAGATGAGCTGCTCAATCGCCACATCCTCCTTTTTACTGAGTTGCGTGGTAGGATTGATATCCTTACTATACATATTTCTCAGTAAAAGTTTTCTTACAAAAAGTTGGAGATCCCTTATTAGTTCAAATTTATCAAGATCTTCGTTGGGGCAGAACCCCAAACCTCTCAAAGAACATCTTTTTCCTCTAAACTCAGAGTGTAAGAAGACAAATTTATTATGTTCATAGAAGGGTTAGAGTCTTTTAAGTCGTCATCTACATTGTTTAACTTACTGCTGGCAAGGTGTTCGTTACATTCCGTTTTGGAATGTTGGATATTGGGCGGGTCTGAAAAGAAGAGGATGAAAAGATAGGTGCGACAGGAGTGGAGACATTCTCTTTCCGGTCTAATAAATACCTAGTATTAGTCGAGTCATGTAGATCTTCACAAGAGGAGATAGATAGTTCCACAGCCACACCCATATGTGAATTACCTGCCACCAAAGAAGTAGAGGAACACCCAGAAACCTGTGCAGTCTGTGTAGGATGTGTGTTCTGTCCTCGCATCGATTTTTTTGCTGTATGTTCCTGTGGTTCCTCATGTTGTCTCGATCGTTTAGTTCGTCCATTGTAGTGATGAGCCGAACACCCCCGGGTTCGGTTCGCACCAGAACCCGCGAACGGACCGAAAGTTCGCACGAACATTAGAACCCTATTAAATACAATGGATGCGAACGTTCGGATTCTAAAGTGCTAATTATAACGACTATTATCCATGTTATTGTCCGAAACAGAGTTTGGGAACCCGGGTTCTGCACCAGGGGACATGTATCAATGCAAAAAGAAGTTTTAAAAACGGATGTTTTCCGGGAGCAGTCATTTTAATGATGCATAAAGTGAAAAAAAAAAAGTCAAATATTCCTTTAAATATCGTACCTGGGGGGTGTCTAAAGTATGCCTGTGAAGTGCCACGTGTTTCCCGTGTTTAGAACTGTCCCTGCACAAAATAGCATTTCTAAAGGAAAAAAAGCCATTTAAAACTGCTTGCGGCTTTAATGCAATGTCTGGTCCCGGTAATATGGATGAAAATCTTTAGGAAAAATGGCATAGCTACCCCATCAACCCCCCCCCCCTACCCCAGCCCATTACCAGCCCCTTTGGGTCTTGTATGGATATTAAGGGGAACCCCGCACACAAAATAAAAAAGGCCCTATATACTCTGAACAGCCGGTGCATACAAGACAGGGACTGCAGGTTTGTTCTTATGTATAATCTGTTTGTAATTTTGAACAGCTGCATTGTTTAAGTGTAGCTCCATGCCAAATTCCTTTTTTTTAGCTTTTTGGAAAACATAGGGAACGGTTATCACCCCTGTCACATTTTTTTTGCTGTCTGTGCCCCTGTTCAGAACATTTCACCTCACTTTGCATCCCAATGACAACTGTTTTTGAAATGTGGTGTTTTTATTAAAACAAGGATTGGTGATAAAGCATCAGTAGAGAGGAGACACCTTTCTCCCCATATTAATTCTTACAGGAGAGAATTTTCCTTCCAAGGGGTAGATTTCCTCTCACTTCCTGTTGTCTTCTTCCGTTTGCAAGTAGTAGTCGTTTGTAAGTTGGATGTTTGAAAGTAGGGACCTGCCGTATATACTCTGCAGAAATTGGCCCCTTAGGTGTTGGTGTTGGCACAACACTGAAAGCACTCACAGTTATTCTTGGTGGGTGCTGGAACGCCCTGCTGTCAACTATTATATCAGGAATTGTAATAACATATAATTGTTGATCAGTGGTAGTAAAAATTGGGCCTTTGATGGTGGTGCTGGTGCCACAACACTGTAAGGCCTGACAGTTACTCTTGGTGGGCGCAGCAATGGGCCCTGCTGTGAATTATTAGATCAATAATTATAATTGCATGCCCCTGTTGAACAGGGGCTGAAAAATTGGGCCTTTGGTGGTGTTGGTGGTGGTGGTGGTGTTGACACAACACTGTAAGGCCTGACAGTTACTCTTGGTGGGCGCAGCAATGGGCCCTGCTGTGAATTATTAGATCAATAATTATAATTGCATGCCCCTGTTAAACAGGGGCTGAAAAATTGGGCCTTAGGCACTGGTGGCACAACACTGCAACCCCTCACAGATACTGTACTTGGAGCACAGCAATGAGGCCTGTTGCAAAGTATTGCATCAAAAATTGTAATTACACGCCCCTGTTAAACAGGGGCTGAAAAATTGGGCCTTAGCCACTGGTGGCGGCACCCATAAACCAAAATGATCTTCCAAGCTATCATCATTAATCGGATCATTGAGGAGGAGGAGGAGGATAGCTAGTCAACATAACAGCACAGGAACTCAGCATCAGCATCAGTCTTGAAGGGATGTGACATTTTAAAATCAATTAGTCTGTTATATCAGCATCAGGTGTGTGGTAGCTGGTGGTGATCCAAGACTGGTTCATCTTGATGAAAGTCAGTCGATCAACCGAGTCGGTAGACAGGCGCACCCTGTGATCCGTGACAAATCCTCCAGCAGCACTGAATGTGCGTTCTGAAAGAACGCTGGATGCAGGACAGGCCAGTAGCTCAATTGCATACTGTGCAAGCTCTGGCCAGTGATCCATCCTCAAGACCCAGTAAGCCAGAGGATTTTCGGTGGGGAAGGTGTCCAAGTCTGACCTTGCCCCTAGGTATTCCTGCACCATGTATATCAGACGCTGGCGATGGTTGCTGGAACCGATCATACTTTGGGGCTGCGGACTAAAGAATTGTCTGAACGCATCGGTCAGACGGCCACCTTCCCCACCGCTCCTTCTTTGACTGCCCGAAGCCTCAGCAACTCGTTGTCCAGGACCAGGAGTTTGTAACCTCCCAGTCTCTGGGAACGCGTTGCACAGACCTTTCTGCAAGGCCTCCCGGAGTTGTCTCATCCTCTGCTCCCTCTGCGACGGTAAGATAAGGTCCGCAACCTTACCTTGTACCGTGGATCAAGGAGAGTGGCCAGCCAGTAATGGTCCCTCTCCTTGATCCGAAGAATACGAGGATCCTTCCGCAGACTTTGCAGGATCAGGGAGGCCATGCAGCGTAGGTTAGCTGAGGCATTCAGTCCGGAGTCCTCTGGGTCACTAAGGACGACATGATCCGCAGCCACCTCCTCCCAGCCACGTACAAGTCCACTGGTTTCTTGGGACTGTAAATCATCCCTAAAAGACTGCTGCTGATGATGCTGAGTGCCAGCCTCCACCTCCATGCTGACACAATCCTCCTCCTCCTCCTCCTCCTCCTCTTCCTGTGCGATGGGTGGGACAGAAGGAACACTGTCTGGGTAAAGGGGGCCTTGAGAGGCAAGGAAGTCCTCCTCTTCCTGCCTCTGTTCTGCCTCAAGTGCCCTGTCCATTATTCCACGCAGCGTGTGCTCCAACAGGTGGACAAGAGGTACAGTGTCACTGATGCATGCACTGTCACTGCTCACCATCCTCGTGGCCTCCTCAAATGGTGCCAGGACAGTGCATGCATCCCTGATCATGCCCCACTTGCGTGGTGAAAAAAACCCGAGCTCCCCTGACCCTGTCCTGGTGCCGTAGTCGCACAGGTACTCATTGATGGCCCTCTGCTGCGTGTGCAGCCGTTGCAGCATGGCCAACGTTGAGTTCCACCTGGTGGGCATGTCACATATAAGGCGGTTCTTGGGCAGGTTCAACTCCTTTTGCAGCTCAGCCAGGCGAGCACTGACATTATAAGATCTGCGGAAATGCACACAGACTTTCCTGGCCTGCCTCAAGACATCCTGTAAGCCCGGGTACCTGCCCAAGAACCGCTGCACCACCAGGTTAAGGATGTGAGCCATACAGGGCACATGGGTCAGTTGTCCCTGTCGGAGGGCGGAGAGGAGGTTGGTGCCATTGTCGCAATCCACCATTCCTGGCTTAAGCTGGCGTGGCCTCAACCACCTCTCGGCCTGCCCCTGCAGAGCAGACAGGACCTCTGCCCCAGTGTGGCTCCTGTCCCCCAAACACACCAGCGCAAGCACGGCATGGCATCTTTTTGCCTGCGTACTTGCGTAGCCCCTTGAACGCCTACGGAGCACCGCTGGTTCCAAGGACAAACCACAGGAAGAGGCCATGGAGGAAGAAGAAAAGGAGGGGGTGGAGGAGAGAGGTGTGTCACAACCAGTAGTAGCATTTTGGAGGCGTGGCGGTGGAACAACCTCCAACACTACTGCACCTTGTCCTGCATCCTTCCCAGCTGCCAAAAGAGTGACCCAATGGGCCGTGAAAGAAAGGTAACGTCCCTGTCCATGCCTGCTGGACCATGAGTCAGCGGTAATATGCACCTTACCGCTGACCGCCCTGTGCAGCGAGGCCAAGACATTGCCTTCCACATGCCTGTAGAGAGCCGGAATTGCCTTCCGTGCGAAAAAGTGGCGTTTGGGAACCTGCCACTGAGGAACCGCACATTGCACAAACTCACGGAAGGGGGCCGAGTCTACCAACTGAAAAGGCAGCAGTTGAAGCGCTAGCAATTTAGCCAAGCTAGCATTCAACCGCTGGGCATGTGGATGGCTGGGAGTGAACTTCTTTCGACGGTCCAGCAGCTGGGGCAGGGAAATTTGCCTGCTAGAATCGGACGTTGGTGTACTGCTAGCAGAGTGCCCGCAAGTACTTGGCTGTGACACACCTAATTCTACACCTTCATTCCTCTCAGAGCAGGTTTCAGAGAGGACTGAAGGTATAGTGGGGTTGGAGATCCCAGCTGATGCGGTGCAAGAAGAGGTCAGCTTTGTTCTTTGGTGTGGGTCTTTAAGGTAGGCTTGCCAACGAGCTGCATGGCAGGTCAACATATGTCTGATCAAGCATGTGGTGCCCAAGCGGCTGATGTTTTGGCCACGCGATATACGCTTGAGACATATGTTGCAAACAGCAGCTGTGCGATCTGATGCACTCGCCTCAAAAAAGGCCCACACCAAAGAACTTTTTGAATGACGGGCAGAGGCAGCGCCCGCAGGCGGAGCTCTGCGGTGTGATTCCGTCGGTGTGCTGCCCATACGCTGGCCACTCAAGGGCATCCTGCCTCGTTGGAGATGTGCCTCCTCCTCATCCTCCTCCTCCTCCTCTCTCCTATTAGGCACCCACGTGGAGTCAGTGACCTCATCATCCCCTCCCTCCTCATCACTGGAGCCAATCTGGCAGTATGCTGCAGCTGCTGGAGCATGACTGCCAGATTGGTGTCCTTCTTGAGCATCCCCTCTCTCTGCTCTCACGCTACTGCCTTCCTCTAGCTGGGTATCATCATCAGATCCTTCGGAACGCTGGGCATCCTCCTGGAGCATGTACCCAACACTGTGCTCAAACAGTTCGGGGGACTCCTCAGGAGGAGGACATGGTGGGTCTAGGGAAGGATTGACTAATGAAGATAATGATACCAGAGAAGAGGACGCTTTGGCAGCTGCTTTGCCAGTACCCTGAGCCTGGGTGAGAGAGGATGAGGAGGATGAGGTGGGCTTGGTCATCCACTCTACCAAGTCTTCGGTATGATGTGGCTCAACATGTCCAGCTGCCGAAAAGAAGGACAAGCGTGTCCCATGGCCATGTGCTGATGACAATGCTCCGCGTCCACGACCAGCACTGTTGCCCCCAGACACAGAGCCTGCTTGCCCTCTTTTTTTGCCTCCTGACTGTCTGCCTCTCCTTGTTTGCCTTCCAGACGTTTTAATGGATGGCCTGCAGGGAGATGGGAAAAACAGCAATAAGGGCTACCTTCAGGTGTATACTGTGCAGGAGGCTTAGCAACAATGACACTGTCCCCTGCCTATCCTTCTCCGTCCCTAAACTCAAGGATTTCAAATATGGAACAGCAAAATTGGTTTAGAACAGAATAGCACACTGACACTTTCCCTCACTGTCCTACTCTGTCCCTCCCTACAAACAAGATATAGCACAGAATAGCACACTGATAGTTTACACAAGTGTCCTTCTCTGTCCCTAAACTCAAGGATTTCAAATATGGAACAGCAAAATTGGTTTAGAACAGAATAGCACACTGACACTTTCCCTCACTGTCCTACTCTGTCCCTCCCTACAAACAAGATTTAGCACAGAATAGCACAGTGATAGTTTACACGAGTGTCCTTCTCTGTCCCTAAACTCAAGGATTTCAAATATGGAACAGCAAAATTGGTTTAGAACAGAATAGCACACTGACACTTTCCCTCACTGTCCTACTCTGTCCCTCCCTACAAACAAGATTTAGCACAGAATAGCACACTGATAGTTTACACGAGTGTCCTTCTCTGTCCCTAAACTCAAGGATTTCAAATATGGAACAGCAAAATTGGTTTAGAACAGAATAGCACACTGACACTTTCCCTCACTGTCCTACTCTGTCCCTCCCTACAAACAAGATTTAGCACAGAATAGCACACTGATAGTTTACACGAGTGTCCTTCTCTGTCCCTAAACTCAAGGATTTCAAATATGGTTCAGCAAGATTGGTTTAGAACAGAATAGCACACTGACACTTTCCCCCACTGTCCTACTCTGTCCCTCCCTACAAACAAGATTTAGCACAGAAGAGCACACTGATAGTTTACACGAGTGTCCTTCTCTGTCCCTAAACTCAAGGATTTCAAATATGGAACAGCAAAATTGGTTTAGAACAGAATAGCACACTGACACTTTCCCTCGCTGTCCTACTCTGTCCCTCCCTACAAACAAGATTTAGCACAGAATAGCACAGTGATAGTTTACACGAGTGTCCTTCTCTGTCCCTAAACTCAAGGATTTCAAATATGAAACAGCAAAATTGGTTTAGAACAGAATAGCACACTGACACTTTCCCTCACTGTCCTACTCTGTCCCTCCCTACAAACAAGATTTAGCACAGAATAGCACACTGATAGTTTACACGAGTGTCCTTCTCTGTCCCTAAACTCAAGGATTTCAAATATGGAACAGCAAAATTGGTTTAGAACAGAATAGCACACTGACACTTTCCCTCACTGTCCTACTCTGTCCCTCCCTACAAACAAGATTTAGCACAGAATAGCACACTGATAGTTTACACGAGTGTCCTTCTCTGTCCCTAAACTCAAGGATTTCAAATATGGAACAGCAAAATTGGTTTAGAACAGAATAGCACACTGACACTTTCCCTCACTGTCCTACTCTGTCCCTCCCTACAAACAAGATTTAGCACAGAATAGCACACTGATAGTTTACACGAGTGTCCTTCTCTGTCCCTAAACTCAAGGATTTCAAATATGGAACAGCAAAATTGGTTTAGAACAGAATAGCACACTGACACTTTCCCTCACTGTCCTACTCTGTCCCTCCCTACAAACAAGATTTAGCACAGAATAGCACACTGATAGTTTACACGAGTGTCCTTCTCTGTCCCTAAACTCAAGGATTTCAAATATGGAACAGCAAAATTGGTTTAGAACAGAATAGCACACTGACACTTTCCCTCACTGTCCTACTCTGTCCCTCCCTACAAACAAGATTTAGTACAGAATAGCACACTGATAGTTTACACGAGTGTCCTTCTCTGTCCCTAAACTCAAGGATTTCAAATATGGTTCAGCAAGATTGGTTTAGAACAGAATAGCACACTGACACTTTCCCCCACTGTCCTACTCTGTCCCTCCCTACAAACAAGATTTAGCACAGAAGAGCACACTGATAGTTTACACGAGTGTCCTTCTCTGTCCCTAAACTCAAGGATTTCAAATATGGAACAGCAAAATTGGTTTAGAACAGAATAGCACACTGACACTTTCCCTCGCTGTCCTACTCTGTCCCTCCCTACAAACAAGATTTAGCACAGAATAGCACAGTGATAGTTTACACGAGTGTCCTTCTCTGTCCCTAAACTCAAGGATTTCAAATATGAAACAGCAAAATTGGTTTAGAACAGAATAGCACACTGACACTTTCCCTCACTGTCCTACTCTGTCCCTCCCTACAAACAAGATTTAGCACAGAATAGCACACTGATAGTTTACACGAGTGTCCTTCTCTGTCCCTAAACTCAAGGATTTCAAATATGGAACAGCAAAATTGGTTTAGAACAGAATAGCACACTGACACTTTCCCTCACTGTCCTACTCTGTCCCTCCCTACAAACAAGATTTAGCACAGAATAGCACACTGATAGTTTACACGAGTGTCCTTCTCTGTCCCTAAACTCAAGGATTTCAAATATGGAACAGCAAAATTGGTTTAGAACAGAATAGCACACTGACACTTTCCCTCACTGTCCTACTCTGTCCCTCCCTACAAACAAGATTTAGCACAGAATAGCACACTGATAGTTTACACGAGTGTCCTTCTCTGTCCCTAAACTCAAGGATTTCAAATATGGTTCAGCAAGATTGGTTTAGAACAGAATAGCACACTGACACTTTCCCCCACTGTCCTACTCTGTCCCTCCCTACAAACAAGATTTAGCACAGAAGAGCACACTGATAGTTTACACGAGTGTCCTTCTCTGTCCCTAAACTCAAGGATTTCAAATATGGAACAGCAAAATTGGTTTAGAACAGAATAGCACACTGACACTTTCCCTCGCTGTCCTACTCTGTCCGTCCCTACAAACAAGATTTAGCACAGAATAGCACAGTGATAGTTTACACGAGTGTCCTTCTCTGTCCCTAAACTCAAGGATTTCAAATATGAAACAGCAAAATTGGTTTAGAACAGAATAGCACACTGACACTTTCCCTCACTGTCCTACTCTGTCCCTCCCTACAAACAAGATTTAGCACAGAATAGCACACTGATAGTTTACACGAGTGTCCTTCTCTGTCCCTAAACTCAAGGATTTCAAATATGGAACAGCAAAATTGGTTTAGAACAGAATAGCACACTGACACTTTCCCTCACTGTCCTACTCTGTCCCTCCCTACAAACAAGATTTAGCACAGAATAGCACACTGATAGTTTACACGAGTGTCCTTCTCTGTCCCTAAACTCAAGGATTTCAAATATGGAACAGCAAAATTGGTTTAGAACAGAATAGCACACTGACACTTTCCCTCACTGTCCTACTCTGTCCCTCCCTACAAACAAGATTTAGCACAGATTAGCACACTGATAGTTTACACGAGTGTCCTTCTCTGTCCCTAAACTCAAGGATTTCAAATATGGAACAGCAAAATTGGTTTAGAACAGAATAGCACACTGACACTTTCCCTCACTGTCCTACTCTGTCCCACCCTGCAAACAAGATTTAGCACAGAATAGCACACTGATAGTTTACACGAGTGTCCTTCTCTGTCCCTAAACTCAAGGATTTCAAATATGGAACAGCAAAATTGGTTTAGAACAGAATAGCACACTGACACTTTCCCTCACTGTCCTACTCTGTCCCTCCCTACAAACAAGATTTAGCACAGAATAGCAAACTGATAGTTTACACGAGTGTCCTTCTCTGTCCCTAAACTCAAGGATTTCAAATATGGAACAGCAAAATTGGTTTAGAACAGAATAGCACACTGACACTTTCCCTCACTGTCCTACTCTGTCCCTCCCTACAAACAAGATTTAGCACAGAATAGCACACTGATAGTTTACACGAGTGTCCTTCTCTGTCCCTAAACTCAAGGATTTCAAATATGGAACAGCAAAATTGGTTTAGAACAGAATAGCACACTGACACTTTCCCTCACTGTCCTACTCTGTCCCTCCCTACAAACAAGATTTAGCACAGAATAGCACACTGATAGTTTACACGAGTGTCCTTCTCTGTCCCTAAACTCAAGGATTTCAAATATGGAACAGCAAAATTGGTTTAGAACAGAATAGCACACTGACACTTTCACTCACTGTCCTACTCTGTCCCTCCCTACAAACAAGATTTAGCACAGAATAGCACACTGATAGTTTACACGAGTGTCCTTCTCTGTCCCTAAACTCAAGGATTTCAAATATGGAACAGCAAAATTGGTTTAGAACAGAATAGCACACTGACACTTTCCCTCACTGTCCTACTCTGTCCCTCCCTACAAACAAGATTTAGCACAGAATAGCACACTGATAGTTTACACGAGTGTCCTTCTCTGTCCCTAAACTCAAGGATTTCAAATATGGAACAGCAAAATTGGTTTAGAACAGAATAGCACACTGACACTTTCCCTCACTGTCCTACTCTGTCCCTCCCTACAAACAAGATTTAGCACAGAATAGCACACTGATAGTTTACACGAGTGTCCTTCTCTGTCCCTAAACTCAAGGATTTCAAATATGGAACAGCAAAATTGGTTTAGAACAGAATAGCACACTGACACTTTCCCTCACTGTCCTACTCTGTCCCTCCCTACAAACAAGATTTAGCACAGAATAGCACACTGATAGTTTACACGAGTGTCCTTCTCTGTCCCTAAACTCAAGGATTTCAAATATGGAACAGCAAAATTGGTTTAGAACAGAATAGCACACTGACACTTTCCCTCACTGTCCTACTCTGTCCCTCCCTACAAACAAGATTTAGCAGAGAATAGCACACTGATAGTTTACACGAGTGTCCTTCTCTGTCCCTAAACTCAAGGATTTCAAATATGGTTCAGCAAAGTTGGTTTAGAACAGAATAGCACACTGACACTTTCCCTCACTGTCCTACTCTGTCCCTCCCTACAAACAAGATTTAGCACAGAATAGCACACTGACACTTTCCCTCACTGTCCTACTCTGTCCCTCCCTACAAACAAGATTTAGCACAGAATAGCACACTGATAGTTTACACGAGTGTCCTTCTCTGTCCCTAAACTCAAGGATTTCAAATATGGAACAGCAAAATTGGTTTAGAACAGAATAGCACACTGACACTTTCCCTCACTGTCCTACTCTGTCCCTCCCTACAAACAAGATTTAGCACAGAATAGTACACTGATAGTTTACACGAGTGTCCTTCTCTGTCCCTAAACTCAAGGATTTCAAATATGGAACAGCAAAATTGGTTTAGAACAGAATAGCACACTGACACTTTCCCTCACTGTCCTACTCTGTCCCTCCCTACAAACAAGATTTAGCACAGAATAGCACACTGATAGTTTACACGAGTGTCCTTCTCTGTCCCTAAACTCAAGGATTTCAAATATGGTTCAGCAAAATTGGTTTAGAACAGAATAGCACACTGACACTTTCCCTCACTGTCCTACTCTGTCCCTCCCTACAAACAAGATTTAGCACAGAATAGCACAGTGATAGTTTACACGAGTGTCCTTCTCTGTCCCTAAACTCAAGGATTTCAAATATGGAACAGCAAAATTGGTTTAGAACAGAATAGCACACTGACACTTTCCCTCACTGTCCTACTCTGTCCCTCCCTACAAACAAGATTTAGCACAAAATAGCACACTGATAGTTTACACGAGTGTCCTTCTCTGTCCCTAAACTCAAGGATTTCAAATATGGAACAGCAAAATTGGTTTAGAACAGAATAGCACACTGACACTTTCCCTCGCTGTCCTACTCTGTCCCTCCCTACAAACAAGATTTAGCACAGAATAGCACACTGATAGTTTACACGAGTGTCCTTCTCTGTCCCTAAACTCAAGGATTTCAAATATGGAACAGCAAAATTGGTTTAGAACAGAATAGCACACTGACACTTTCCCTCACTGTCCTACTCTGTCCCTCCCTACAAACAAGATTTAGCACAGAATAGCACACTGATAGTTTACACGAGTGTCCTTCTCTGTCCCTAAACTCAAGGATTTCAAATATGGAACAGCAAAATTGGTTTAGAACAGAATAGCACACTGACACTTTCCCTCACTGTCCTACTCTGTCCCTCCCTACAAACAAGATTTAGCACAGAATAGCACAGTGATAGTTTACACGAGTGTCCTTCTCTGTCCCTAAACTCAAGGATTTCAAATATGGAACAGCAAAATTGGTTTAGAACAGAATAGCACACTGACACTTTCCCTCACTGTCCTACTCTGTCCCTCCCTACAAACAAGATTTAGCACAGAATAGCACACTGATAGTTTACACGAGTGTCCTTCTCTGTCCCTAAACTCAAGGATTTCAAATATGGTTCAGCAAAATTGGTTTAGAACAGGATAGCACACTGACACTTTCCCTCACTGTCCTACTCTGTCCCTCCCTACAAACAAGATTTAGCACAGAATAGCACACTGATAGTTTACACGAGTGTCCTTCTCTGTCCCTAAACTCAAGGATTTCAAATATGGAACAGCAAAATTGGTTTAGAACAGAATAGCACACTGACACTTTCCCTCACTGTCCTACTCTGTCCCTCCCTACAAACAAGATTTAGCACAGAATAGCACACTGATAGTTTACACGAGTGTCCTTCTCTGTCCCTAAACTCAAGGATTTCAAATATGGAACAGCAAAATTGGTTTAGAACAGAATAGCACACTGACACTTTCCCTCACTGTCCTACTCTGTCCCTCCCTACAAACAAGATTTAGCACAGAATAGCACACTGATAGTTTACACGAGTGTCCTTCTCTGTCCCTAAACTCAAGGATTTCAAATATGGAACAGCAAAATTGGTTTAGAACAGAATAGCACACTGACACTTTCCCTCACTGTCCTACTCTGTCCCTCCCTACAAACAAGATTTAGCACAGAATAGCACACTGATAGTTTACACAAGTGTCCTTCTCTGTCCCTAAACTCAAGGATTTCAAATATGGAACAGCAAAATTGGTTTAGAACAGAATAGCACACTGACACTTTCCCTCACTGTCCTACTCTGTCCCTACAAACAAGATTTAGCACAGAATAGCACACTGACACTTTCCCTCACTGTACCTCTCTGTCCCTAAACTCAAGGATTGAAAATATGGTTCAGCAAGATTGGTTTAGAACAGAATAGCACACTGACACTTTCCCTCACTGTACCTCTCTGTCCCTACAAACAAGGATTAGCACAGAATAGCACACTGACACTTTCCCTCACTGTACCTCTCTGTCCCTACAAACAAGGTTTAGCACAGAATAACACACTGTCACTGACACTCTCCCTACCTATCCTTATTTGTCCCTAAACACAAGGAATCCAGGATTAGTAAAGGAAAAAAAATGACACTGTCCCTGCCTATGCTTCTCTTTCCCTGCTCCGGAACACACTACACAAGGCCGCCGCGCTGGGGGCCTTTTATAGTGTGGGGCGTGTACTAAACCCCCTCAGCAAAAATTGGCCACAGGCATCCTGCCTGTGGCCAATCATTGCTCTCCTCGCTGCCGGCGCTGTGATTGGCCAAGCATGCGGGGTCACAGTGCATGCTTGGCCAATCACAGCGCCTGGATGACACTGCGATGGCGTAGTGCATTGTGGGCCGTTCGCGTCACTCGAATTTGGCGCGAACGGCCCAAATCGTTCGATCTTCGTCGAACGATCGAACAGCCGATGTTCGAGTCGAACGTATGCTCGACTCGAACATGAAGCTCATCCCTAGTCCATTGCCCCTTTGTCTAGAAACAGATTGTTGTTGAGGAAAGGACATATTGGAAGAAGATTGTGAGACATTATTTGCATAGACTTTAGATGGATTTGCATTAGATTTAGATTGCATTTGAGATTGATAAGTCATCCACTTATACGCTTTGCCCTCTCTAAAAGCAGTCCTATCTCTCAACATCTTCTTTTCTTTTTTTACAAGGATACCTCTATTGAATTTTTCCAAACGTTCTGTCATAAGTTTTTCTCGTTCATTATAGGATGCTTGACCCTGTAGAGGTTGTAGCAGGGCCAGAGTCTGGTCTAGATCAAGGTCCAGATCAGACATTTGTCCTCTATAAGCCTCTATTAGGTGTTTCATCATATCTCTAGAGTAGTGATGAGCCGAACACCCCCGGGTTCGGTTCGCACCAGAACCCGCGAACGGACCGAAAGTTCGTACGAACATTAGAACCCTATTAAATACAATGGATGCGAACGTTCGAATTCTAAAGTGCTAATTATAACAACTATTATGCATGTTATTGTCCTAAAAAGGGTTTGGGAACCCGGGGTGTGCACCAGGGGACATGTATCAATGCAAAAAAGAAGTTTTAAAAACGGTCGTTTTTCGGGAGCAGTCATTTTAATGATGCATAAAGTGAAAAAAAAAAAGTCAAATATTCCTTTAAATATCGTACCTGGGGGGTGTCTAAAGTATGCCTGTGAAGTGCCACGTGTTTCCCGTGTTTAGAACTGTCCCTGCACAAAATGACACTTCTAAAGGAAAAAAAAGCCATTTAAAACTGCTTGCGGCTTTAATGTAATGTCTGGTCCCGGTAATATGGATGAAAATCTTTAAGAAAAATGGCATAGCTACCCCATGACCCCCCCCCCCCCTACCCCAGCCCATTACCAGCCCCTTTGGGTCTTGTATGGATATTAAGGGGAACCCCGCACATAAAATAAAAAAGGCCCTATATACTCTGAACAGCCGTATACAGGCGGTGCATACAAGACAGGGACTGTAGGTTTGTTCTTATGTAGAATCTGTTTGTAATTTTGAACAGGTACATTGTTGAAGTGTAGCTCAAGCCCAAAAATCTATTTTTAAACTTTTTGGAAAACATAGGTAAGGGTTATCACCCCTGTAACATTTGTTTTGCTGTCTGTGCCCCTGTTCAGAACATTTCACCTCACTTTCCGTCCCAATGACAACTGTTTTTGAAATGTGGTGTTTTTCTTGAAACAAGGATTGCTGATAAAGCATCAGTACAGAGGAGACACCTTTCTCCCATATTTATTCTTACAGGAGAGAATTTTCCTTCCTAGTGGTAGATTTCCTCTCACTTCCTGTTGTCTTCTTGCGTTTGCAAGTAGGAGTCGTTTGTAAGTTGGATGTTTGAAAGTAGGGACCTGCCGTATATACTCTGCAGAAATAGGCCCCTTAGTTGTTGGTGTTGGCACAACACTGTAAGCACTCACAGTTACTCTTGGTTGGTGCTGGAACGCCCTGCTGTCAACTATTATATCAGGAATTTTAATTACATATAATTGTTGAACAGTGGTAGTAAAAATTGGGCCTTTGATGGTGGTGCTGGTGCCACAACACTGTAAGCCCTGACAGTTACTCTTGGTGGGTGCAGCAATGGGCCCTGCTGTGAATTATTAGATCAAGAATTGTAATTGCATGCCCCTGTTGAACAGGGGCTGAAAAATTGGGCCTTTCGTGGTGGTGGTGGTGGTGGTGGTGTTGCCACAACACTGTAAGCCCTCAGAGTTACTCTTGGTGGGTGCAGGAATGGGCCCTGCTGTGAATTATTAGATCAAGAATTGTAATTGCATGCCCCTGTTGAACAGGGGCTGAAAAATTGGGCCTTTCGTGGTGGTGGTGGGGGTGGTGGTGTTGCCACAACACTGTAAGCCCTCAGAGTTACTCTTGGTGGGTGCAGGAATGGGCCCTGCTGTGAATTATTAGATCAAGAATTGTAATTACATGCCCCTTTTGAACAGGGGCTGAAAAATTGGGCCTTTCGTGGTGGTGGTGGTGGTGGCGTTGCCACAACACTGTAAGCCCTCAGAGTTACTCTTGGTGGGTGCAGGAATGGGCCCTGCTGTGAATTATTAGATCAAGAATTGTAATTACATGCCCCTTTTGAACAGGGGCTGAAAAATTGTGCCTTTCGTGGTGGTGGTGGTGGTGGCGTTGCCACAACACTGTAAGCCCTCAGAGTTACTCTTGGTGGGTGCAGCAATGGGCCCTGCTGTGAATTATTAGATCAAGAATTGTAATTACATGCCCCTTTTGAACAGGGGCTGAAAAATTGGGCCTTTCGTGGTGGTGGTGGTGGTGGCGTTGCCACAACACTGTAAGCCCTCAGAGTTACTCTTGGTGGGTGCAGCAATGGGCCCTGCTGTGAATTATTAGATCAAGAATTGTAATTACATGCCCCTTTTGAACAGGGGCTGAAAAATTGGGCCTTTCGTGGTGGTGGTGGTGGTGGCGTTGCCACAACACTGTAAGCCCTCAGAGTTACTCTTGGTGGGTGCAGCAATGGGCCCTGCTGTGAATTATTAGATCAAGAATTGTAATTGCATGCCCCTGTTGAACAGGGGCTGAAAAATTGGGCCTTTCGTGGTGGTGGTGGTGGTGGTGGTGGTGTTGCCACAACACTGTAAGCCCTCAGAATTACTCTTGGTGGGTGCAGCAATGGGCCCTGCTGTGAATTATTAGATCAAGAATTGTAATTACATGCCCCTTTTGAACAGGGGCTGAAAAATTGGGCCTTTCGTGGTGGTGGTGGTGGTGGCGTTGCCACAACACTGTAAGCCCTCAGAGTTACTCTTGGTGGGTGCAGCAATGGGCCCTGCTGTGAATTATTAGATCAAGAATTGTAATTACATGCCCCTTTTGAACAGGGGCTGAAAAATTGGGCCTTTCGTGGTGGTGGTGGTGGTGGTGGTGTTGCCACAACACTGTAAGCCCTCAGAGTTACTCTTGGTGGGTGCAGGAATGGGCCCTGCTGTGAATTATTAGATCAAGAATTGTAATTACATGCCCCTTTTGAACAGGGGCTGAAAAATTGGGCCTTTCGTGGTGGTGGTGGTGGTGGCGTTGCCACAACACTGTAAGCCCTCAGAGTTACTCTTGGTGGGTGCAGGAATGGGTCCTGCTGTGAATTATTAGATCAAGAATTGTAATTACATGCCCCTTTTGAACAGGGGCTGAAAAATTGGGCCTTTCGTGGTGGTGGTGGTGGTGGCGTTGCCACAACACTGTAAGCCCTCAGAGTTACTCTTGGTGGGTGCAGCAATGGGCCCTGCTGTGAATTATTAGATCAAGAATTGTAATTACATGCCCCTTTTGAACAGGGGCTGAAAAATTGGGCCTTTCGTGGTGGTGGTGGTGGTGGCGTTGCCACAACACTGTAAGCCCTCAGAGTTACTCTTGGTGGGTGCAGCAATGGGCCCTGCTGTGAATTATTAGATCAAGAATTGTAATTACATGCCCCTTTTGAACAGGGGCTGAAAAATTGGGCCTTTCATGGTGGTGGTGGTGGTGGCGTTGCCACAACACTGTAAGCCCTCAGAGTTACTCTTGGTGGGTGCAGCAATGGGCCCTGCTGTGAATTATTAGATCAAGAATTGTAATTGCATGCCCCTGTTGAACAGGGGCTGAAAAATTGGGCCTTTCGTGGTGGTGGTGGTGGTGGTGGTGTTGCCACAACACTGTAAGCCCTCAGAGTTACTCTTGGTGGGTGCAGCAATGGGCCCTGCTGTGAATTATTAGATCAAGAATTGTAATTACATGCCCCTTTTGAACAGGGGCTGAAAAATTGGGCCTTTCGTGGTGGTGGTGGTGGTGGCGTTGCCACAACACTGTAAGCCCTCAGAGTTACTCTTGGTGGGTGCAGCAATGGGTCCTGCTGTGAATTATTAGATCAAGAATTGTAATTGCATGCCCCTGTTAAACAGGGGCTGAAAAATTGGGCCTTTCGTGGTGGTGGTGGTGGTGGTGGTGTTGCCACAACACTGTAAGCCCTCAGAGTTACTCTTGGTGGGTGCAGGAATGGGCCCTGCTGTGAATTATTAGATCAAGAATTGTAATTACATGCCCCTTTTGAACAGGGGCTGAAAAATTGGGCCTTTCGTGGTGGTGGTGGTGGTGGCGTTGCCACAACACTGTAAGCCCTCAGAGTTACTCTTGGTGGGTGCAGGAATGGGCCCTGCTGTGAATTATTAGATCAAGAATTGTAATTACATGCCCCTTTTGAACAGGGGCTGAAAAATTGGGCCTTTCGTGGTGGTGGTGGTGGTGGCGTTGCCACAACACTGTAAGCCCTCAGAGTTACTCTTGGTGGGTGCAGCAATGGGCCCTGCTGTGAATTATTAGATCAAGAATTGTAATTACATGCCCCTTTTGAACAGGGGCTGAAAAATTGGGCCTTTCGTGGTGGTGGTGGTGGTGGCGTTGCCACAACACTGTAAGCCCTCAGAGTTACTCTTGGTGGGTGCAGCAATGGGCCCTGCTGTGAATTATTAGATCAAGAATTGTAATTACATGCCCCTTTTGAACAGGGGCTGAAAAATTGGGCCTTTCGTGGTGTTGGTGGTGGTGGCGTTGCCACAACACTGTAAGCCCTCAGAGTTACTCTTGGTGGGTGCAGCAATGGGCCCTGCTGTGAATTATTAGATCAAGAAGTGTAATTACATGCCCCTTTTGAACAGGGGCTGAAAAATTGGGCCTTTCGTGGTGTTGGTGGTGGTGGCGTTGCCACAACACTGTAAGCCCTCAGAGTTACTCTTGGTGGGTGCAGCAATGGGCCCTGCTGTGAATTATTAGATCAAGAATTGTAATTGCATGCCCCTTTTGAACAGGGGCTGAAAAATTGGGCCTTTCGTGGTGGTGGTGGTGGTGGTGGTGGTGGCGGTGGCGTTGCCACAACACTGTAAGCCCTCAGAGTTACTCTTGGTGGGTGCAGCAATGGGCCCTGCTGTGAATTATTAGATCAAGAATTGTAATTGCATGCCCCTGTTAAACAGGGGCTGAAAAATTGGGCCTTAGGCACTGGTGCCACAACACTCCAACCCCTCACAGATACTGTACTTGGAGCACAGCAATGAGCCCTATGGCAAATTATTGCTAAAAAAATTGTAATTACACGCCCCTGTAAAACAGGGGCTGAAAAATTGGGCCTTAGCCACTGGTGGCGGCACCCATAAACAAAAATGATCTTCCAAGCTATCATCATCAATCGTATCATTGAGGACTCGGAGGAGGAGGATAGCCAGTCAACATAACAGCACAGGCACTCAGCATCAGCATCAGTCTTGAAGGGATGTGACATGTTAAAATCAATTAGTCTGTTATATCAGCATCAGGTGTGTGGTAGCTGGTGGTGATCCAAGACTGGTTCATCTTGATGAAAGTCAGTCGATCACCTGAGTCGGTGGACAGGCGCACCCTGTGATCCGTGACAAATCCTCCAGCAGCACTGAATGTGCGTTCCGAAAGAACGCTGGATGCAGGACAGGCCAGTAGCTCAATTGCATACTGTGCAAGCTCTGGCCAGTGATCCATCCTCAAGACCCAGTAAGCCAGAGGATTTTCGGTGGGGAAGGTGTCCAAGTCTGACCTTGCCCCTAGATATTCCTGCACCATGTTTATCAGACGCTGGCGATGGTTGCTGGAACCGATCATACTTTGGGGCTGCGGACTAAAGAATTGTCTGAACGCATCGGTCAGACGGCCACCTTCCCCACCGCTCCTTCTTTGACTGGCCGAAGCCTCAGCAACTCGTTGTCCAGGACCAGGAGTTTGTAACCTCCCAGTCTCTGGGAACGCGTTGCACAGACCTTTCTGCAAGGCCTCCCGGAGTTGTCTCATCCTCTGCTCCCTCTGCGACGGTAACATAAGGTCCGCAACCTTACCCTTGTACCGTGGATCAAGGAGAGTGGCCAGCCAGTAATGGTCCCTCTCCTTGATCCGAAGAATACGAGGATCCTTCCGCAGACTTTGCAGGATCAGGGAGGCCATGCAGCGTAGGTTTGCTGAGGCATTCGCTCCGGAGTCCTCTGGGTCACTAAGGACGACATGATCCGCAGCCACCTCCTCCCAGCCACGTACAAGTCCACTGGTTTCTTGGGACTGTAAATCATCCCTAAAAGACTGCTGCTGATGATGCTGAGTGCCAGCCTCCACCTCCATGCTGACACAATCCTCCTCCTCCTCCTCCTCCTCCTCCTCCTCCTCCTCTTCCTGTGCGATGGGTGGGACAGAAGGAACACTGTCTGGGTAAAGGGGGCCTTGAGAGGCAAGGAAGTCCTCCTCTTCCTGCCTCTGTTCTGCCTCAAGTGCCCTGTCCATTATTCCACGCAGCGTGTGCTCCAACAGGTGGACAAGAGGTACAGTGTCACTGATGCATGCACTGTCACTGCTCACCATCCTCGTGGCCTCCTCAAATGGTGCCAGGACAGTGCATGCATCCCTGATCATGCCCCACTGGCGTGGAGAAAAAAAACCAAGCTCCCCTGACCCTGTCCTGGTGCCGTAGTCGCACAGGTACTCATTGATGGCCCTCTGCTGCGTGTGCAGCCGCTGCAGCATGGCCAACGTTGAGTTCCACCTGGTGGGCATGTCACATATAAGGCGGTTCTTGGGCAGGTTCAACTCCTTTTGCAGCTCAGCCAGGCGAGCACTGGCATTATAAGATCTGCGGAAATGCACACAGACTTTCCTGGCCTGCCTCAGGACATCCTGTAAGCCCGGGTACCTGCCCAAGAACCGCTGCACCACCAGGTTAAGGACGTGAGCCACACAGGGCACATGGGTCAGTTGTCCCTGTCGGAGGGCGGACAGGAGGTTGGTGCCATTGTCGCAAACCACCATTCCTGGCTTAAGCTGGCGTGGCGTCAACCACCTCTCGGCCTGGCCCTGCAGAGCAGACAGGACCTCTGCCCCAGTGTGGCTTCTGTCCCCCAAACACACCAGCGCAAGCACGGCATGGCATCTTTTTGCCTGTGTACTTGCGTAGCCCCTTGAACGCCTACGGAGCACCGCTGGTTCCGAGGACAAACCACAGGAAGAGGCCATGGAGGAAGAAGAAGAGGAGGGGGTGGAGGAGAGAGGTGTGTCACAACCAGTAGTAGCATTTTGGAGGCGTGGCGGTGGAACAACCTCCAACACTACTGCACCTTGTCCTGCATCCTTCCCAGCTGCCAAAAGAGTGACCCAATGGGCCGTGAAAGAAAGGTAACGTCCCTGTCCATGCCTGCTGGACCATGAGTCAGCGGTAATATGCACCTTACCGCTGACCGCCCTGTCCAGCGAGGCCAAGACATTGCCTTCCACATGCCGGTAGAGAGCCGGAATAGCCTTCCGTGAGAAAAAGTGGCGTTTGGGAACCTGCCACTGAGGAACCGCACATTGCACAAACTCACGGAAGGGGGCCGAGTCTACCAACTGAAAAGGCAGCAGTTGAAGCGCTAGCAATTTAGCCAAGCTAGCATTCAACCGCTGGGCATGTGGATGGCTGGGAGTGAACTTCTTTCGACGGTCCAGCAGCTGGGGCAGGGAAATTTGCCTGCTAGAATCGGACGTCGGTGTACTGCTAGCAGAGTGGCCGCAAGTACTTGGCTGTGACACACCTAATTCTACACCTTCATTCCTCTCAGTGCATGTTTCAGAGAGGACTGAAGTTATAGTGGGGTTGGAGATCCCAGCTGATGCGGTGCAAGGAGAGGTCCGCTTTGTTCTTTGGTGTGGGTCTTTGAGGTAGGCTTGCCAACGAGCTGCATGGCAGGTCAACATATGTCTGGTCAGGCATGTGGTACCCAAGCGGCTGATGTTTTGGCCACGCGATATACGCTTGAGACATATGTTGCAAACAGCAGCTGTGCGATCTGATGCACTAGCCTCAAAAAAGGCCCACACCAAAGAACTTTTTGAATGACGGGCAGAGGCAGCGCCCTGCACAGGCGGAGCTCTGCGGTGTGATTCCGTCGGTGTACTGCCCTTACGCTGGCCACCAAAGGGCATCCTGCCTCGTTGGAGATGTGCCTCCTCCTCATCCTCCTCCTCCTCCTCTCTCCTATTAGGCACCCACGTGGAGTCAGTGACCTCATCATCCCCTCCCTCCTCATCACTGGAGCCAATCTGGCAGTATGCTGCAGCTGCTGGAACATGACTGCCAGATTGGTGTCCTTCTTGAGCATCCCCTCTGTCTGCTCTCACACTACTGCCTTCCTGTAGCTGGGTTTCATCATCAGACCCTTCGAAACGCTGGGCATCCTCCTGGAGCATGTACCCAACACTGTGCTCAAACAGTTCGGGGGACTCCTCAGGAGGAGGACATGGTGGGTCTAGGGAAGGAGTGACTGATGATGAGTCTGACATTGATACCAGGGAAGAGGACGCTTTGGCAGCTGCTTTTCCAGTACCCTGAGCCTGGGTGAGAGAGGATGAGGAGGAGGAGGAGGGCTTGGTCATCCACTCTACCAAGTCTTCGGCATGATGTGGCTCAACATGTCCAGCTGCCGAAAAGAAGGACAAGCGTGTCCCATGGCCATGTGCTGATGACAATGCACCGCGTCCACGACCAGCACTGTTGCCCCCAGACACAGAGCCTGCTTGCCCTCTTTTATTGCCTCCTGACTGTCTGCCTCTCCTTGTTTGCCTTCCAGACATTCTAATAGATGGCCTGCAGGGAGATGGGAAAAAAGCAATAAGGGCTACCTTCAGGTGTCCTTCTCTGTCCCTTTACTTAAGGATTTCTAAATATGGTTGAGGATGATTGCTTTTGCACAGAATAGCACAACGACAATTTCCCTGACTGTCCAAAAAAACAAGGATTTCAAAGATGGTTGATGAGGAATGCTTTAGCACACTATAGCACAAGGAGAATTTCCCTCACTGTCCTTCCCTGTCCCTAGAAACAAGGATTATCACAGTGAAAGAAACTGACACTCTTCCTACCTATAGTTTTCTGTCCCTAGAAAAAATGTTTTTTTAAAGCACACTATAGCACAAGGAGAATTTTCCTCACTGTCCTTCCCTGTCCCTAGAAACAAGGATTATCACAGTGAAAGAAACTGACACTCTTCCTACCTATAGTTTTCTGTCCCTAGAAAAAATGTTTTTTTTAAAGCACACTATAGCACAAGGAGAATTTCCCTCACTTTCCTTCCCTGTCCCTAGAAACAAGGATTATCACAGTGAAAGAAACTGACACTCTTCCTACCTATAGTTTTCTGTCCCTAGAAAAAATGTTTTTTTAAAGCACACTATAGCACAAGGAGAATTCCCTCACTGTCCTTCCCTGTCCCTAGAAACAAGGATTCGCACAGTAAAACACACTGACACTCTCCCTACCTATAGTTTTCTGTCCCTAGAAAAAATGTTTTTTTAAAGCACACTATAGCACAAGGAGAATTCCCTCACTGTCCTTCCCTGTCCCTAGAAACAAGGATTCGCACAGTAAAACACACTGACACTCTCCCTACCTATTGTTTTCTGTCCCTACAAAAAATGTTTTTTTAAAGCACACTATAGCACAAGGGGAATTCCCTCACTGTCCTTCCCTGTCCCTAGAAACAAGGATTCGCACAGTAAAACACACTGACACTCTCCCTACCTATAGTTTTCTGTCCCTAGAAAAAATGTTTTTTTAAAGCACACTATAGCACAAGGAGAATTTCCCTCACTTTCCTTCTTTGTCCCTAGAAACAAGGATTATCATAGTGAAAGAAACTGACACTCTTCCTACCTATAGTTTTCTGTCCCTAGAAAAAATGTTTTTTTAAAGCACACTATAGCACAAGGAGAATTTCCCTCACTTTCCTTCTTTGTCCCTAGAAACAAGGATTATCACAGTGAAAGAAACTGACACTCTTCCTACCTATAGTTTTCTGTCCCTAGAAAAAATGTTTTTTTAAAGCACACTATAGCACAAGGAGAATTCCCTCACTGTCCTTCCCTGTCCCTAGAAACAAGGATTCGCACAGTAAAATACACTGACACTCTCCCTACCTATAGTTTTCTGTCCCTAGAAAAAATGTTTTTTTAAAGCACACTATAGCACAAGGAGAATTTCCCTCACTTTCCTTCTTTGTCCCTAGAAACAAGGATTATCACAGTGAAAGAAACTGACACTCTTCCTACCTATAGTTTTCTGTCCCTAGAAAAAATGTTTTTTTAAAGCACACTATAGCACAAGGAGAATTCCCTCACTGTCCTTCCCTGTCCCTAGAAACAAGGATTCGCACAGTAAAACACACTGACACTCTCCCTACCTATAGTTTTCTGTCCCTAGAAAAAATGTTTTTTTAAAGCACACTATAGCACAAGGAGAATTCCCTCACTGTCCTTCCCTGTCCCTAGAAACAAGGATTCGCACAGTAAAACACACTGACACTCTCCCTACTGTGAGGGGGTTAGCTCGGCAGCGGGTGTGTGTGATCCCCTGGATGGGCTCCCCACACAAAAACAGGCCCAGCAGACAGAGGTTGTGGTTTTCAAGGTCAAAAAGGTGCGGTTTATTTCTCTATTTACAGTGACAAAAAACACAGCAAAGCAAAAAGAAACATAAACAAAATAAACCCTGGTCAGCTTGACCTCTGACTAAACATGCAGGTTTCCTAACTAACAACTGGGATCAGCCTGGTGCTGTCCTAGTCCCTAAGTCCCTGGTTTAGTAAATGTCCAAACAAATAGCCACACAGGCTTTGTCTCACCGCACAGGGGTTCACTCTCCCTAGACAGTCCACACAGGTCTGGTTCCAGGCATGAGCAAACACCTAATGAAGCTGGGAGTTTTTATAGAGGCCTTAAACGAGCTGACAAGCTTCAGCTGGTCTCATCAACTCCCTGCCTGCACGACGCCCAGCACTCTCCCTAGAGGTATGAATCATCCATGAGCCCACTAGCCTCAGCTGGGCTTCATCAACTCTCTCCCTAGTTGTATAAGTCGGCATAAAGCCTGAATCTGGGAGAAATATACCTACCCCCCTGGATGCAACCAGGTGACTTTACCTTCCTGCTGTCACATACCCCCCCCCTCTTGTTTTAACCTTGGGGTTGGAACACCAGCAATCAGGCATTCATGTACTCGAGACAAAGCATCCACATTCCCCATTTGAACGCCAGGGCGATGCTTTACTGTGAAGTTGAATTCCTGTAGGGCCAGGAACCACCTATTTACTCTTCTATTTGTCTCCTTGTTTTGAGCCATCCACTTTAACGGAGCGTGATCCGTAACCATGTCAAAGTGCCTACCTAGCAGATAGTACCGAAGGGAATCTAGAGCCCACTTCACCGCTAAACACTCCTTTTCAACCGTGGCGTAATTTACCTCATGGGACTTCAACTTCCTGCTGAGGTAAATGACTGGGTGCTCTTCCCCGTTCCAGACCTGGGACAATACTGCTCCTAACCCCACATCTGACGCATCACTTTGTACGACAAAGTCTTTAGAGAAGTCGGGTGAGTACAACACTGGCTGGTTTCAAGAATTGGAACGCTGCCTCAGCCTCGGGGGTCCATTTAATCATGACCGACCCTTTCCCTTTCGTCAGGTTGGTTAGGGGCACAGCCTTAGAAGCAAAGTGGGGAATGAAGCGCCGATAATAACCCGCGATTCCCAGAAAGGCTCGTACCTGCTTCTTGCTGTTGGGACGTGGCCAACTCTGGATGGCCTCGACTTTGTTGAGTTGGGGTTTTATTACTCCCCTGCCAATGGTGTACCCAAGATATTTGGCCTCCTCCTGCCCAATGGTACACTTCTTGGGGTTAGCCGTAAACCCCGCTTCCCGGATAGAGTCTAGGACTGCTTGCACTTTTGGCAGATGTGAGGCCCAATCTGTGCTATGGACAATTACGTCATCCAGGTAAGCCGCAGCATACTTCCGATGGGGCCTCAGTATCTGGTCCATTTTCCGCTGGAATGTGGCCGACGCATTCTGTAACCCGAACGGCATTCTCTTATATTGGAACGCCCCGTCTGGGGTTACAAATGCGGTTTTCTCTTTGGCCGACTTGGCCAGGGGAATTTGCCAATACCCTTTTGTGAGGTCAAGAGTCGTCATGTATCGGGCTGTTCCCAGCCGGTCGATCAACTCATCTATACGTGGCATGGGGTAGGTGTCAAATTTTGTAACTTTGTTCAACTGACGAAAATCGTTACAAAATCGCCAGCTCCCATCCGGTTTAGGCACCAACACAATGGGACTAGACCAATCACTTTGGGACTCCTCTATCACCCCTAAGTTCAGCATTTTCTGTACTTCCTCCCGTATTGCCTCCCGTCGGGCCTCTGGGATCCGATAGGGTTTTAACTTCACCCTTTCACCAGGCGGGGTAATAATATCATGCTCTACCCCAGATGTTTGTCCCGGCAGCTCAGAGAACACCTCCTTGTTGCGAAGCACAAACTCCTTAACCTCCTGTTGTTGGGGTTGTGACAAGGTGGCTGCTATTCCAACCTCCGGAATCACGCAACCAGTTTGAGCTGGTGACCAAGTTTCTGCGACTAGGGACTCTCTATCCCTCCAGGCTTTCAACAGATTAACGTGATAGATCTGTTCGGGCTTTCGCCTTCCTGGTTGTCTGACCTTGTAATTCACTTCGCTCACTTTTTCCATTATCTCGTAGGGGCCTTGCCATTTGGCAAGGAATTTACTTTCAACCGTAGGGACAAGTACCAATATCCTATCCCCCGGGGAAAAGGTACGGGTCTTGGCTCCACGGTTGTACACTCTCTGCTGTGCCAACTGCGCTTGGGCCAAATGTTCCTTCACGATGGGCATTACCTGTGCAATTCGATCTTGCATCAGGGTGACATGCTCAATCACACTCCTGTGGGGAGAACTCTCACTTTCCCAAGTTTCCTTGGCAATATCCAACAGCCCTCTTGGGTGTCTCCCATACAGTAACTCAAAGGGGGAGAATCCCGTAGAGGATTGGGGCACCTCCCTAATAGCAAACATCAAATAAGGAAGTAGACAGTCCCAATCCTTTCCATCTCTATCCACCACTTTCTTCAACATTTGTTTTAGGGTTTTGTTGAATCTTTCAACCAGCCCATCGGTTTGGGGGTGATACACAGACGTACGCAATTGCGTCACTTTGAACAATTTACACAGCTCTTTCATAACCCGGGACATAAAGGGTGTACCTTGGTCCGTAAGCAGTTCTTTACAAATACCCACCCGGCTAAAAACAAGAGATAGCTCTTTGGCTATGGTTTTGGCCGAGGTATTTCGGAGAGGGATCGCTTCTGGATAACGGGTGGCATAGTCCATTATAACTAATATGTACTGGTGCCCCCTAGCGGACTTGATTATAGGACCTACCAAATCCATTGCGATCCTCTCAAACGGGACCTCAATGATGGGTAGAGGGACCAGCGGGCTACGCAAATGTGGCATCGGGGCCGACCTCTGACATACAGGGCAGGAGGAACAATAATTTTCTATGTCCTTCATCACCCCAGGCCAATAGAATCTCTGTAATACCCTCTCTCGGGTTTTCTCTGTCCCCAGATGACCTCCAAGAATGTGCCCATGGGCCAACTCCAACACCAACTTCCTGTAAGGTTTGGGCACCACAAGCTGCTCAACGGTTTCTTCTGCCCTTTTTGCCACCCGATACAGTAGGTCCTTCTCTACGCTGAAGTATGGGTAAGTGCAGGTATTATCTGGGTTCACTAACTCGCCATCTATTTCCACTACGTTTTCCCGTGCCTTTATTAGGGCGGGGTCTTTTAACTGTTCTGTGGCAAAATTTTCCCTGTGAACCTCAAGATCAGAAAACTCCACAGACGGTAGGTTTTCGTCTGAGGAGGTGGGCTCCTCTCCAGTTTCTTGAGTCTCGCCTGCCAATACTGACAAGGGAAATTCTGGAGAGTCCTCACCACTCTCAGAGGAGTTCTGGCTATCACCTTCCTGGTACATAGGGGCACCAGTGGGGGGCTCAGGATCATCCCACAGTTCCCAGAACTTCGGAAAATCCCTTCCCACAATGGCATCATGCGGTAATTGAGATACTAACCCCACTGGATGAGAGAGGGTACCTTTGGGGGTCTTGAAACACACTGTAGTCACTGGATACTCTCGGGTGTCCCCATGCACACAAATAACAGCTACCTTGCTATTCCCAGAGACCTCTGTTTTAACTAATTCAGCCTTTATCAGGGTCACAAGGCTACCTGAATCCAGTAATACCACAACATTTCTACCATTAATACACATTTTGCATAAATGTTTCTCAGTTCCCCGAATGGCAGTGCATGCGACTGTCGCACACAGCGACTGACGTCTGTCCGTCAGAAAGTCACATTGCATGGGTTCCTCCACAACCGGGCAATTTGCTGCAATATGTCCCGCTTGCCGGCAGCGGTAGCAAACAATCCATTTGGCTGCCTCTTGAGCCCCTGACTTCCCAGGCTGTTCTCGCCAAACTTTGGGTAGAGCTCCCACCCTCTCACTCTCTCCACCCTCACCCCTTGGAATCCTCTTATCCGCCCCTGGGGATGGTCTGGTCTTAGGGTGGAAAGTCCGAGAGTCTCTGGAAGAGGCCGTCAGGTTCTCTGTAGCCAAGTATTTCTCTACACGATCCACAAGACCACCGGCCGTCTCTGGGTCTCCATGGCTTACCCACTTTTGGATGGCAGTAGGAAGAGCTCTCAAAAACCGATCCATTACAACACGTTCCACAATCTCTGGTGCGGACAAAGTCTCTGGCTGTAGCCACTTCCTGCTCAGGTGAATGAGATCATACATTTGAGACCTGGGGGGTTTTCCAAGCTGGAAAGTCCAGTTATGCACACGCTGAGCCCGGACAGCCAGGGTGACACCCAGCCTTGCCAATATTTCAGCTTTTAGCATCACATAGTCTTTTGCTTGGTCAGGCTCTAGGTCATAGTAAGCCTTCTGCGATTCACCAGTTAACAGAGGAGCCACCAGTCCAGCCCACTGCTCCTCAGGCCACTTTTCTCTTTCAGCAGTCCTTTCAAATGTGGTCAAAAATACCTCTGGATCATCCTCTCCAGTCATTTTTGTCAATAAACGACTCACCCCAAAGGACGCGGTATTAGTGGGACGGCTTTCCTCACTGGTCTGCGGACGTTGCTGCATTACTGCTTCCATTTGTTGTAGTCTCTGCTCTTGCTTCTGTAACAGGTCTATGAAGCGGGCCTCAGATTGCTGCTGGGCTGCAAGGCTCTGTTGATGAGCTTGCTGCTGGGCTGCGAAGCTCTGTTGTTGAGCTGCAAGGCTCTTTTGCAAACCTGCATTTGTCTGCTGTTGATTGGCATTTGCTAGAGCCAGCTGTTTCAGTATCTCCTCCATGCTGGCTTAAAAAAAAACTGCCACTGGTTCTCCACCAACTGTGAGGGGGTTAGCTCGGCAGCGGGTGTGTGTGATCCCCTGGATGGGCTCCCCACACAAAAACAGGCCCAGCAGACGGAGGTTGTGGTTTTCAAGGTCAAAAAGGTGCGGTTTATTTCTCTATTTACAGTGACAAAAAACACAGCAAAGCAAAAAGAAACATAAACAAAATAAACCCTGGTCAGCTTGACCTCTGACTAAACATGCAGGTTTCCTAACTAACAACTGGGATCAGCCTGGTGCTGTCCTAGTCCCTAAGTCCCTGGTTTAGTAAATGTCCAAACAAATAGCCACACAGGCTTTGTCTCACCGCACAGGGGTTCACTCTCCCTAGACAGTCCACACAGGTCTGGTTCCAGGCATGAGCAAACACCTAATGAAGCTGGGAGTTTTTATAGAGGCCTTAAACGAGCTGACAAGCTTCAGCTGGTCTCATCAACTCCCTGCCTGCACGACGCCCAGCACTCTCCCTAGAGGTATGAATCATCCATGAGCCCACTAGCCTCAGCTGGGCTTCGTCAACTCTCTCCCTAGTTGTATAAGTCGGCATAAAGCCTGAATCTGGGAGAAATATACCTACCCCCCTGGATGCAACCAGGTGACTTTACCTTCCTGCTGTCACACTACCTATAGTTTTCTGTCCCTAGAAAAAATGTTTTTTTAAAGCACTCTATAGCACAAGGAGAATTTCCCTCACTTTCCTTCTTTGTCCCTAGAAACAAGGATTATCACAGTGAAAGAAACTGACACTCTTCCTACCTATAGTTTTCTGTCCCTAGAAAAAATGTTTTTTTAAAGCACACTATAGCACAAGGAGAATTCCCTCACTGTCCTTCCCTGTCCCTAGAAACAAGGATTCGCACAGTAAAACACACTGACACTCTCCCTACCTATAGTTTTCTGTACCTAGAAAAAATGTTTTTTTAAAGCACACTATAGCACAAGGAGAATTCCCTCACTGTCCTTCCCTGTCCCTAGAAACAGGGATTCGCACAGTAAAACACACTGACACTCTCCCTACCTATAGTTTTCTGTCCCTAGAAAAAATGTTTTTTTAAAGCACACTATAGCACAAGGAGAATTCCCTCACTGTCCTTCCCTGTCCCTAGAAACAAGGATTCGCACAGTAAAACACACTGACACTCTCCCTACCTATAGTTTTCTGTCCCTAGAAAAAATGTTTTTTTAAAGCACACTATAGCACAAGGAGAATTTCCCTCACTTTCCTTCTTTGTCCCTAGAAACAAGGATTATCACAGTGAAAGAAACTGACACTCTTCCTACCTATAGTTTTCTGTCCCTAGAAAAAATGTTTTTTTAAAGCACACTATAGCACAAGGAGAATTCCCTCACTGTCCTTCCCTGTCCCTAGAAACAAGGATTCGCACAGTAAAACACACTGACACTCTCCCTACCTATAGTTTTCTGTCCCTAGAAAAAATGTTTTTTTAAAGCACACTATAGCACAAGGAGAATTCCCTCACTGTCCTTCCCTGTCCCTAGAAACAAGGATTCGCACAGTAAAACACACTGACACTCTCCCTACCTATAGTTTTCTGTCCCTAGAAAAAATGTTTTTTTAAAGCACACTATAGCACAAGGAGAATTTCCCTCACTTTCCTTCTTTGTCCCTAGAAACAAGGATTATCACAGTGAAAGAAACTGACACTCTTCCTACCTATAGTTTTCTGTCCCTAGAAAAAATGTTTTTTTAAAGCACACTATAGCACAAGGAGAATTCCCTCACTGTCCTTCCCTGTCCCTAGAAACAAGGATTCGCACAGTAAAACACACTGACACTCTCCCTACCTATAGTTTTCTGTCCCTAGAAAAAATGTTTTTTTAAAGCACACTATAGCACAAGGAGAATTCCCTCACTGTCCTTCCCTGTCCCTAGAAACAAGGATTCGCACAGTAAAACACACTGACACTCTCCCTACCTATAGTTTTCTGTCCCTAGAAAAAATGTTTTTTTAAAGCACACTATAGCACAAGGAGAATTCCCTCACTGTCCTTCCCTGTCCCTAGAAACAAGGATTCGCACAGTAAAACACACTGACACTCTCCCTACCTATAGTTTTCTGTCCCTAGAAAAAATGTTTTTTTAAAGCACACTATAGCACAAGGAGAATTCCCTCACTGTCCTTCCCTGTCCCTAGAAACAAGGATTCGCACAGTAAAACACACTGACACTCTCCCTACCTATAGTTTTCTGTCCCTAGAAAAAATGTTTTTTTAAAGCACACTATAGCACAAGGAGAATTTCCCTCACTTTCCTTCTTTGTCCCTAGAAACAAGGATTATCACAGTGAAAGAAACTGACACTCTTCCTACCTATAGTTTTCTGTCCCTAGAAAAAATGTTTTTTTAAAGCACACTATAGCACAAGGAGAATTCCCTCACTGTCCTTCCCTGTCCCTAGAAACAAGGATTCGCACAGTAAAACACACTGACACTCTCCCTACCTATAGTTTTCTGTCCCTAGAAAAAATGTTTTTTTAAAGCACACTATAGCACAAGGAGAATTCCCTCACTGTCCTTCCCTGTCCCTAGAAACAAGGATTCGCACAGTAAAACACACTGACACTCTCCCTACCTATAGTTTTCTGTCCCTAGAAAAAATGTTTTTTTAAAGCACACTATAGCACAAGGAGAATTCCCTCACTGTCCTTCCCTGTCCCTAGAAACAAGGATTCACACAGTAAAACACACTGACACTCTCCCTACCTATAGTTTTCTGTCCCTAGAAAAAATGTTTTTTTAAAGCACACTATAGCACAAGGAGAATTCCCTCACTGTCCTTCCCTGTCCCTAGAAACAAGGATTCGCACAGTAAAACACACTGACACTCTCCCTACCTATCCTTCTCTTTCCCTAAACTAAAGGAATCCAGGTTAAGCAAGAAAAAAATAAATGTCACTGTCCCTGCCTATGCTTCTCTTTCCCTGCTCCGGAACACACTACACTAGGCCGCCGTGCTGGCGGCCTTTTATAGTGTGGGGCGTGCACTAAACACCCTCAGCAATAATTGGCCACAGGCATCCTGCCTGTGGCCAATCATTGCTCTCCTCGCTGCCGGCGCTGTGATTGGCCAAGCATGCGGGGTCACAGTGCATGCTTGGCCAATCACAGTGCCTGGATGACACTGCGATGGCGTAGTGCATTGTGGGCCGTTCGCGTCACTCGAATTTGGCGCGAACGGCCCAAATCGTTCGATCTTCGTCGAACGATCGAACAGCCGATGTTCGAGTCGAACGTATGTTCGACTCGAACACGAAGCTCATCCCTACTCTAGAGCACTTGTTCAATGTTTTTTCCCATTCTTTCTTGAAAGCACTCTCGTGAATCTCGAAAGTGGGAAAAATTTGAACTCGAAGTCCAAAGGGATTGATATCTTCTTTAATGTAATTTTTGAAAGACTGTATATACCAATAAAGTGACGACTTTTTTTCCAAAATTTTGTTTAAACGAAAAAACAATGACGTGAGATCTGATTCCAAGCGCTCAGTTTTGCTGAAGCTGGTCAGATAGCTCGTCATTCGTGAATCCCAATCCCTGCCTCTAAAGTTCGCCATGAGGGAAAATATATCAATTGGAGCAAAACTGACCAAAAAGAAAAAGAAAAAAGGCGAAGAGAAAAAACAAAACAAAAACAAAAAATGAACAACAAAACACAAACAATTAATGAATACCAGGTGAAATCACCTGAGGATTACTGCTCTACAGATCAACTACAATAAAAAAAATGGTTTGTAGATAGTGTTTAATATATATTTCACAAACAGATACCTCCTAACGAAACGGGGAAGAATGATGGCAGCTACTGCCTAATGATAAATATAAAAAAATAGGAGGTTTGTATAAAACAGATCTAACTGGCACAAATACAAGAGTTTCCCCTCATAGGTGGGACTTTGTAGGCATGAATTGTCACAACCACTAAAGGATAAATGTATATTATTTTATTACAAAAGTAGAAAAATAGTAAAACAAAAAATGGTACATATACAATAAAACTTGATCAATGCGATTTGACAGTCAACATATCGCAGAGTTGGCAATTAATCATATACGGTGCATGGCATGCCTAATGTAGGCTTGAAATTGCAATGCTGATATATGGACATGTATAAAACACGAAAATATATATATATATATATCAGATCCTACGCGTTACGGAGATAACTCCTTCTTCAGGGAAAATCCGATATATGATTCAAAAAGTGTGTAATCTAGAACAGAAAAACAGTTTTTTACACAATGGCATTCATTGAACAACACAGTTGGCCAAAACCAAAAATAATAAAACAAGGGAGTAAAAACAATTGCACAGATAATGAAAAAACAAAAACAAAAACAGAACTAAAAACAAAAATATAATCGGCAGTGTACTCACATTGACAACCATGCATCAAAACCCAGAAGAGGATGGACACAATGAAGACCGCAAATCATAGAGAGTGGAAAGTTACTATTTGGCAAAGTAGGTAAAACAACACCCTTAGAGAGGGACACATACGGTATCTCCTGAGATCGAACCGGGACCAAAAGCGTCTATAGAGGAAAGCATAGAGATGTATACTGAGAAACTAGAGAAGTGTCCAGGTCATTCTATATATTACTGCACCTATTCATACATGGAGTGAATGTTAATATAGTTGAACCTCAAGATTAAAAGCCTGTCTCCATACGGAGGCAAAGACTGGGGAGGTCAATGGTTATAGGGAGGTATATGCGTATCATTATGTACACAATATATAGTGGTACATTAAGTATGTGTAGTGGGAAAATCATATAAGTACTTTGTGACTTTTCTTACCTCCTATGGAGTGCTGTGTAGCTTAGAAGGAGAGAGATGAACGAAACAAGGTAAGGCCTGCTTGTATTTAGATGCCCGCAAAAACTTTCTGCGTATATTAAAGATACCCTTCCATGATGACAGGATAGTGTCATATATCAAGTTGACAAAAGAAGGGAAGGGGAGCCGCCAATCAGAAGGTTACACCACAGATCCAGCAGTGAGATGAAGTCACTTGAAGGATCTGTGTGGATAAAACAGACAGAATAATACCATCAATAAAGATGTATTGTATATAGTCCTACAGTGGTAGTCCTACATGGACACCAGAGCAGGGATAACGGTCTCCTATATATGATGCCAGTAGCAAAAGCCAGAAAGGCAGAAAACATTACATTACCTGAGTTTGTATCCTGCACAATGTTCTCTCCCCGTCAGCCACAGCACTGGGGATGAAACCATTTCATGGCCCTTAAATAGGGGTAGTGGTGCAATGAGTAGTCTCCCCATGACTCACGTGGGTATGTCATATCACGTGAGCCAAACGAATAGACGCTGCAGTCCCCCGGGCGTGCGGCGCACAGCGTAACCCTCATCCACGGCTGAGGTGGCCAATCGGGGAGAGCCACGTCATGCGCCACGCCCCCACCGGCACGTGTATGCGGCGTGACAGGGTCGCATATTGGATGAAAATCATTGAGAAAAACGGCATTCGTACCCCCTCCCCCCAGCCCATTACCAGGCCCTTTGGGTCTCGTATGGATATTAAGGGGAACCCCGCGCCCAATTTAAAAAAAGGTCCTATATACTCTGAACAGCAGTATACAGGCGGTGCAAACAAGACAGGGACTGTAGGTTTGTTCTTATGTAGAATCTGTTTGTAATTTTTAAAGTGTAGCTCCAGACAAAAAATCTATTTTTAAGATTTTTGGAAAACATAAGGAAGGGTTATCACCCCTGTAACATTTGTTTTGCTATCTGTGCACCTGCTCAGAAGATTTCACCTCACTTTCTGCCCCAATGACAATTGGATTTTGAAAATTTGGGGTTTTTAGTGAAACAAGGATTGGTGATAAAGCATAAGTGAGGAGACACGTTTTTCTCATATTAACTCTTACAGGAGAGAATTTCTCTTCCTAGGGGTAGATTTCCTCTCACTTCCTGTTGTCTCCCTCCGTTTGTAAGTAGGAATCATTTGAAAGTCTGATGTTTGAAAGTAGTGGCTTGCCCTATATACTCTGCAGAAATTTGGGCTTTAGGTGTTGGTGTTGCCACAACACTGAAGGCCTCACAGTTACTCTTGGTGGGCGCAGGAACGGGCCCTGCTGTGAAATATTAGATCAAGAATTGTAATTACATGCCCCTGTTGAACAGGGTCGGAAAAATCGGGCCTTTGGTGGTGGACGGTGTGGTGGTGTTGCCACAACACTGTAAGGCCTCACAGTTACTCTTGGTGGGCACAGGAATGGGCCCTGCTGTGAAATATTACATCAAGAATTGTAATTACATGCCCATGTTGAACAGGGGCAGAAAAATTGGGCCTTAGGCACAGGTGCTGGTGCCACAACACTGCAACCCCTCACAGAAACACTAGTTGGAGCGCATGAATGATCCCTGCTGCAAATTATTGCAGCAAAAATTGTAATTTCACGCCCCTGTTAAACAGGGGCAGAAAAATTGGGTCTTAGCCACTGGTACCACAACACTGCAACCCCTCACAGATACTATAGTTGGAGCGCAGGTATGAGCCCTGCTGTAAAGTATTGCATCAACAATTTTAATTACACGGCCCTGTTAAACAGGGGCAGAAAAATTGGGCCTTAGGCACTGGTGCTGGTGCCACAACACTGCTACCCCTCACAGAAACTCTAGTTGGAGCGCATGAATGAGCCCTGCTGCTAATTATTGCAGCAAAAATTGTAATTACATGCCCCTGTTAAACAGGGGCAGAAAAATTGGGCCTTAGGCACTGGTGCCACAACACTGCAACCCCTTACAGATACTCTAGATCAGGCATGTCCAAAGTCCAGCCCGCGGGCCAATCGCGGCCCGCGGTTCGGTTTTGAATGGCCCGCCTGGTTATCTTAACATATTGTGAGGGGGTTAACTCGGTAGCGGGTGTGTGTGACCCCCTGGTTGGGCTCCCCACACAAAAACAGGGCCAGCAGACGGAGGTTGTGGTTTTCAAAATCAAAAGGTGCGGTTTATTTCTCTATGTACAGTGACAAAAACACAGCAAAGCCAAAAAGAAACAAACAAAATAAATCCTGGTCAGTTTGACCTCTGACTAAACATGCAGGTTTCCTAAACTAACAACTGGGATCAGCCTGGTGCTGTCCTAGTCCCTAAGTCCCTGGTTTAGTAAAAGTCCAAACAAATAGCCACACAGGCTTTGCCTCACCGCACAGGGGTTCACTCTCCCTAGACAGTCCACACAGGTCTGGTTCCAGGCATGAGCTAACATCTAATGAATCTGGGAGTTTTTATAGAGGCCTTAAACGAACTGACAGGCTTCAGCTGGTCTCATCAACTCCCTGCCTCACGACGCCCAGCACTCTCCCTAGAGGTATGAGTCATTCATGAGCCCACTAGCCTCAGCTGGGCTTCATCAACTCCCTAGTTGTATAAGTCAGCATAAAGCCTGAATCTGGGAGAAATATATCTACCCCCCTGGATGCAACCAGGTGACTTTACCTTCCTGCTGTCACATACCCCCCCCTCTTGTTTTAACCTTGGGGTTGGAACACCAGCAATCAGGCATTCATGTACTCGAGACAAAGCATCCACATTCCCCATTTGAACGCCAGGGCGATGCTTTACTGTGAAGTTGAATTCCTGTAGGGCCAGGAACCACCTATTCACTCTTCTATTTGTCTCCTTGTTTTGAGCCATCCACTTTAACGGAGCGTGATCCGTAACCATGTCAAAGTGCCTACCTAGCAGATAGTACCGAAGGGAATCTAGAGCCCACTTCACCGCTAAACACTCCTTTTCAACCGTGGCGTAATTTACCTCATGGGACTTCAACTTCCTGCTGAGGTAAATGACTGGGTGCTCTTCCCCGTTCCAGACCTGGGACAATACTGCTCCTAACCCCACATCTGACGCATCACTTTGTACGACAAAGTCTTTAGAGAAGTCGGGTGAGTACAACACTGGCTGGCTACATAAGGCTTGTTTCAAGAATTGGAATGCTGCCTCAGCCTCGGGGGTCCATTTAATCATGACCGACCCTTTCCCTTTCGTCAGGTTGGTTAGGGGCACAGCCTTAGAAGCAAAGTGGGGAATGAAGCGCCGATAATAACCCGCGATTCCCAGAAAGGCCCGTACCTGCTTCTTGCTGTTGGGACGTGGCCAACTCTGGATGGCCTCGACTTTGTTGAGTTGGGGTTTTATCACTCCCCTGCCAATGGTGTACCCAAGATATTTGGCCTCCTCCTGCCCAATGGTACACTTCTTGGGGTTAGCCGTAAACCCCGCTTCCCGGATAGAGTCTAGGACTGCTTGCACTTTTGGCAGATGTGAGGCCCAATCTGTGCTATGGACAATTACGTCATCCAGGTAAGCCGCAGCATACTTCCGATGGGGCCTCAGTATCTGGTCCATTTTCCGCTGGAATGTGGCCGGCGCATTCTGTAACCCGAACGGCATTCTCTTATATTGGAACGCCCCGTCTGGGGTTACAAATGCGGTTTTCTCTTTGGCCGACTTGGCCAGGGGAATTTGCCAATACCCTTTTGTGAGGTCAAGAGTCGTCATGTATCGGGCTGTTCCCAGCCGGTCGATCAACTCATCTATACGTGGCATGGGGTAGGTGTCAAATTTTGTAACTTTGTTCAACTGACGAAAATCGTTACAAAATCGCCAGCTCCCATCCGGTTTAGGCACCAACACAATGGGACTAGACCAATCACTTTGGGACTCCTCTATCACCCCTAAGTTCAGCATTTTCTGTACTTCCTCCCGTATTGCCTCCCGTCGGGCCTCTGGGATCCGATAGGGTTTTAACTTCACCCTTTCACCGGGCGGGGTAATAATATCATGCTCTACCCCAGATGTTTGTCCCGGCAGCTCAGAGAACACCTCCTTGTTGCGAAGCACAAACTCCTTAACCTCCTGTTGTTGGGGTTGTGACAAGGTGGCTGCTATTCCAACCTCCGGAATCACGCAACCAGTTTGAGCTGGTGACCAAGTTTCTGCGACTAGGGACTCTCTATCCCTCCAGGCTTTCAACAGATTAACGTGATATATCTGTTCGGGCTTTCGCCTTCCTGGTTGTCTGACCTTGTAATTCACTTCGCTCACTTTTTCCATTATCTCGTAGGGGCCTTGCCATTTGGCAAGGAATTTACTTTCAACCGTAGGGACAAGTACCAATATCCTATCCCCCGGGGAAAAGGTACGGGTCTTTGCTCCACGGTTGTACACTCTCTGCTGTGCCAACTGCGCTTGGGCCAAATGTTCCTTCACGATGGGCATTACCTGTGCAATTCGATCTTGCATCAGGGCGACATGCTCAATCACACTCCTGTGGGGAGAACTCTCACTTTCCCAAGTTTCCTTGGCAATATCCAACAGCCCTCTTGGGTGTCTCCCATACAGTAACTCAAAGGGGGAGAATCCCGTAGAGGATTGGGGCACCTCCCTAATAGCAAACATCAAATAAGGAAGTAGACAGTCCCAATCCTTTCCATCTCTATCCACCACTTTCTTCAACATTTGTTTTAGGGTTTTGTTGAATCTTTCAACCAGCCCATCGGTTTGGGGGTGATACACAGATGTACGCAATTGCGTCACTTTGAACAATTTACACAGCTCTTTCATAACCCGGGACATAAAGGGTGTACCTTGGTCCGTAAGCAGTTCTTTACAAATACCCACCCGGCTAAAAACAAGAGATAGCTCTTTGGCTATGGTTTTGGCCGAGGTATTTCTGAGAGGGATCGCTTCTGGATAACGGGTGGCATAGTCCATTATAACCAATATGTACTGGTGCCCCCTAGCGGACTTGATTATAGGACCTACCAAATCCATTGCGATTCTCTCAAACGGGACCTCAATGATGGGTAGAGGGACCAGCGGGCTACGGAAATGTGGCATCGGGGCCGACCTCTGACACACAGGGCAGGAGGAACAATAATTTTCTATGTCCTTCATCACCCCAGGCCAATAGAATCTCTGTAATACCCTCTCTCGGGTTTTCTCTGTCCCCAGATGACCTCCAAGAATGTGCCCATGGGCCAACTCCAACACCAACTTCCTGTAAGGTTTGGGCACCACCAGCTGCTCAACGGTTTCTTCTGCCCTTTTTGCCACCCGATACAGTAGGTCCTTCTCTACGCTGAAGTATGGGTAAGTGCAGGTAATATCTGGGTTCACTAACTCGCCATCTATTTCCACTACGTTTTCCCGTGCCTTTATTAGGGCGGGGTCTTTTAACTGTTCTGTGGCAAAATTTTCCCTGTGAACCTCCAGATCAGAAAACTCCACAGACGGTAGGTTTTCGTCTGAGGAGGTGGGCTCCTCTCCAGTTTCTTGAGTCTCCCCTGCCAATACTGACAAGGGAAATTCTGGAGAGTCCTCCCCACTCTCAGAGGAGTTCTGGCTATCACATTCCTGGTACATAGGGGCACCAGTGGGGGGCTCAGGATCATCCCACAGTTCCCAGAACTTCGGAAAATCCCTTCCCACAATGGCATCATGCGGTAATTGAGATACTAACCCCACTGGATGAGAGAGGGTACCTTTGGGGGTCTCGAAACACACTGTAGTCACTGGATACTCTCGGGTGTCCCCATGCACACAAATAACAGCTACCTTGCTATTCCCAGAGACCTCTGTTTTAACTAATTCAGCCTTTATCAGGGTCACAAGGCTACCTGAATCCAGCAATACCACAACATTTCTACCATTAATACACATTTTGCATAAATGTTTCTCAGTTCCCCGAATGGCAGTGCATGCGACTGTCGCACACAGCGACTGACGTCTGTCCGTCAGAAAGTCACATTGCATGGGTTCCTCCACAACCGGGCAATTTGCTGCAATATGTCCCGCTTGCCGGCAGCGGTAGCAAACGATCCTTCTTGCGGCCTCTTGAGCCGCTGATTTCCCAGGCTGTTCTCGCCAAACTTGGGGTAGAGCTCCCACCCTCTCACTCTCTCCACCCTCACCCCTTGGAATCCTCTTATCCGCCCCTGGGGATGGTCTGGTCTTAGGGTGGAAAGTCCGAGAGTCTCTGGAAGAGGCTGTCAGGTTCTCTGTAGCCAAGTATCTCTCTACACGATCCACAAGTTTACCGGCCGTTTCTGGGTCTCCATGGCTTACCCACTTTTGAATGGCGGTAGGAAGAGCTCTCAAGAAACGATCCATCACAACACGTTCCACAATCTCCGGTGCGGACAAAGTCTCTGGCTGTAGCCACTTCCTGCTCAGGTGAATGAGATCATACATTTGAGACCTGGGGGGTTTTCCAAGCTGGAAAGTCCAGTTATGCACACGCTGAGCCCGGACAGCCAGGGTGACACCCAGCCTTGCCAATATTTCAGCTTTTAGCATCACATAGTCTTTTGCTTGGTCAGGCTCTAGGTCATAGTAAGCCTTCTGCGATTCACCAGTTAACAGAGGAGCCACCAGTCCAGCCCACTGCTCCTCAGGCCACTTTTCTCTTTCAGCAGTCCTTTCAAATGTGGTCAAAAATACCTCTGGATCATCCTCTCCAGTCATTTTTGTCAATAAACGACTCACCCCAAAGGACGCGGTATTAGTGGGACGGCTTTCCTCACTGGTCTGCGGACGTTGCTGCATTACTGCTTCCATTTGTTGTAGTCTCTGCTCTTGCTTCTGTAACAGGTCTATGAAGCGGGCCTCAGATTGCTGCTGGGCTTGTTGATGAGCTTGCTGCTGGGCTGCAAGGCTCCTTTGCAAACCTGCATTTGTCTGCTGTTGATTGGCATTTGCTAGAGCCAGCTGTTTCAGTATCTCCTCCATGCTGGCTTAAAAAAAAACTGCCTGCATTCTCCACCAACTGTGAGGGGGTTAACTCGGTAGCGGGTGTGTGTGACCCCCTGGTTGGGCTCCCCACACAAAAACAGGGCCAGCAGACGGAGGTTGTGGTTTTCAAAATCAAAAGGTGCGGTTTATTTCTCTATGTACAGTGACAAAAACACAGCAAAGCCAAAAAGAAACAAACAAAATAAATCCTGGTCAGTTTGACCTCTGACTAAACATGCAGGTTTCCTAAACTAACAACTGGGATCAGCCTGGTGCTGTCCTAGTCCCTAAGTCCCTGGTTTAGTAAAAGTCCAAACAAATAGCCACACAGGCTTTGCCTCACCGCACAGGGGTTCACTCTCCCTAGACAGTCCACACAGGTCTGGTTCCAGGCATGAGCTAACATCTAATGAATCTGGGAGTTTTTATAGAGGCCTTAAACGAACTGACAGGCTTCAGCTGGTCTCATCAACTCCCTGCCTCACGACGCCCAGCACTCTCCCTAGAGGTATGAGTCATTCATGAGCCCACTAGCCTCAGCTGGGCTTCATCAACTCCCTAGTTGTATAAGTCAGCATAAAGCCTGAATCTGGGAGAAATATATCTACCCCCCTGGATGCAACCAGGTGACTTTACCTTCCTGCTGTCACAATATATATCTTTTGTGGCCCCTTGACAATCTCCCAGCGCCGGGGCCACAAAAGATATATAGGCCGGCTGCCTTGGAAGGGACAGGAAGGAGGCGGGACGAGTGCCGTGCATACAGGAGGAGTATTTCCTGTTTACACGGCAGCCTCTGTAATAGGAAGTCCCGCTGCCATTGGACGACTGTTCTGTCCATCAAAGGAGGCGGGACTTTCTATTAAAGAGGCCGCCGTGTAAACAGGAGATTCTCCTGTAGATAATCTTTGGCACTCGTCCTGCCCCCTCCATGTCCCTTCCAAGGCTACACTGATGGCAATGGTGGGTGCTGCATTCCTGGCAATGGTGAGTGCATTCCTGGCAATGGTGGGTGCTGCATTGCTGGCAATGGTGGGTGCTGCATTACTGGCAATGGTGGGTGCTGCATTCCTGGCAATGGTATTTGCTGCATTCCTGGCAGTGGTGGGTGCTGCATTCCTGGCAATGGTGGGTGCTGCATTCCTGGCAATGGTGGGTGCTGCATTCCTGACAATTAAGGGTCTGCAGATGGGCACTGGCCCTTATTTTGCTACATAGTTCTTTATTTAAAATGTATGTTTTTTTCCTGAAACTTCCGTGTTATACGCCAATAAATATGGTATATCCAAATAATATGCCTGAGCTCATCTCTTTACTCACACACAGCCACAAAGGCAAGCAAATTTTTGTTGGACAGTGTATTAGTGCTCGAACGAACACACTTAGACCGAACTTTAATGGTTCAAAGACTGTCAGGCAAAATGGTCGGCCCTCCCGCATGTTCACTTCATCAAATCTGACCCTCTTTAAAAAAAGTTTGGACACCCCTGCTCTAGAAGGAGCTCAGGAATGCGCCCTGCTTCTAAGTATTGCAGCAAAAATTTTAATTACACGCCCCTGTTAAACAGGGGCAGAAAAATTGGGCCTTAGCCACTGATGGCGGCAATGGCATCCCTAGGGGTGTGTCCTTTGCACGAAGAGGAGACTGTTACACCTCTCCAGCACTTTTGCACATGGAATCTGTTTGCACACTGAAGAAAGAATATCAGATTGCTATGTTCACAATTTGCTTGCGATTTTGCACATAGTTTTTGGACTTTGCACTATTTATTACAGATTGGACATTTTTATATTTTGCTTTGCACAGTTGCACCTAGTGTTTGTTTTGCACTTTGCACAGGATTACATATTGGACTTTGCACATTTATTTTGCTATTTTGCACAGCCCCTATGGATATTTATGTATATTCCAGATTCTGAGTTTCATATGCACGCTGCACTTTGTTATTATTGTTTTTTGGATTTATGTTTATGCGTTTAGCATTTATGCGTTTAGCAATCCCATTCTGGTGATATCATTTATCTAATTTTACTATTTGATTTTATCACTAGTAACAGCGCAACTCTGGTTGTTCCAGCACTGGTCCACACTGGGAACATTCCCCCATCCTTATGTTAAATATCAGTGATTTTATTGATCAAAGCCCACACTTTACAGGCATAGAGCCTACATGGCTGCTGAACATATGGTTGATTATATAAATGTGGTTGTACTCTTGATGCTAATAAATACTGTGTTTATTAGATCTGACTGGGAGCATCACCTGGATCACATCCCGATCAGCATGTCAACAGAGAAGGTTATACAGCATTACTGCTGCTAGGTGACCAGCTGGGGCTCGGCTCTCTATAACCAATAGTGCCAGCCTTCCCCTGCATGCACCCATAATGTCACCAGCACTAGGTCCTAATAGACTGCCACCGCTGCCAAGGAGACAGATGCCAGACCAGTGCTGTCAATAGCAGGGACAGGACAGCTGTGGAACCCCACAGTGGCAGAACACCAGGGCCCGGTGGCAAGACTGATAGGCCTCCCACTGCTTTGGACCCTTATATTTTCTTGTTGTGCTGGTGACATATATCTCTTGTTTTCTGCCACCCTGGGGGGCCCCAGTATAGTAGGAAGGGAGCTCACTGCAGAACATGTTAAAGGTCCCGTTGTGGGATCGTAGTAAAGGGCCCCAGGATATATATATATATATATATATATATATATATATATATATAGATGTATTTTATAGTTGGCCCCCCTAATTTTGTCCTTGTCCCCCCATGTGCCCCCCCTAAATATGAAAGCTGGAGACGCCACTGGATGGCGGTGCGAAGAACCAAAAATGTTCTTGCAAGCTATCCATATAGAGGAATTTATCTCCAAAGGTTGAGACACTAGGTTCTTTCATTCTATATGACCATATAGTGTGACCAAACCCTGTATATATTTTTATGTATATGTTCAGGTGTTTTTTACTAGCCTTGCAGGATAAATGTAATTTTTGCATGTGTGTGCTATAATCTGTTTTGTTCCACCTCCATGCTGACACAATCCTCCTCCTCCTCCTTGTCCTCTTCCTGTGTGATCGGCGGGCCAGCAGGAATACTGTCTGGATAAAGGGGGCCTTGAGAGGTAAGGAAGTCCTCCTCTTCCTCCCTCTGTTCTGCCTCAAGTGCCCTGTCCATTTTCCCATGCAGCGTGTGCTCCAACAGGTGGACAAGAGGGACAGTGTCACTGATGCATGTATTGTCACTGCTCACCGTCCTCATGGCCTCCTCAAATGGTGACAGGACAGTGCATGCATCCCTGATCATGACCCACTGGCGTGGCAAAACAAAAACAAGCTCCCCTGACCCTGTCCTGGTGCCATAGTCACACAGATATGCATTGATGGCCCTCTGCTGCAGCCGCTGCAGCATGGCCAACGTTGAGTTCCACCTGGTGGGCATGTCACAGATTAGGCGGTTCTTGGGCAGGTTGTATTCCTTTTGGAGGTCAGCCAGCCGAGCACTGGCATTATATGACCGGCGGAAATGCACACAGTCTTTCCTGGCCTGCCTCAGGACATCCTGTAAGCCCGGGTACCTGCCCAAGAACCGCTGCACCACCAAGTTAAGGACGTGAGCAAAACAGGGCACATGGGTCAGATGTCCCTGTCGGAGGGTGGAGAGGAGGTTGGTGCCATTGTCGCAAACTACCATTCCTGGCTTAAGCTGGCATGGCGTCAACCACCTCTGAGCCTGCCCCTGCAAAGCTGACAGAATCTCTGCCCCAGTGTGGCTCCTGTTCCCCAAGCACACCAGCTCAAGCACTGCATGGCATCTTTGTTCCTGCGTACTTGCGTAGCCCCTTGAACGCCTACGGAGCACCGCTGGTTCCGAGGACAAATCAGCACAGGAAGAGGCCATGGAGGAAGAAGAAGAGGAGGGGGTGGAGGAGAGAGGTGTGTCAGAATCACCACTAGTAGCATTTTGGAGGCGTGGTGGCAGAACAACCTCCAACACTACTGCACCCTGTCCTGCATCCTTCCCAGCTGCCAGCAGAGTCACCCAGTGGGGCGTGAAAGATAGATAACGTCCCTGTCCATGCCTGTTGGACCATGAGTCAGCGGTAATATGCACCTTACCACTGACCGCCCTGTCCAGCGAGGCCAAGACATTGCCTTCCACATGCCGGTAGAGAGCCGGAATCGCCTTTCGTGAAAAAAAGTGGCATTGGGAACCTGCCACTGAGGTACTGCACATTACACAAACTCACGGAAGGGGCAGAGTCTACCAACTGAAAAGGCAGCAGTTGAAGTGCTAGCTATTTAGCCAAGCTAGCATTCAACCGCTGGGCATGTGGATGGCTGGGAGCGAATTTCTTTCTGGGGCAGGGAAATTTGCCTGGTACAATCGGACGTTGGTGTACCGATAGCAGAGTGCCCGCAAGTACTTGGCATTGACACACCTAATTCTACACCTTCATTCCTCTCAGTACAAGTTTCTGAGAGTACTGAAGGTATAGTGGGGTTGGAGATCCCAGCTGATGAGGAGCAAGGAGAGGTCCGCTTTGTTCTTTGGTGTGGGTCTTTTTTGTATGCTTGCCAATGGAGTGCATGGCAGGTCGACATATGTCTGGTCAAGCATGTGGTGCCTAATGTTTTGGCCACGCGAGATACGCTTCAGACATATGTTGCAAATAGCAACGGTGCGATCTGCTGCACACGTCTAAAAAAAGGCCCACACCAAAGAACTTTTGGAATAACTTGCAGAGACAGCAGCGCCCTGCACATGCGGAGTTCTGCGGTGTGATGCAGTCGGTGTGCTGCCCTTAAGCTGGCCCCTGGAGGGCATCCTGCCTCGTTGGAGATGTGCCTCCTCCTCCTCTCTCCTATCAGGCACCCATGTAGAGTCAGTGACCTCATCATTCCCTCCCCCCTCGTCACTGGAGCAAACCTGGCAGTATGCTGCAGCTGGGGGAACATGACTGCCAGTTTGCTGTCCTTCTTGGTTACCCCCTCTCTCTGGGCTCACGTTACTGCCTTCCTCAAGCTGGGTACCATCATCAGAGCCTTCAAAACGCTGCGTATCCTCCTGCAGCATGTACCCAACACTGTGGTCAAACAGTTCGGGGGACTCCTCAGGACATGGTGGGGCTAGGGAAGGAGTGACTGATGCCATTGAGCCGAGGGAAGAGCTTTGGCAGCTGCTTTGGCAGACAAAGTACCCTGAGCCTGGGTGAGAGAGGATGCATGTTGCGGCTCAACATGGCCAGCTGCCGAAAAAAAGGACAAGCGTGTCCCACGGCCACGTGCTGATGAGTATGCACCGTGTCCACGACCAGCACTGTTGCCTCTAGACACAGAGCCTGCTTGCCCTCTTTTATTGGCCTGTGTGTGTCTCTATCTCTCCTTGTTGGCCATCCAGACATACTTTATTTGATGTATTGGAATAGGTACACAAGGAATTGTCTGCAGTCAGCTTTAGCTGCACACTGTGCCCAGTATACAGTACACTGACTATAAAATACTGCAGGTTAGCTCAATCAACTGCCTTTATTATCAGTAATAGAAAAGCAATAGTCTGCAATCAGCTTTACGTGCACACTGAGCCCAGTATACATTACACTGACTTAATATACTGCAGGTTATCTCAATCAACTGCCTGTATTATCAGTAATAGAAAAGCAATAGTCTGCAGTCAGCTTTACGTGTACACTGAGCCCAGTATACACTACACTGACTTAATATACTGCAGGTTAGCTCAATCAACTGCCTGTATTACCATAAATAGAAAAGGAATAGTCTGCAGAGAGCTTTACGTGCACACTGTGGCCAGTAAGAAAAGCCCGGAGCAAAGAAATACAATGCATCGGCGGAGGGCGGACATGACTAGGGAAACAGTGACTTATGAAAAGGATGGTGGGATTGGTGGGTTAAGGCTGAGGAGTAGGATGGTGGGATTGGTGGGTTAATTTGTGTGGGAGGGGGCACAGAGGGTATAAAGGAGGACTCCGCCCCCCCGGGTAACACACGGCGCAAGGAAAGTTTGCAGCATGTCTGAGGTAGAGCAGCTTCTGTCCCAATTGCGGGCTGAGGCCTCAGCGCGAGGCCCAGAGTGGGCTCAGGAACATTTAGGGCCTCTGCTGGTGCGTCCAGCGGAAGAAGAGGCTAATGGGGGGAGGGTGTCAGCGCGAGCTCGGCAGTCGAAACTGCCGGAGCACTTTTCTCCTGACCTCTCCTCCGGAGCTCGCCGTCAATCAGGGAATCCCCATTCGCGGGCCCCTTCGGGTCCTCCCGCGAAGCGAGCTGCTGTCGCCGGGATGGATGCCGGAAGGAATCCCCAGCAGAGACGGAGCTCCGCGGGCGGCCGGTCCGGGAGTTCCGGAGCGGCCACTAGGCCCGCGCGGCGGCTGGAGTCAGAGCAAGCGGGCCCCGCCCCCAGAGTGATGTCACCGGGGACGGCGCCTCGGCGGCGGAGATCGTGTGTGGCGGTGGCCGGGCCTTCCGCCTCTGCGACCGGGGACCTTGTGGATGTGGAGCCGAGGTCAGAGAAGGATGCAGGTGATGGAGGCGACAGGGCTGGACAGAGCCCCCCCGGCCCGGGAAAAGCTACAAAGAAATCTGACGGCGGGTCCAGAGCACGGAAGGGGAGTCGTTGTGCAGCGGGACCCTTGGCATCCAGGGATCCTTCCCCTGGAGGGCTTTCATCTGGTGCAGAGGACAGGGTGGAGCGAAGGTCGGAAGGTGAAGTGTCGGATTCTGAGGATGAACGTGAGCCTCATGGACGTTCGGCGGCGATGGAGACGGGACGGTCAGCTGGTGGGTCTCTTCCTAGGCAGCTCGGTAAGTTTGTTTTTCCTTTATCTTCCTTGGATCAGTCAGGGGTGCTGTGTGCTGGGGGCTGCAGTGGTACCTTAGCGGGGGATGATGCCGGGATGTCAGTATGGGGGAGCTCGGCTGGAGGTTGTGACTTGGCAGGCCAGGGTCAGAGGTCGGCAGTGGGGCTGGATATGAGTATGTGGGGGGTTTTAGCGGGAATCAAGGAGCTGGTGGGCAGGTTTGAGAATGCGGCAGGTGGGGCGCCAAGCCCGGCAGCGGCATGGGTTCCTCCGGTGGGGGGAGATGGCAGGAGCAGTGTGGCAGGGGCAGGGACAGCGGTGGCGGTGCCACAGCTAGGGGGGACGGACAGTCCTCCACCAGCGAAGGAGGGGGTCGATACGTCAACAGCAGTGGGGGAGGCTGGCAGGCAGGACCTGGTGAGGTTGGCTGATGCGGCGAAATGCGAGGTCTATATCTGCTTTGAGGGACCGTTGGGAGCGCACTTAAAGGTGGAATTACGCGAAAGGATTTGGAAAGGTGAGTACGTGGAGATATTTTCACTGCTGCCGTTGGAGAAGTTTAACTTGGACAGAGTCAAGCCGGATGACTCCAAGAAGGAAGATGAGGAGAAGCGTAGGTATCGGCTTATCCCACGGACATTTACAAATTGGCTGCAGGCATTTGCCATTTTGGCGAGTGTGATAGGGGTAAAGAAGCCGGAATTCTGCTCTGCCCTGTTTTGCTACCAGGATGCTGTAGGGGAGGCATATAGGGTCTACGGTGGCACGGCTTGGTTGAGGTACGATGAACAGTTCCGGCAGAGGATGGCGGTGCGGCCGGAGTTGAGGTGGGATCACAAGGATATCAGTTTGTGGATGCGATTGATGGCTTCAGCGAGGGCCCCGAACCAGTTTTTTTCAGGGGGGGGGGGGGCGGTGGATCATCTTCCCCTGGACAACCGGCCGGTAAGGCAAAAGGGGTCTGTTGGCAATTTAATTCGGGTACATGCAAGTTTGGAGGAACGTGCCATTTCAAACATGAGTGTTCCGGTTGCGGGGGTTCCCACCCATTGTCCAGATGCTTTAAGCAAGGGAAGAACCGTTCCGGAGAGCTTGCAAATAAGAGGGAGGACGCCGGTGATGGTGGAAAGGATGCGGCCATTTCTAGGTAGGTATCCTGACAGGGCGGCGGCTCAGTTGTTGGAAGGGGGATTTGCTGAGGCATTTCGTATTCCGTGCTCTTTGAGGGAGGTTCCCCCAGTGCTGCGCAATTTGCGATCGGCGTTGCAACATTGCGACGTAGTTTTCGAGAAACTGTGGAAGGAAGTTGCGCTGGGCCATATGTGCGGCCCTTTTCCAGTTCCCCCGTTAGAGGATTTGGTGGTCTCTCCTCTGGGGGTGGTACCAAAAAAGGAGCCGAATAAATTCCGGCTCATTCACAACCTTTCTTTCCCCAAAGGGGGGTCGGTGAATGACGCCATTGAGCCGGATACTTGCACAGTGAGTTATACATCGTTCGATGCAGAGGTTGTTTGGGTCCGTCATTATGGCCAGGGGGCTCTCATGGCAAAATCAGATGTGGAGGCGGCCTTTCGGCTTCTTCCGGTGCATCCCGATAGTTTTCGGTTATTGGGGTGTCACTGGAACGGGGAGTTTTATGTGGACCGGTGCCTGCCTATGGGCTGTTCCATATCGTGTGCATTATTCGAGAAGTTTAGCTCCTTTCTGGAATGGGTTGTCAGGGACGTGTCAGGGGTGAATTCGGTTATACATTATCTGGATGACTTCCTCTGCGTGGGCCCGGCTTCATCCAGGAGCTGTGCGATTCTTTTGTCAACGCTGGAGCATATGGCGGATCGTTTCGGTGTCCCGTTTGCGCCAGACAAGACGGAGGGGCCTAGAACGGTCATTACGTTCTTGAGGATAACGCTGGACTCAGACGCCATTGAATGCCGTTTACCGGAAGACAAGCTTGCGGCCTTGAAAGAGGAAATTAAACTGATGTTAGGTTTGCGCAAGGTACAGCTGCGGACGCTGCAGTCATTGTTAGGGAAGCTTAATTTCGCCTGTCGCATTTTGCCAATGGGGAGAGCGTTTTGCCGACGGCTGTCGGCAAGTACGGCTGGGGTACAGTCGTTGCGACATTTTGTTCATCTGGTACGGTCCCACAGGACTGATCTGCAGGTCTGGCATACATTCTTGGAGTCCTTTAATGGTAGGGCACTATGGATGTCGGGCCCGGTCAGTAACTTTGATATGGATCTGTTCACGGACGCTGCGGGCTCAGCTGGTTTTGGGGCTTTTTTCCAAGGCCGGTGGAGTGCGGGTTCGTGGCCACAGTGTTGGGTGGAGGCGGGCTTCACAAAGAATATGGTGCTGCTGGAGCTTTTTCCGGTGGTATTGGCAGTAGAATTATGGGGCGAGGCTTTCCAGGATTGGAAGGTGCATTTCCACATCGACAACATGGGTGTGGTACAGGTGATCAACAGAGCGTCGGCTGCATCACCGCCGGTTGTTCGCCTGCTGCAACAGCTGGTGTTGAGATGCCTGCAGTTGAATATCTTCTTATATGCTGTTCACCTTCCTGGAGTGGACAATGTGTTGGCTGACGCTTTATCTCGCTTTCAGTGGGACAGGTTACGAGAGTTGGCGCCGGAAGCGGAGCAACGAGGGGTACCTTGTCCAGACTGGCTGTGGAAGATTGCGTTGGAGTAGTCTCCGGATGGATCAGAAGGTCGGTGAGTGAGACGACGTGGGCCGCATATCATAAAGTTTGGTTGGAATGGGCGGATTTGGGTCGCAGGGTGGGAGTGGATATTGATGGGCCGGAGGTGAGGTTGCTAGTCTTGTACTTTATCTCCAGGTGCATGGAAGCAGGGGTGTCGGTATCCGCGCTGGGTAAAAAGGTTGCTGGTTTGGCTTTTTTGTTTAAATGGCAAGGTTTGCCAGATTTCACTAAAGATTTCTGGGTACGTCAAGCGCTCAAAGGTTATAGGCGGGCTAGACCGTTCAAGGACACCAGACGCCCAATGTCGTTTGGGGTCCTGCTGGGTGTGTTGGCTAAGTTACCGGAGGTTTGCGCCTCTGTGTACGAGGCTGCCTTGTTCCAAGTGGCATTTTCTTTGGCATTTTTTGGGGCATTTAGGATTGGCGAGCTGGTTAGCCCGTCTAAGAAGGTGCACAGGGGGATTTGGGTTACTGAAGTGCGTTGCAAGGAGGATAGTGTATCCGTGTGGTTGCGTAGATCAAAAACGGATCAAAAAGGGAAGGGCAGGAGAGTTCAGATTTTTTCATTGCCAGGCTCCCCACTTTGTCCAGTGGGGGCGGTTCGAGGTTTTCTGGCGGTACGCCCAGAAAAGGAGGGTTCCTTTTTGATACATGCAGACGGGTGTCCGTTGTCCAGATTTCAGTTCATTTCGGTTTTCCGCAAATGTTTGGGGTGCCTAGACTTAGAGGCGAAAGAATTTTCGTCACATTCTTTTAGAATTGGGGCTGCTACGGAAGCGGCTCGAAGTGGGTTGGATGCTGAGTCGGTGAAGCACATTGGGAGATGGGAATCGAGGAGATTTCGATCTTACATTCGCACTCACCTAGTGGTAGGGGTGTGAGGAGAGTGGGGGTAGGGCTGGAATGGATATATAAAAAAAACAAAAAAACAAGGTGTTACGTTGATGGGCTTTGCTGTGGTTACGGTGGATACATGTTTTTTCTCTTTCAGGTATGGCGCCGGCGTTGGTCTGGATACTGGGGCACTCTTACGTGTACTGGGGGGGTAAGAGGGCTGTGGCTAGGCTGGAAGGTCGGCAACTGGGGTTTCCAAGGCAGGAGGCCCGGGTTCGCTGGCTGGGAATTCCGGGAATGTTGTGGAGTAGGACGGTTCCAGAAGTTCATCGTTATGCGCGGCTGGACCGCCCACCTGACGTTTTAATTCTGCACATAGGTGGGAATGATTTAGGTGTTAGATCTATGCTGGATGTGATGAAAGATATCAAATTTGATATTCTTCATCTTCGTATGGCATTCCCGGACATGGTGATAGTGTGGTCCGACATGGTGGCTCGTACCTCATGGCGGACGGCTAGATCCTTAGAAGGCATCAACAGGGCGCGGAGGAAAGTTAATCGGGATGTGGCCAGGTTCATGGTTAAGAATGGGGGGTTGGTGATACGTCATTTTGACCTGGAGTTGGAGACATGGCGGTACCTTCGGGGTGATGGGGTACACCTCAATGATGTGGGTATAGACCTATGGGCGTTAGGGTTACAGGAGGGTATACAGAGGGCTCTTAGGGTGTGGAGGGGCACCCAATTGTAAAGGTTTTTACATTCGGGTGCTGTGGCGGGTGTCTGGTCTTTGCAGGGGAAGGATGATACCTCGGAAAGAAGGGTTCAGGACCTGTCGTTGGTATGGGTCCTGATGGTGGGCTTACAGTTAACGGAGGTTTAGCTTGAAGCATTGGGATGGTGCACTGCGGTCATGGTTGTCTCTGAGCCAGCATGTCGGCTTGAGGCCTATTAGCGGATTTTGAGAAGTACCGCAGTGCTATAATGTACACAGATGTTAATAGAGGTTCCTGCAGAGATCGACACCAGTAATTTACTGAGGGTCCTTTAGGACAGAGTTTATGGTTACTGTTAAAAGTTATACAGCGTTTTTAATAAATAAGGCTGCTACGGCCTATGTTTTCTCCAACTCCTGGTGTGGTCTCGTTTACTTAGTCATAAGTAAGAAGGTAAATAAGGGGTAGTATATTAAGTACATCTGTTATACTATAGTCAAGAAAAGCCCGGAGCAAAGAAATACAATGCATGGGCGGAGGGCGGACATGACTAGGGAAACAGTGACTTATGAAAAGGATGGTGGGATTGGTGGGTTAAGGCTGAGGAGTAGGATGGTGGGATTGGTGGGTTAATTTGTGTGGGAGGGGGCACAGAGGGTATAAAGGAGGACTCCGCCCCCCCCCCCCGGGTAACACACGGCGCAAGGAAAGTTCCCGCCCACCCTCCCCTAATTTTAGACGGGGTTGGGACGTTGTCTGTTAATCTTTTTTCCAGGTACAAGTGGGTCATTGCGGATGTCGTGGCAGTGGCGGGTGTCTGGTCTTTGCAGGGGAAGGATGATACCTCGGAAAGAAGGGTTCAGGACCTGTCGTTGGTATGGGTCCTGATGGTGGGCTTACAGTTAACGGAGGTTTAGCTTGAAGCATTGGGATGGTGCACTGCGGTCATGGTTGTCTCTGAGCCAGCATGTCGGCTTGAGGCCTATTAGCGGATTTTGAGAAGTACCGCAGTGCAATAATGTACACAGATGTTAATAGAGGTTCCTGCAGAGATCGACACCAGTAATTTACTGAGGGTCCTTTAGGACAGAGTTTATGGTTACTGTTAAAAGTTATACAGCGTTTTTAATAAATAAGGCTGCTACGGCCTATGTTTTCTCCAACTCCTGGTGTGGTCTTGTTTACTTAGTCATAAGTAAGAAGGTAAATAAGGGGTAGTATAGTAAGTACATCTGTTATACTATAGTCATGTAGTACACTGACTTGATATACTGCAGGTTAGCGCAATCAACTGCCTGTATTATCAGTAATAGAAAAGCAATAGTCTGCAGTCAGCTTTACGTGCACACTGAGCCCAGTATACACTACACTGACTTAATATACTGCAGGTTAGCTCAATCAACTGCCTGTATTATCAGTAATAGAAATGGAATAGTCTGCAGTGAGCTTTACGTGCACACTGTGGCCAATATATAGTACACTGACTTAATATACTGCAGGTTAGCTCAATCAACTGCCTGTATTATTAGTAATAGAAAAGCAATAGTCTGCAGTTAGCTTTACGTGCACACTGAGCCCAGTATACACTACACTGACTTAATATACTGCAGTTTAGCTCAATCAACTGCCTGTATTATCAGTAATAGAAAAGGATTAGTCTGCAGTGAGCTTTACATGCACACTGTGGCCAGTATATAGTACACTGACTTAATATACTGCAGGTTAGCTAAATCAACTGCCTGTATTTTCAGTAATAGAAAAGGAATAGTCTGCAATCAGCTTTACGTGCACACTGTGGCCAGTAGGGATGAGCTTCGAGTTAGAGTCGAACTCATGTTCGACTCGAACATTGCCTGTTCGCAAGTTTGCGGAACAGCGAACAATTTGGGGTGTTCGCGGCAAATTCGAAAAGCCGCGGAACACCCTGTAAAAGTCTATGGGAGAAATCTAAAGTGCTAATTTTAAATTTTTTATATGCAAGTTATTGTCATAAAAAGTATTTGGGGACCCCGGTCCTGCCCCAGGGGACATGTATCAAAAAAAAGTTTTAAAAACTACAGTTTTTTCGGGAGCAGTGATTTTAATAATGCTTAAACTAAAACAATAAAAGTGAAATATTCCTTTCAATTTTGTACCTGGGGGGGGGGGGGGGGGGGGTGTATAGTATGCCTGTAAAGCAGTGCTTCTTTCCCTTGCTTAGAACTGTCCCTGCACAAAGTGTAATTTCTGAAGGAAAAAAAGTCATTTAAAAGCAATTGCGGCTATAATGAATTGTCGGCTCCCGGCAATAGAGAGAAAAGTCATTGATAAAAAATAAAAAAAAATGCATGGGGGTCCCTCCAAATTCAATTACCAGGCCCTTCAGGTCTGGTATGGATATTAAGGGGAACCCTGCGTCAAATAAAAAAAAAAAATTACGTGGGGTTCCCCCTAAATATCCATAGCAGACCCTTCAGGTCTGGTATGGATTTTAAGGGGAACTCTAAGCCAAATTGAAAAAAAAATGGCATGGAGTTCCCCCAAAAAATCCAAAGCAGACCCTTTATCCGAGCACGCAACCTGGCAGGCCGCAGGACGAGAGAGCACCCCCTCCTGAACCGTATTGTGACCCCTCAAAGCACCATGTCCCCATGTTGATGGGGACAAGGGCCTCATCCCCACAACCCTTGCCCGGTGGTTGTGGGGGACTGCGGGCGGGGGGCTTATCGGAATCTGGAAGACCCCTTTAACAAAGGGGACCCCCAGATCCCGGCCCCCCCCATGTTAATTGGTAAGGGTTACATTGTACCCCTACCATTTCACAAAGAAAGTGTAAAAAATTTAAAATAAAAGACACAGACACAGTTGGGAAAGTCCTTTATTAAAAATAAAAAAATAAAAAATAAAAAACCCATTCCAGCGTCCAGTCTTTGGCTGAGCGGACCTGATGCGGAACTTCCTCCGCAGTGTAATAAATTAATAGACCCCGCCCCTTCTCACGTTCCCCATCAGGTCCGCTCAGCCAATGACGTAGGTGTAAGGCTGAGCGGACCTAATGGGGGAACGTGAGAAGGGGCGGGTCTATTCATTTCTTACACTGCGGAGGAAGTTCCCCATCAGGTCCGCTCAGCCAATGACGTAGGCGGGGTCTGAGATACGAGGGCGCCCCAGCCCCCTCGTACCTCCGGCCTTACACCTACGTCATTGGCTGAGCGGACCTGATGGGGAACGTGAGAAGGGGCAGGGTCTATTCATTTCTTACACTGCAGAGGAAGTTCCCCATCAGGTCCGCTCAGCCAATGACGTTTCAATCGGAGTGGAGACTGCAGCACTGGACATCGGATCACCGCGGGACACTGGATTACATCGCTGGAATGGGTTTTTTATTTTTTATTTTTAATAAAGGACTTTTCCAACTGTGTCTGTGTGTTTTTTTAAATACATTTTTACACTTTCTTTGTGAAATGGTAGGGGTACAATGTACCCCTTACCAATTCACATAGGGGGGGGTCTTCCAGATTCCGATAAGCCCCCCGCACGCAGACCCCCACAACCACCGGGCAAGGTTGGGCTTTGGCAAGGGTGGGCATGGTGCTTTGAGGGGTCACAGACCCCCAAAGCATCCTCCCCATGTTGAGGGCATGTGGCCTGGTACAGTTCAGGAGGGGGGGCGCTCTCTCGTCCCCCCTCTTTTCCTGCGGCCTGCCAGGTTGCGTGCTCGGATAAAGGGACTGGTATGTATTTTTGGGGGGAACTCCACGCCATTTTTTTTTTAAATTTGGCGGGGAGTTCCCCTTAAAATCCATAGCAGACCTGATGGGTCTGCTATGGATATTTGGGGGGAACCCCACATCAATTTTTTTTTACATTTGATGCAGGGTTCCCCTTAATATCCATACCAGACCTGAAGGGCCTGGTAATGGAATTTGGGGGAACCCCCACGCATTTTTTTTTATCAATGACTTCTCTCTGTATTGCCGGGAGCCGACAATTCATTATAGCCCTTAGAGCTTTTAAATTACTTTTTTTCCTTCAGAAATGTCACTTTGTGCAGGGACAGTACTAAGCACGGGAAACAAGTGCTGCTTTACAGGCATACTATACCCCCCCCCCCCCCCAGGTACAAAATTTAAAGGAATATTTCACTTTTATTGTTTCACTTTAAGCATTATTAAAACCACTGCTCCCGAAAAAACTGCAATTTTTAAAACTTTTTTTTGCATTGATACATGTCCCCTGGGGCACAACCCCGGCCCCCAAACCCTTTTTAGGAAAACAACTTGCATATTAGCCTTGATAATTAGCACTTTTGCTTTCGAACGTTCAAGTCCATTGTATTTAATAGGGTTCAAAAGTTCTAAAGTTTGCGCAAACTTTAGGTCTGTTCGCAGGTTCTGGTACGATCCAAAAAGGGGGGTGTTCGGCTCATCCCTAGTGGCCAGTATACAGTGAGCTCACCGACTTAATATACTGCAGGTTAGCTCAATCAACTGCCTGTATTATCAGTAATAGAAAAGCAATAGTCTGCAGTCAGCTTTACATGCACACTGAGCCCAGTATACAGTACACTGACTTAATATACTGCAGCAAGAATAACAGGAACACTCTAAAGTGAGATCTAGCTAAACTAAATACAGTGTGTATATCTATATATATATCTATATATATATATGTATATACAACTCCTGGAGTGCATATATATATATTGTGAGGGGGTTAGCTCGGCAGCGGGTGTGTGTGACCCCCGGGATGGGCTCCCCACACAAAAACAGGCCCAGCAAACGGAGGTTGTGGTTTTCAAAATCAAAAAGGTGCGGTTTATTTTCTATTTACAGTGACAAAACACAGCAAAGCAAAAGAAACATAAATAAAATAAATCCTGGTCAACTTGACCTCTGAGTAAACATACAGGTTTCCTAACTAACAACTGGGATCAGCCTAGTGCTGTCCTAGTCCCTAAGTCCCTGGTTTTAAATGTCCAAGCAAATAGCCACACAGGCTTTGTCTCACCGCACAGGGGTTCACTCTCCCTAGACAGTCCACACAGGTCTGGGTCCAGGCATGAGCAAACACCTAATGAATCTGGGAGTTCTTATATCTACCCCCCTGGATGCAACCAGGTGACTTTACCTTCCTGCTGTCACATACCCCCCCCCTCTTGTTTTAACCTCGGGGTTGGAACACCAGCAATCAGGCATTCATGTACTCGAGACAAAGCATCCACATTCCCCATTTGAACGCCAGGGCGATGCTTTACTGTGAAGTTGAATTCCTGGAGGGCCAGGAACCACCTATTCACTCTTCTATTTGTTTCCTTGTTTTGAGCCATCCACTTTAACGGAGCGTGATCCGTAACCATGTCAAAGTGCCTACCTAGCAGGTAGTACCGAAGGGAATCTAGAGCCCACTTCACCGCTAAACACTCCTTTTCAACGGTGGCGTAATTTACCTCATGGGACTTCAACTTCCTGCTGAGGTAAATGACTGGGTGCTCTTCCCCGTTCCAGACCTGGGACAATACTGCTCCTAACCCCACATCTGACGCATCACTTTGTACGACAAAGTCTTTAGAGAAGTCGGGTGAGTACAACACTGGCTGGCTACATAAGGCTTGTTTCAAGAATTGGAATGCTGCCTCAGCCTCGGGGGTCCATTTAATCATGACCGACCCTTTCCCCTTCGTCAGGTTGGTTAGGGGCACAGCCTTAGAAGCAAAGTGGGGAATGAATCGCCGATAATACCCAGCGATTCCCAGAAAGGCTCGTACCTGCTTCTTGCTGTTGGGACGTGGCCAACTCTGGATGGCCTCGACTTTGTTGAGTTGGGGTTTTATTACTCCCCTCCCAATGGTGTACCCAAGATATTTGGCCTCCTCCTGCCCAATGGTACACTTCTTGGGGTTAGCCGTAAACCCCGCTTCCCGAACAGAGTCCAGGACTGCTTGCACTTTTGGCAGATGTGAGGCCCAATCTGTGCTATGGACAATTACGTCATCCAGGTAAGCCGCAGCATACTTCCGATGGGGCCTCAGCATCTGGTCCATTTTCCGCTGGAATGTGGCCGGCGCATTCTGTAACCCGAACGGCATTCTTTTGTATTGGAACGCCCCGTCTGGGGTTACAAATTCGGTTTTCTCTTTGGCCGACTTGGCCAGGGGGATTTGCCAATACCCTTTTGTGAGGTCAAGAGTCGTCATGTATCGGGCTGTTCCCAGCCGGTCGATCAACTCATCTATACGTGGCATGGGGTAGGTGTCAAATTTTGTAACTTTGTTCAACTGACGAAAATCGTTACAAAATCGCCAGCTCCCATCCGGTTTAGGCACCAACACAATGGGACTAGACCAATCACTTTGGGACTCCTCTATCACCCCTAAGTTCAGCATTTTCTGTACTTCCTCCCGTATTGCCTCCCGTCGGGCCTCTGGGATCCGATAGGGTTTTAACTTCACCCTTTCACCGGGCGGGGTAATGATGTCATGCTCTACCCCAGATGTTTGTCCCGGCAGCTCAGAGAATACCTCCTTGTTGCGAAGCACAAACTCCTTAACCTCCTGTTGTTGGGGTTGTGACAAGGTGGCTGCTATTCCAACCTCAGGAATCACGCAACCAGTTTGAGCTGGTGACCAAGTGTCTGCGACTAGGGACTCTCTATCCCTCCAGGCTTTCAACAGATTAACGTGATAGATCTGTTCGGGCTTTCGCCTTCCTGGTTGTCTGACCTTGTAATTCACTTCGCTCACTTTTTCCATTATCTCATAGGGGCCTTGCCATTTGGCAAGGAATTTACTTTCAACCGTAGGGACAAGTACCAGTATCCTATCCCCCGGGGAAAAGGTACGGGTCTTGGCTCCACGGTTGTACACTCTCTGCTGTGCTAACTGCGCTTGGGCCAAATGTTCCTTCACGATGGGCATTACCTGTGCAATTCGGTCTTGCATCAGGGCGACATGCTCAATCACACTCCTGTGGGGAGAACTCTCACTTTCCCAAGTTTCCTTGGCAATATCCAACAGCCCTCTTGGGTGTCTCCCATACAGTAACTCAAAGGGGGAGAATCCCGTAGAGGATTGGGGCACCTCCCTAATAGCAAACATCAGATAAGGAAGTAGACAGTCCCAATCCTTTCCATCTCTATCCACCACTTTCTTCAACATTTGTTTTAGGGTTTTGTTGAATCTTTCAACCAGCCCATCGGTTTGGGGGTGATACACAGATGTACGTAATTGCGTCACTTTGAACAATTTACACAGCTCCTTCATAACCCGGGACATAAAGGGTGTACCTTGGTCCGTAAGCAGTTCTTTACAAATACCCACCCGGCTAAACACAAGAGATAGCTCTTTGGCTATGGTTTTGGCCGAGGTATTTCGGAGAGGGATCGCTTCTGGATAACGGGTGGCATAGTCCATTATAACTAATATGTACTGGTGCCCCCTAGCGGACTTGATTATAGGCCCTACCAAATCCATTGCGATCCTCTCAAACGGGACCTCAATGATGGGTAGAGGGACCAGCGGGCTACGGAAATGTGGCATCGGGGCCGACCTCTGACACACAGGGCAGGAGGAACAATAATTTTCTATGTCCTTCATCACCCCCGGCCAATAGAATCTCTGTAATACCCTCTCTCGGGTTTTCTCTGTCCCCAGATGACCTCCAAGAATGTGCCCATGGGCCAACTCCAACACCAACTTCCTGTAAGGTTTGGGCACCACAAGCTGCTCAACGGTTTCTTCTGCCCTTTTTGCCACCCGATACAGTAGGTCCTTCTCTACGCTGAAGTATGGGTAAGTGCAGGTATTATCTGGGTTCACTAACTCGCCATCTATTTTCACTATGTTTTCCCGTGCCTTTATTAGGGCGGGGTCTTTCAACTGTTCTGTGGCAAAGTTTTCCCTGTGAACCTCAAGATCAGAAAACTCCACAGACGGTAGGTTTTCGTCTGAGGAGGTGGGCTCCTCTCCAGTTTCTTGAGTCTCCCCTGCCAATACTGATAAGGGAAATTCCGGAGAGTCCTCACCACTCTCAGGGGAGTTCTGGCTATCACATTCCTGGTACATAGGGGCACCAGTGGGGGGCTCAGGATCATCCCACAGTTCCCAGAACTTCGGAAAATCCCTTCCCACAATGGCGTCATGCGGTAACTGAGATACTAAGCCCACTGGATGAGAGAGGGTACCTTTGGGGGTCTCGAAACACACTGTAGTCACTGGATACTCTCGGGTGTCCCCATGCACACAAATAACAGCTACCTTGCTATTCCCAAAGACCTCTGTTTTAACTAACTCAGCCTTTATCAGGGTCACAAGGCTACCTGAATCCAACAATACCACAACATTTCTACCATTAACACACATTTTGCATAAATGTTTCGCAGTTCCTCGAATGGCAGTGCATGCGACTGTCGCACACAGCGACTGACGTCTGCCCGTCAGAAAGTCACACTGCATGGGTTCCTCCATAACCGGGCAATTGGCTGCAATATGTCCCGCTTGTCGGCAGCGGTAGCAAACGATCCTTCTTGCCGCCTCTTGAGCCGCTGATTTCCCAGGCTGTTCTCGCCAAACTTGGGGTAGAGCTCCCACCCTCTCACTCTCTCCACCCTCACCCCTTGGAATCCTCTTATCCGCCCCTGGGGATGGTCTGGTCTTAGGGTGGAAAGTCTGAGTGTCTCTGGAAGAGGCCGTCAGGTTCTCTGTAGCCAAGTATTTCTCCACACGATCCACAAGACCATCGGCCGTCTCTGGGTCTCCATGGCTTACCCACTTTTGGATGGCAGTAGGAAGAGCTCTCAAAAACCGATCCATTACAACACGTTCCACAATCTTTGGTGCGGACAAAGTCTCTGGCTGTAGCCACTTTCTGCTCAGGTGAATGAGATCATACATTTGAGACCTGGGGGGTTTTCCAAGCTGGAAAGTCCAGTTATGCACACGCTGAGCCCGGACAGCCTGGGTGACACCCAGCCTTGCCAAAATTTCAGCTTTTAGCATCACATAGTCTTTTGCTTGGTTAGGCTCTAGGTCATAGTAAGCTTTCTGCGATTCACCAGTTAACAGAGGAGCCACCAGTCCAGCCCACTGCTCCTCAGGCCACTTTTCTCTTTCAGCGGTCCTTTCAAATGTGGTCAAAAATACCTCTGGATCATCCTCTCCAGTCATTTTTGTCAATAAACGACTCACCCCAAAGGACGCGGTATTAGTGGGACGGCTTTCTTCACTGGTCTGCGGACGTTGCTGCATTACTGCTTCCATTTGTTGTAGTCTCTGCTCTTGCTTCTGTAACAGGTCTATGAAGCGGGCCTCAGATTGCTGCTGGGCTTGTTGCTGAGCTGCAAGGCTCTGTTGATGAGCTTGCTGCTGGGCTGCAAGGCTCCTTTGCAAACCTGCATTTGTCTGCTGTTGATTGGCATTTGCTAGAGCCAGCTGTTTCAGTATCTCCTCCATGCTGGCTTAAAAAAAAACTGCCACTGGTTCTCCACCAACTGTGAGGGGGTTAGCTCGGCAGCGGGTGTGTGTGACCCCCGGGATGGGCTCCCCACACAAAAACAGGCCCAGCAAACGGAGGTTGTGGTTTTCAAAATCAAAAAGGTGCGGTTTATTTTCTATTTACAGTGACAAAACACAGCAAAGCAAAAGAAACATAAATAAAATAAATCCTGGTCAACTTGACCTCTGAGTAAACATACAGGTTTCCTAACTAACAACTGGGATCAGCCTAGTGCTGTCCTAGTCCCTAAGTCCCTGGTTTTAAATGTCCAAGCAAATAGCCACACAGGCTTTGTCTCACCGCACAGGGGTTCACTCTCCCTAGACAGTCCACACAGGTCTGGGTCCAGGCATGAGCAAACACCTAATGAATCTGGGAGTTCTTATATCTACCCCCCTGGATGCAACCAGGTGACTTTACCTTCCTGCTGTCACAATATATATACTAAATACACTGACTGCAGCTACCTGAATCGCCTGCCTGCTCTATCTAACTGAAATTAAATGACACTCTGGGGCTGATTTACCAAACCTTTGCGCCATGAGTATTGGCGCATCTGCGTCCGCAATGGCTGTTTTGGTATTTACAAAACATTAGCGCCTGTAGCGCAGCCCTATTTCCCATTTACTATAGTGTTCTCTGCGCCCGGGAGGAGGCGCTCAGTGCACTACTATGGACCTGGCGCACAGCATGTTAAACACTAAATATAAAGAAGTTGGAAGTGAGAATATATTGGGGGTGATGTGGGGTGATGTAAGGAAGTGTAGTGACACCTGCACAAATAACTAATATGCCCAAAATTGAGTGATAAAGTAACTTTTTCAAAACCAGCCCGCTGCGCCGGCAAGTACGATTCGAGCTGCGGGAGGTTTTTTTGAGCTCAGCGTGGGAATTTCAATGGTTCAAATGCGCCAAGACACTGCGCCGGCAAAATCTTAGTAAATGTCAAGTCACCTAAGTCAATTTGCATAAGTTGAACCGGCGCAGCTCTGAACTTGCCAGTGCGCCAGCAAAATGTCATTTCTAAAGGAAAAAAAAAACATTTAAAAGCAGCCGCGGCTATAATGAATTGTCGGCTCCCGGCAATATAGAGAAAAGTCATTGAAAATCTTTGCTAACCAAAAAAAAAATGCGTGGGGGTCCCCCCAAATTCCATAACCAGGCCCTTCAGGTCTGGAATGGATATTAAGGGGAACCCTGCTGCAAATTTAAAAAAAAAATTACGTGCGGGTTCCCCCCAAATATCCAAATCAGGCCCTTCAGATCTGGCATGGATTTTAAGGGGAACTGCACCCCAAATTTTATAAAAAAATGGCGTGTAGTTCCCCCAAAAATCCACACCAGACCCTTATCCGAGCACATAACCTGGCCGGCCGCAGGGGAAAAGGGGGGGACGAGAGCGCCCCCCCCCCCCTCCTGAACCGTACCAGGCCACATGCCCTCAACATGGGGAGGATGTCCCCATGTTGATGGGGACAAGGGCCTCATCCCCACAACCCTTGCCCGGTGGTTGTGGGGGACTGCGGGTGGGGGGCTTATCGGAATCTGGAAGACCGCTTTAACAAAGGGGACCCCCAGATCCCGCCCCCCCCCTGTGTGAAATGGAAATGGGGTACAAATGTACCCATACCATTTCACAAGGAAAGTGTCAAAAATGTAAAAAATGACAAGAGCCGGTTTTTGACAATTCCTTTATTAATGTCTTTTCTTTTCTTCCATCTTCTTCTTCCATCTTCTTCCTCCATCTTCATCTTCCTCTTCATCTTTATCTTCATCTTCCTTCGGTGTTCTCGTCCAGCATCTTGCTCCGGCGTCTTCCCTTCTTCTTTCTTCTCCGGCCGCTCCGTTTGAATTGGAGGTTCCCGCTGTGCGACGCTTCAGTTCTCCACTTGGTCCGCTTACACCCGGTGGCTCCGCCCCCTTCTGTCACCACGGAGAAAGTCCCCGTGAAATCCATGTGCGTCAGAGGGGGGTGGGGTCACGGGTGTAAGCGGACCCAGAGGCGAACTGAAGCGTCGCACAGCGGGAACCTCCAATTCAAACGGAGCGGCCGGAGAAGAAAGAAGAAGGGAAGACGCCGGAGCAAGATGCGGACGAGAAGACCGAAGGAAGAAGGAAGATGAAGATAAAGAGGAAGATGAAGAGGAAGATGAAGATGGAGGAAGAAACCCGAATGGAGAAAAGAAGAAGATGGAAGAAGAAGAAGGAAGAAGATGGAAGAAAAGAAAAGACATTAATAAAGGAATTGTCAAAAACCGGCTCTTGTCATTTTTTACATTTTTGACACTTTCCTTGTGAAATGGTAGGGGTACATTTGTACCCCATTACCATTTCACACAGGGGGGGTGGGATCTGGGGGTCCCCTTTGTTAAAGGGGTCTTCCAGATTCCGATAAGCCCCCGGCCCGCAGACCCCCACAACCACCGGGCAAGGGTTGTGGGGATGAGGCCCTTGTCCTCATCAACATGGGGACATCCTCCCCATGTTGAGGGCATGTGGCCTGGTACGGTTCAGGAGGGGGGGGGGGCGCTCTCTCGTCCCCCCCTCTACCCCTGCAGCCGGCCAGGTTATGTGCTCGGATAAGGGTCTGGTGTGGATTTTTGGGGGGACTCCACGCTATTTTTTTCTACATTTGGGGTGGAGTTCCCCTTAAAATCCATGCCAGATCTCAAGGGCCTGGTTTGGATATTTGGGGGGAACCCCCCGTCATTTTTTTAAAAAATTTGCAGCGGGGTTCCCCTTAATATCCATTCCAGACCTGAAGGGCCTGGTTATGGAATTTGGGGGACCCCCACGCATTATTTTTTTGGTTAGCAAAGACTTTCAATGACTTTTATCTGTATTGACAGGAACCAGCAATTCATTACAGCCGCAAGGACTTTTAAATGACTATTATTTTACTTTAGAAATGTCATTTTGCTCTCCAACTGTTATAAACATGGAAAACATGTGCTACTTTACAGGCATACTATAGACACCCCCCGGGGATGATATTTAGGGCCAGTTCACACCGGATGCAGTGCAGTGCGTTTTTTTTGATGCCTGAAAAACGCAAAGAAAGTTGATCACATTAATGCCAATGGCATAGTTCACACTATTCAGAAAGCCAAAAAATAATTGGTCATGCTGCATTTTTTAGGTACAAAACTGTACTGGACCCCAGTAAAACACATCAAAAATGCAACGGAACATACCAAAAATGCACTGGAATGCACCGCAATGCACCTAAAAACACTGGACTGCATCAAAAACGCCTCAAAATGCACTGGAATGTGTCAAAAACGTGCATGCAGAAAAGCACCTGGAACGCACCCAGACTGCGTTTTTATAGTGTGAACTAGGGCCAGTTCACACCATAGAAACACAATCCGGATGCGTTCCAGGTGCTTTTCTGCATGCACTTTTTTCATGCGTTCCGGTGCATTTTTGGTAAGTTTTTGATGCAGTCCAGTGCTTTGTTTTCACTCCTCTTTTTTATTAACCATAGATAAGGACAAGTGTGTTCCAGTGCGGTTTTGGTGCATTTAGGTGTGTTCCTGTGCCTTCCAGTGCGTTTATGATGCGTTCCAGTACAGTCCAGTGCAGGTAAAATGCAGCATGTTCTACTTTTTTGGTGGAACTGGAACGCACTGGAACAAACACTGCCATTTAGAACCATATAACCAACTTTCCATGCATTTTGGATGCATAAAAAACGCAATGCACTGCATGTGGTGTGAAATGGCCCTTAAGCAATTTGGCATATTTAAAGGCACTTCTCCTTGTTTTGTTTTTGGTGTTTTCCAAATTGGTGACATTGATATATGTCCCTTAGGGTGGGACCTGGGCCCCCATTTTAAGGCCAATAACTAGAAGATAAGCCAGCCAAGTGGGGACTAGCAAAATTAACAAGTCAGTTCCCATAGACTGCAATAGTATTTGTTTGTGGTGGGGGAGGGGTGATTGTCCCATCTCTAATTTTGTAGCATGCTGGATGATGTGCTTAATTTTGGACGGGGGGAGGGGGGGGGTTATTTTTTGCTAGCTGCATTGGTGTTGTTCTGCACATGCCCAGCCAGTTTTTTTTTTTTGGCGTGCTTTTTGTGTGTGAAGAGCACCTGGATATTTCTGGGCATGCTCACTCAGAGAGTGTTTTTATGGGTTAGAAATTGAAGGACATCTTAACAGTTGTGCCCACTTTGAATTTCAGTCTCTACATTGGGAGAACTTGCATTCTGGGTGTTTCATGGACTGTGCATGTGTTTTCAATTGCCTCATTAGCACACAAACATATGTTATATAATAGACTTGTGCACAACGGAAAAATTCGTTCCGTTTCGGTTCGTTTCTTTCCGGTCCTGTTGATTCGTAATCATTCGTAATTTTGCTAGACGGGATTTTTCGTGTTCGGACTCATTCGTATTTTTGCAAGCGACATTTTTCGTTGAATTTTTTGTTGCTTTATAATTCGTACTTTCGGTAGAGTACGTTGTTTTTCGTTGATTCTGGACACAACTCCTACTTTCGTAACTTTTTTTGGGTTCGTACTTTCGGTAGAGTACGTTGTTTTTCGTTGATTCTGGACACAACTCCTACTTTCGTAACTTTTTTTGGGTTCGTTGATTCGTAATTTTCCGTGTCTCTCTCACAACGACGCTGCCTATTATGCCTAATGTGCTTCGAATGGATTTGTACTTTTCTAAATACATTGCGGTTATTTGTAACGATTCGAAATCTCGTATTTTACTTTCGTTTTTAACATGCGGCTATAGGCTCCGCCCCTGTACACCATTTTGAGAGGGTTCAGCACGGTGAGGGAGAAGCAGAGAGCAGAGCAGAGTGTTATTGTGCTTCGAATGGATTCGAAATCTCGTATTTTACTTTCGTTTTTTACATGCGGCTATAACCTCCGCCCCTGTACATCATTTTGAGAGGGAGTTCAGCACGGTGTGGGAGAAGCAGAGAGCAGAGCAGAGTGAGTGTTATTGTGCTTCGTATGGATTCGTACATTCGTAACTTTTTCATAACGAATTATGCCGAAGACATTCGGGCATTCGCTATTTGCGGTATAATTTATTTCGGATTCGGTCTTATTCGTAATTGCTTTGTTCGGAAATTCGAATGCTTCCGAATGTCCGAAAGTTGCTAAATTCGGACGAATTTCAATTCGTTACGAAACGAATTGCACAAGCCTATTATATAAAGCTCACAGAGCATTCGGTCGTTTGCCCTGAGAAGAGGCAAGTGTGTGGGGGGTAAAATGTACATGTTGGTGTCCTTATCGCGTTTGTAACACATGTATTTTATTTGTTATGTCTTTGCAAAACAAGTGATTGGTTAACTTATGTGGATTGTATATTTTTGGTGTGGGGGAGATATGTTCCCCTGAAATAATTCTGATGTTGTTAATGTGTGTTGTTTTTTCACTTTGATTTAATTGTCTGCTGCATTTTTTTGGCCAAAAATTGCTCAAGATGTTGAGTCTGTAACTGTTTCAAATTGACCATGTTTTTTATTTTGCCTTCCCTTTTGTTTTGTTGAACAATAAAATTAGATGGAAAGTTTTGATGTTTGTTTTGTGTTTTCTTTGCAACAAATGTGACAGCTGATTGGCATGTCAAAACAAAACAGGTGTGATTTGTCTACCCTGGTGCCTTCATGGTAGTATATGCATGGATTGTGTGCTGCCATGGAGCGTCACCAGGAAATGAAATACAGAGCTGTAAGTATTCAATTTTCCTTTTTTTTTACTGCAGTGGTTCTCCGCCTCAGTCCTCAAGTACCCCCAACAGGACATGTTTTGTGAATTTATCTTATCGAGAATTGCTGTCCAAAAATTAAAACCATTGACTGTGATTTAAAGCACATGTGCAAGATGAAGGAAAACCTGCAAACATGGCCTGTTGGGGGTACTTGAGAAGCACTTATTTAGAGCACTGCACTTAAAAATAGCTCAAGGCAATACGATTCTAATTGTGGGCATTTTGTGGGAAACAAAATAAGTGTTAGAACCCCTGCGTGTGTGTTTTTTTTTTTTTTTTTTTGTAGTTTGGCCTTTGTCTCCTTTTCTTAACATTGGCTTCACTTCCTGTCACACAGCTAAACAGGAAGTGAAGGTAAAACCCTACCAATGGCTTTTCTTGGAGACACACAGATCAATCTAACTAGTGTCCCCATTAAGCAAATTGCACTCTAGCACTTTGTTGTGTACACCCCAAATCATTGGGTAGTTTGGGGTTTAGTAAAGACAAATCCACTCTGCAGTAAAAGTGTAGCTGCTGAAAATCTAATGGAAAGTACTGGTGATTGGATGTTACAATCATGTAAAAGCCAAGATGTTTTTTTTTTGGCTTGCATGTCCTCCTCAGATATACAGCAAGTGCACTTGTAGTGCAAAGTAGATTTGCCTTTAGTAAATAAACCCCACAGTCCAAACTACCTAATAATAATTTGTGGTGTACCCCGCAATATGCTCGAGTGCAATGTGCATAATGGGGAAAGTATTTAGACTGACCTGTGTGTCCCCAAGGAAAGACATTGTTAGGGATTTTCCCCTCACTTCCTGTGTGGCTATGTGACAGGAAGTGAATTATTTGGAAGGATAAAGTGGCCAAATTATTTAGTTTAACTTTTCAAAGACTCATTCCTAAGTTGAATTGTGATGCATGTCAATGGCCCATTTAGACCCTCTTTAATCACTTGAGATCAGCGCTATAACTGATCGACGGCCACAGCATGGTCCTCAATTGCCGGGAGTCCGTCAATAAACGTCCTCCCCTTTGCGCGCGCTGTGGTCACAGAGTCACTGTGACTCGGGTGATGACAGATCCGAGTAAGGGGCTGATCCCTGCCCTTTACCATGTGATCAGCTGTCAGCAAATGACAGCTGATCACGTGATGTAAACAAAAGCTGGGTAATGGTTTTTGTTTTCTCCTTGTGCTGACAGCGTGAGCATAAAAAAAGGCAATCACCGGCTTATGTGCAAGGGACATGGGGCCCGAAGAGGAAGAGGCAATTCTGCATCATCTGCGACAATTAGTAGCCCCTGCCAGTGCCACCTATCAATGCCCACCACTGGTGCCCAGCAGTGGCACCTAGCAGTGCTGCCAGTGCCTATCAGTGCCCATCACTGCCAACTATCATTGCCACCTAGCAGTGCCACTTCTCACTGCCCACCAGTGCTAAATAGCAATGCCACCTCTCAGTGCCCACCCTTGCCACCTTATCGGTGCCCATCAGTGCAGTCTCATCAGTGTACATCAATGAAGAAGAAAAATTTCCTTTTTTAAAAATATTAACCAGTTTCCTACCGCCCACCGTCAAATGACATCCTTGGCTTTGGGCGGTGACATCTGAATGATGCCTGCAGTTGCAGGCATCATTCAGATATCATTCTTTTCAGCCGGCGATTCTGTGCACAATAAAAACGATCATAGTGGCAGTTCCACTGCTTGATTGTTCTTATAGGCGGGGGAGGGGACGTCCTCCCCCCCCTCTCTTGCCGCCATCTGGTGCTTCTCCGGGCTCTCCCGTGCCATCTGGGGCTTGGAGAACGATTTGGAGATGACTGGTGACCAGATGGTCATCAGTCATCTCTATGACCGTCGGAGGCGCGGGCACGACGTTATGACATCATGCCATGTTCCCGTATGTTAACCAAGCCGTGATCTTGGCTGTCAGCATGAGATTGGTGATTTTTTTGGAACAATATCATGCTTTCCAGCCTGGAGGAGAGATGCGGGGTCTTATTGACCCTGCATCTCTCCATAAAGAGGACCTGTCACACACATTCCTATTACAAGGGATGTTTACATTCCTTGTAATAGGAATAGAAGAGATCCCAAAAAATTTAAAAAATTTAAAAAGAGTAAGAAATACAAAAAAATAAAAAAATAAAAAAAAATAAAAAATAAAAAATAAGAAAAAACGCCCATGTCCCCGGTAGCTCGCGCTCAGAAGCGAACACACACGTAAGTCCCGCCCACATATGTAAACGCTGTTCAAACCACACATGTGAGTTATTGCTGCGTGCGTTAGAACGAGTGCAACAATTCTAGCACTAGACCCTCTCTGTAATGCCAAAATGGCAACGTGTAAAAAAAAATTAAGCATCGCCTAGGGAGATTTTTAATTACTGAAGTTTGGTGTCATGCCATGTGTGTGCGCAATTTTAAAGCGTGACGTGTTAGGTATCTATTTACTCAGCATAACAACATCTTTCACATTATACCAAAAAATTGGCCGTAACTTTACTGTTTTGTAATATTTTTAGCAAACAAAAGGCGTTTGAAAATTTATTGCGCAAATACTGAGCGAGATAAAAATTAGCAATGACCACCATCTTATTCCCTAGGGTGTCTGCTCCAAAAAAATATATAATGTTTGGTGTTTTGAAGTAATTTTATAGCCATAAATTTATGATTTTTACATGAAGGAGAGAAGTGCCAGAATAGGCCCAGTGCTGAAGTGGGTAAAATATCCATTTTTTTTTTTTTACACTCGGTCTTTTGTATTTATAGAAAAAAAATAAAACTAAAACACAAAGGTGATCAAATAGCACCAAAAGCAAGCTCTATTTGTGTGCCAACAAATAAAACATTTTCATTGGGTTACAGTGTTGTATGAGCGCGCAATTGTCATTAAAAGTGCATCAGCGCTGAAATGTGAAACTTGGTCTGGGCAGTGCGCAAGTGGTTAATATAAGGCTACATGCACACGGACGTTTTTCCAACCGCTTGTTTGAGCGTTTTTTGCAGCTTAAAAACATCTCTCCATGTTAGCCTATGGCCTCATGGCCACCATGGCGTTTTGGAGCTGTAAATGGCATAGGCGTTTTTAGGCCCCATGTAGACGGGACGCTGGTGCAAAGTGTTCTGAACTAAGGTTGAAAGTGGCGTTTAGAAAGGCGCGCTTTGTGGTGTTTGCATGCCGTGTTTTACCACATTTGCATGTATATGATAAGGAGCCGCCCTAAGCTCCAAAAACAGTATTATTTACGATTTTAGCTATTTAGTGAGACCAGAGTGATATGAGCAGCTGAGAGCAGCAGTGTAGTTGTATTTAGGCTGGGTTCACACTAGTGCGACATGACATCTGTCCTACTTTGGATCCGACTTTGCCCTGCGACATGAAGCCGACATATGTCCATCTTTCAATGAACGGGGATCCGACTTGGATCCCCGCCAATAGCAGGCACTGTGTTTGGTATGAATCTTGAGGGGGAACTCCAGGCCAAATTTTAAATAAAAAACCGGCATGGGTTCCCCCTCCAGGAGCATACCAGGCCCTTGGGTCTGGTCTGGATTTGAAGAGGAACCCCTACGCCAAAAAAACGGCGTGGGGGTCCCCTCCAAAATCCAAACCAGACCCTTATCTGAGCACACAACCTGGCAGGCCGCAGGGGAAGAGGGGGGGACGAGAGAGCGGCCCCCCTCCCTCCTGAACCGTACCAGGCCCCATGCCCTCAACATGGGGGGTTTGGTGCTCTGGGGCAGGGGGGCGACCTGCGGCCCCCCCACCCCAGAGCACCCTGCCCCCATGTTGATGAGGACAAGGGCCTCTTCCCGACAACCCTGGCCGTTGGTTGTCGGGGTCTGCGGGCGGGGGGCTTATCGGAATCCGGGAGCCCCCTTTAATAAAGGGGCCCCCGGTTCCCGGCCCCCCACCCTATGTGAATGAGTATGGGGTACATCTTACCCCTACCCATTCACCTGGTGGAAAAAAATTGCAATAAAAAAACCACACAGCTTTTTAAAGTATTTTATTGCACAGCTCGGGGGTCTTCTTCCGACTTCGGGGGTCTCCGGTGTCGTCGCCGCGCTCTCCGGTTTTCTTCTGCCGGGCCTCCGCTAACTTCTTTAGCTCTCTTGCTAGCAGAGGCCCGGTCTTCTCCGTCGCCTTCTCCCCTCTTCTTCTCTCCGGTTCTTCCTTTCTTCTGTCGGGCCTCCGCTAACTTCTTTTAGCTCTTTTGCTAGCGGAGGCCCGGTCTTCTCCGTTGCCTTCTTCTTCTCCCGCTATACGGTTCTTCTCCCGGTTCTTCTCCCACTTCTTTCTTCCGCCGGCCCCTCCACTAACTTCTTTAGCTCTTTTGCTAGTGGAGGGGCCGGTCTTCTCCGTCGCCTTCTTCTTCTCCCACTATCCGGTTCTTCTCCCGGTTCTTCTCCCGCTTCTTTCTTCTGCCGGCCCCTCCACTAACTTCTTTAGCTCTTTTGCTAGTGGAGGAGCCGGTCTTCCCGTCGTCGCCGTCGGCGTCTTCTTCTCTCTTCTCCTCCTCGATGTTGACTCGTCGCTTCCTCTCGCAGTAATGCTAAATTTTCGGTCCGCAGAGATTAATATAGGCTTCTCATGACGTCACAGTCACATGTTCCCATGACGTCACACTCACATGCTCCGGGGCCATGTGCCCCGGAACATGTGACTGTGACGTCATGAGAAGCCTATATTAATCTCTGCGGACCGAAAATTTAGCATTACTGCGAGAGGAAGCGACGAGTCAACATCGAGGAGGAGAAGAGAGAAGAAGACGCCGACGGCAACGACGGAGAAGACCGGCCCCTCCACTAGCAAAAGAGCTAAAGAAGTTAGTGGAGGGGCCGGCAGAAGAAAGAAGCGGGAGAAGAACCGGGAGAAGAACCAGATAGCGGGAGAAGAAGAAGGCGACGGAGAAGACCGGCCCCTCCACTAGCAAAAGAGCTAAAGAAGTTAGTGGAGGGGCCGGCAGAAGAAAGAAGCGGGAGAAGAACCGGGAGAAGAACCGGATAGCGGGAGAAGAAGGCAACGGAGAAGACCGGGCCTCCACTAGCAAAAGAGCTAAAAGAAGTTAGCGGAGGCCCGGCAGAAGAAAGGAAGAACCGGAGAGGAGAAGAGGGGAGAAGGCGATGGAGAAGACCGGGCCCCGCTAGCAAAAGAGCTAAAGAAGTTAGCGGTGGCCCGGCAGAAGAAAACCGGAGAGCGGCGGCGACGACACCGGAGACCCCCGAAGTGTTTTTTTTATTGCAATTTTTTCCACCAGGTGAATGGGTAGGGGTACGATGTACCCCATTCTCATTCACATAGGGTGGGGGCCTGCATCTGGGGGCCCCCTTTTTAAAGGGGGCGCCCTGATTCCGAAAAGCCCCCAGCCCGCATACCCCGACAACCAACGGCCAGGGTTGTCGGGAAGAGGCCCTTGTCCCCATCAACATGGGGGCAGGGTGCTTTGGGGTGGGAGGGCCGCAGGTCGCCCCCCTGCCCCGAAGCACCAAATCCCCCATGTTGAGGGCATGCGGCCTGCTACGGTTCAGGAGGGAGGGGGGGCCGCTCTTGTTCCCCCCTTTTCCCCTGCGGCCTGCCAGGTTGCGTGCTCGGATAAGGGTCTGGTTTGGATTTTGGGGGGACCCCCACGCCGTTTTTCGGCTTAGGGGGTTCACCTTAGAATCCAGACCAGACCTAAGGGCCTGGTATGCTCCTGAAGGGGAACCCATCCCGGTTTTTTCATAAAAATTTGGCCTGGAGTTCCCCTTCATGATTCATACCAAACATGGGACAGCGAGGCTGCCGAGGACCAGCGCGATGACATCGCGCTGGACACATTCTCGGCCGGCTAGTCGCCTCTAGGACACGACTTGAGCGGCTGCTGCACGCTCAGGTCGTGTCCAGATCGCCTCGCAAAGTCGCGCTGTCCCTGTGTCAGCCGGCACACGAGTCGCCCGCAAGTCGGATCCGACTTCCCGGGCGACCTCTATTCAAATCAATGGGCTCCCATAGGGAACCATTCATTTTCAATAGAGCGCCGCTGACATTTCTATTTACTATAACAGTGCGCCGCTGCTTCCTGCGCCCAGTGAAGGAGTTATCCGGCGCACCAATTAAGGTTAGAACCAGCGCAGCGCACTTTTATTCGAAAATCAGCCCCTCTGACTCTCTCTCTTTCTCTCTCAGACTCTCACAACGCCGCAACACACTACACAAGGCCGACACGTGGGTGGCCTTATATAGTGTGGGGCGTGTACCTACTCCCCTGAGCCATGATTGGCCAAAGGCACCCTTCCTTTGGCCAATTATGGCTCTCTGTGCTGATGGCGCTGTGATTGGCCAAAACATGTGGGTCATAGTGCATGCTTGGCCAATCATCAGCCAGCAATGCACTGCGATGACGCAGTGAATTATGGGCCGTGACGCGCCACTCGAATTTGGTGCAAACGGCCCATATTGTTCGAAATTCGGCGAACGGCCGAACAGACGATGCTGGAGTCGAACATGAGTTCGACTCGAACATGAAGCTCATCCCTAATCATGAAAAAAGCATTTGATTTTCTGAACTCTTTGGTGACTGTTAGAAAGTGTAGCAGGCATCTCCTTACATCCAATGTGTGGAAAGTTTGTTCTCCTGGATTGGCAGGAGCTGAAAAGAAAGTGGGCAAGACTATTTCCTATGAACGATGAAAGGTTGAGGAAACTTTAGGTAGGAGGGCTGGATCTGTTTGAAGGATCATCCGGTCTGAAACAACTTTTAGAAAGGGTTCTGTGACTGCCAGGGCCTGAAACTCACTGTCTCTTCTTGGCAACTAGAAAAATTGTTATAAAAACGAAATTTTTTAAGGATGCTTCCTGTAAGGGTTCAAACGGAGCTTCCGTGAGACCCTGTAAAACAAAAGACAAGTCCCAACTGGGAAAATTTTTGAGGGTCACAGGCGTATTTCGTGCAAGTGCCCTAAAAAATCTTGAAATTAAGACTTCTCTGGATAGAGTCTTCTCAAAATAAACTGATAGAACCGCCATCTGGGTTTTTAGGGTGCTGGCTGCCAGTCCCTTTTCCATTCCATCATAGAGAAATTCTAAGACTGACACTACCCTTTTGACCTGGAGGTCTTTAGAAGTACACCAGGAATTAAACTTATTCCAAACTTTCAGGTATATGGCCCGAGTTACCTCCTTTCTACTAGAGAGTAGGATGCTTCTGGATGGTTCACAGAGCCCTGTGTTAGTAGGTCCTTCCTGGGCGGCAGCTTCCATTAAGGTTTTGCGGCCAGGTTTAGTAGTGTCGCGAACCAGGGCCTTTTTGGCCAAAAGGGAGTGACCAGGATCATATTGGTATTTTCTTACCTGAATTTCCTTAGGACCATTGGTATCAGCGGAAAGGGGAGGAAAGCATAGCACAGCTGGTAATGCCACGGGTGTGCGAGAGCATCTTTGCCTATAGCCCGGTCCTCTCGGTGGAGAGTAGGGATGAGCTTCGAGTTCGAGTCGAACTCATGTTCGACTCGAACATTGCCTGTTCGCCCGTTCGCCGAACAACGAACAATTTGGGGTGTTCGCGGCAAATTCGAAAAGTCTATGGGAGAAATCTAAAGTGCTAATTATAAAGGCTTATATGCAAGTTATTGTCCTAAAAAGTGTTTGGGGACCTGGGTCCTGCCCCAGGGGACATGTATCAATGCAAAAAAAAGTTTTAAAAACGGACGTTTTTTTAGGAGCAGTGATTTTAATAATGCTTAAAGTGAAAAAATAAAAGTGAATTTTTCCTTTAAATTTCGTACCTGGGGGGTGTGTATGATATGCATGTAAAGTGGCGCATGTTTCCCGTGCTTAGAACTGTCCCTGCACAAAGTGTAATTTTTGAAGGAAAAAAAGTCATTTAACACTCATTCGCGGCTATTAATGAATTGTCGGCTTTTATCAATACATAGAAAAGTCATTGATAAAAAAAAAAAAAAAGCGTGGGGGTTCCCCCAAATTCAATTACCAGGCCCTTCAGGTCTGGAATGGATATTAAGGGGAACCCCACCGCAAATTAGAAAAAAAATGGCGTGCGGTTCCCCCTAAATATCCATACCAGGCCCTTCAGATCTGGCATGGATTTTAAGGGGAACTCCACCCCAAATTAAAAAAAAAATGGCGTGGAGTCCCCCCAAAAATCCATACCAGACCCTTATCCGAGCACACAACCTGGCCGGCCACAGGGGAAGAGGGGGGGGACGAGAGAGCGCCCCCCCTCCCTCCTGAACCGTACCAGGCCACATGCCCTCAACATGGGGAGGATGTCCCCATGTTGATGGGGACAAGGGCCTCATCCCCACAACCCTTGCCCGGTGGTTGTGGGGGTCTGCGGGCGGGGGGCTTATCGGAATCTGGAAGACCCCTTTAACAAAGGGGACCCCCAGATCCCGCCCCCCCCTATGTGAATTGGTAAGGGGTACATTGAACCCCTACCATTTCACGAAGAAAGTGTCAAAAAATGTAAATAAAAACACACAAACACCTTGGAAAAGTCCTTTATTAAAAAAAAAAAAAAACATTCCAGCGATGAAATCCAGTGTCCTGCGGCGATCCCGATGTCCAGCGCTGTCCGTCATTGGTTGTGCCTGAGCGGACCTGATGGGGAACTTCCTCTGCAGTGTTTTAAATGTATAGACCTGCCCTTTCTAAAGTTCCCCATCAGGTCCGCTCAGCGGACCAGATGCGGAACGCGAGAAGGGGCGGGTCTATTCATGTATTACACAGCGAACTAAGTTTCCCATCAGGTCCGCCCCCTCGGTATGTCCGACCCCGCCTACGTCATTGGCCTGAGCGGGGAACTTCCTTCACTGTGTAATTTAAATTCACACAGTGAAGGAAGTTTCCCGCTCAGGCCAATGACGTAGGCGGGGTCGGACATAACGAGGGGGCGGACCTGATGGGGAACTTCGTTCGCTGTGTAATACATGTATAGACCCGCCCCTTCTCATGTTCCGCATCAGGTCCTCAGCCTTACACCTAGTCATTGGCTGAACGGACCTGATGGGGAACTTGAGAAGGGGCGGGTCTATACATGTATTACAAAGTGCGAGAAGTTCCCCATCAGGTCCGCCCCCTCGGTATGTCCGACCCCGCCTACGTCACTGGCCTGAGCGGGAAGTTCCCCGCTCAGGCCAATGACGTAGGCGGGGTCGGACATACCGAGGGGGTGGACCTGATGGGGAATTTCTTTTGCTGTGTAATACATGAATAGACCCGCCCCTTCTCGCGTTCCGCATCTGGTCCGCTGAGCGGACCTGATGGGGAACTTTAGAAGTTGCGGGTCTATACATTTAAAACACTGCGGAGGAAGTTCCCCATCAGGTCCGCTCAGGCACAACCAATGACGGACAGCGCTGGACATCGGGATCGCCGCGGGACACTGGATTTCATCGCTGGAATGTTTTTTTTGTTTTTTTTTAATAAAGGACTTTTCCAAGGTGTTTGTGTGTTTTTATTTACATTTTTGGACACTTACTTCGTGAAATGGTAGGGGTACCCCTTACCAATTCACATAGGGGGGGCGGGATCTGGGGGTCCCCTTTGTTAAAGGGGTCTTCCAGATTCCGATAAGCCCCCCGGCCACAGACCCCCACAACCACCGGGCAAGGGTTGTGGGGATGAGGCCCTTGTCCCCATCCACATGGGGACATCCTCCCCATGTTGAGGGCATGTGGCCTGGTATGGTTCAGGAGGGAGGGGGGGCCGCTCTCTCGTCCCCCCCTCTTCCCCTGCGGCCGGCCAGGTTGCGTGCTCGGATAAGGGTCTGGTATGGATTTTTGGGGGGACTCCACGCCATTTTTTTTTAAATTTGGGGTGGAGTTCCCCTTAAAATCCATGCCAGATCTGAAGGGCCTGGTATGGATATTTAGGGGGAACCGCACGCCATTTTTTTTTTAATTTGCGGCGGGGTTCCCCTTAATATCCATTCCAGACCTGAAGGGCCTGGTAATTGAATTTGGGGGAACCCTCACGCTTTTTTTTTTTTTATCAATGACTTTTCTATGTATTGATAAAAGCCGACAATTCATTAATAGCTGCGAGTGAGTTTTAAATTTCACTTTTATTTTTTCATTTTAAGCATTATTAAAATCACTGCTCCCGTAAAAACGTCAATTTTTTTAACTTTTTTTTGCATTGATACATGTCCCCTGGGGCAGGACCCGGGTCCCCAAACACTTTTTAGGACAATAAATTGCATATTAGCCTTTATAATTAGCACTTTAGATTTCGAACGTTCGAGTCCATTGTATTTAATAGGGTTCTAAAGTTCACAAGAACATTCTGTCTGTTCGCAGGTTCTGGTGCGCACCGAACAGGGGGGTGTTCGGCTCATCCCTGGTGGAGAGAGAAGAAACGTTGTACCTTTGAGTTCTGTTGGCTGGCAAACAGATCTAGTTGAGGTTACCCCCACGCTTCGGAGACCATCAAGAAAACTTCTTTGTTCAGACTCCACTCTGCTACCACCACTCTCTTTCTGCTTAGTAGGTCTGCTAGCAGATTCTGGGATCCCTTTAGGTGGACTGCTGACAATGAGGCCACATTCTGTTCTGCCTAGGAAAGTAGGCGACTGGCTAGTTCCAGGAGTTCTCTGCTCCTGGTTCCCCCTTGATTGAGCACATAAGCTACAGCGGTCGTATTGTCCGAAAGAACTTGAACGTGATGTCCCTTTACCGCTTGTTGAAAAGCTAGGAGACCAAAAAAAATTGCCTTTAGTTCCTGCTAATTTGAAGATTTTTGGGCTTCCGCTTAGGACCAGGCCACCTGGGAGGTTTGGCCGTCCAGGTGGGCTCCCCAACTCCAGGAACTTGCGTCTATTGTTAGACGCTTGTCTAGTGGAAAGACCCAGGAGAGACCTTTTGTCAGGGTGGTTGAGTCCCTCCACCACCAGAGTGCCCATTTTACATTTGAGGTAAGTTTGAACTGTTTTTCCAATGACTCCTGGTGCGACCATATTTGTAAGAGGTTCATCTGGAGAGGTCTGGAACTAAATCTGGCCCACTGTACAGCTGGGATCAATGTCGTGAGAAGTCCTAACACTGCCATGGCTGATCAAATTGAAATATAGAGATTGATCTGAATCTGTCTTACCGCAGAATGGATCTTGCTCTTGTGACAGAAAAACTTTTTGAAACACCAAGTTTATGGTATAGCCCAGAAACCTCATCTCCTGCATTGGGTGTAGATTTGATTTTTCTAGATTCAGGAGCCACCCTAAGTTCTTGAGGTGAGTCTGCGACACCTGAAGATTTGTCACAATCTGTTCTCTGGAGTCTGTGAAAAATAACAGGTCGCCCAGGTATGGAATGACCGAGATCCCTTTTAGCTTCAGAGGCTCCAGGGCTTCCGCTATTATATTTGTAAAGATTCTGGGGGAGGAAGAAAGTCCGAACGACAGAGCTCTGAATTGAAGATCCCAAACCGAAGTCCCCAGGCTGAGGGCAAGGCAGAGAAAACGTTGGGAAGCTTGAGCTATCGGGACGTGTAGGTAGGCATCCCTTAGATCTAGAGATGCAATGAAGCAGTCTGGAGTTAGCAATTTCGTTATTAAATGGATTGTGTGCATGCGGAAATGTTTGTAACGGATTGATCTGTTTAGGTTTCTACTACTTGGTGGCATTACATTACAGACACCGCTTCCATTGTAACCTGCTTTGTATAAAATCCCAGGTCTACCTACAAAGATTCCTGGCACACCCTTGTAACTATAAATGGTTTAGGTTACCCGGCTATACTACTGCCGTTACCTTAGCCACTCTGATCATTTTATAGAACTTCTCTACTATAATATTGAATAAGGTTCATCTTGGAAGCTGCAGCCACAAACCACCTAACCACCTTTAAATACAAATTTCCAAGCACGCCGTGCTACCTAACACGAGATACTACTAGCTCCTGAAGAAGCGGCTCCCGTGAAACATGTCAAGCTAATAATCTTTTTATCATGTACTATGGTCATTCACGCCCTCTGTGACATGTGATGACCCCTTTTGGACCTTTATTGGAATAATTTGTTGCCACTGCAGCTCCCACTGCAGTTTTTTAGCCTGTTGTTCTGTTTTTTTTCTCTTTTTTAATTCTTTGTGATAATTTGTTAATAAATATACTTATTTTTTATAATTGGTGCCTACAAAGTCCATTTTTTCTGCACTTGGAAGCTGTGTCACTTGACCAAGTTTGTAGCCAGAGAGCACGTCTGGCTGAGTTCACCAGCGCTGACGACCTTTCTGACATCTTAATTTATTCGGCCGATGCGTCAGCCATGTATTTTACTACCTTCAGTATCAATGGGAAGGACTCCAAAAGATCTTTCCGTGGCTTTTCTACTCAGCATTCTAGGCTCCTTGCGACAACCGTGGAAGCCATAGCGGGTTTGAGGCTGGCCGATGTGGAATCCCACAATAGGGATAAAACTTTTCCGTGGAAGGGAGTTTAATAAGACACGTGGCTAGAGGTCGACCGATATGGGTTTTTCTCTGGCCGATGCCGATATTTAGAAATCGCTGTGGCCGATGGCCGATATATGATGCCGATTTTTTTGGGCCGATATGTTAGGCCGATGAAGGGGAAAAAAAAAAACTAACAGTTGGACCCCTTTCACACTGGGGTGTTTTTCAGGCACTTTTGGGCTAAAAATAGCACCTGTAAAAATGGCTGCAAAACAGCTCCCCTGCAGTCTCAGTGTGAAAGCCTGAGTGCTTTCACACTGAGGCGGTGCGCTGGCAGGACGTTAAAAAAAAGTCCTGCAAGCAGCATCTTTGGAGCGGTGTATACCGCTCCTCCATCACTACTGCCTATTGAAATTAATGGGCACTGCTGCTGAAGCGCCTGCAAAGCGCTTCTGCAGCGGTGCTACACGGGCGCATTTAACCTCTTCATCGGCCGCTAGCTGGGTTATAAGCACCCCGCTAGCAGCCGAATATCGCCGCTAAAATTATGGTAAAGCGCAGCTAAAACTAGCTGCATTTTACCGCCAACGCCTGCCCGCTCCAGTGTGAAAGCAGCTGAGTTCCGCCAAAAAAAAAAATATATATTAAAAGTCAGCAGCTACAAATACTGCAGCTGCTGACTTTTAATATATGGACACTTACTTGTCCTGGGCGCCCGCGATGTCGGCACCCGAAGCCGATCTCTCTCTCGGCTCTCGGGTGCTGCCGCCGCCATCTTCGGTAAGGGAATCAGGAAGCAGGCACAAAAACAGGTAATCAAAACTTTGACGAAAAAAAAAGTTTAGTTTTATTTAACATTCATTAAAGTGTATTTTTTTCCCAAAGAATTGCGTTTGAAAGACCGCTGCGCAAATACCGTGTGACATAAAATATTGCAACAACCGCCATTTTATTCCCTAGGGTCTCTGCAAAAAAAAAATATATAATGTTTGGGGGTTCCAAGTGATTTTCTAGCAGAAAAGACAGGATTTTTACTTGTAAGCTACAAGTGTCAGAAAAGATTTAGCCTTTAAATGGTTAAACTGAGAACTTCTACTCACAAGTTCAGTTCATTAATAAGAAGAAACATTTGTAACTTTTCTCTCTCACTTGGCAGGCTGCCCAAAGATGAGTCACTGCACGGGAAACTTCAGGCAACTTGTATTGACTTCTATGAGAGATGTCATTTCCAAGCCGCGCTGAAGTTTTTTTTTTTTTTTTAATATCGGCTTCTGTTCTCAGAATATCGGCCAAAGCCGATTAATGAAAAAATGCCAAAAATCGGCCGATATATCGGCCGACCGATATATCGGTCGACCTCTACACGTGGCCACTCATTAAGATTAGAAGAAAAGAGGTTTAACCTTAGGATACGTAGAGGGTTCTTTACTGTAAGAGCGGCAAGGATATGAAATTTCTTTGCACAGGCAGTGGTTTCAGCAGGGAGCATCAATAGTTTCAAAAAACTATTATATAAGCACCTGAACGACCGCAACATACAGGGATATACAATGTAATACTGACATAAAATCACACACATAGGTTTGATTTGATGGACTTGTGTCTTTTTTCAACCTCACCTACTATGTAACTCCCAGCAGTTCGCATATGGAAGTGTGAACTACTATGCGAGTCGAGTGCGATGCAGGAACCCGCAGTGGGTTTGCAGGGTTCCCGCATCGCACAAGTGTGAACCGAGCCTGAAGACAAAATCTTGAGAATCACTTTTATTTACAAGTAGTGATGAGCCGAACACCCCCGGGTTCGGTTCGCACCAGAACCCGCGAACGGACCGAAAGTTCGCACGAACATTAGAACCCTATTAAATACAATGGATGCGAACGTTCGGATTCTAAAGTGCTAATTATAACGACTATTATCCATGTTATTGTCCGAAACAGAGTTTGGGAACCCGGGTTCTGCACCAGGGGACATGTATCAATGCAAAAAGAAGTTTTAAAAACGGACGTTTTCCGGGAGCAGTCATTTTAATGATGCATAAAGTGAAAAAAAAAGTCAAATATTCCTTTAAATATTGTACCTGGGGGGTGTCTAAAGTATGCCTGTGAAGTGCCACGTGTTTCCCGTGTTTAGAACTGTCCCTGCACAAAATAACATTTCTAAAGGAAAAAAAGCCATTTAAAACTGCTTGCGGCTTTAATGCAATGTCTGGTCCCGGTAATATGGATGAAAATCTTTAGGAAAAATGGCATAGCTACCCCATCAACCCCCCCCCCCCCTACCCCAGCCCATTACCAGCCCCTTTGGGTCTTGTATGGATATTAAGGGGAACCCCGCACACAAAATAAAAAAGGCCCTATATACTCTGAACAGCCGTATACAGGCGGTGCATACAAGACAGGGACTGTAGGTTTGTTCTTATGTAGAATCTGTTTGTAATTTTGAACAGCTGCATTGTTTAAGTGTAGCTCCATGCCAAATTCCTTTTTTTTAGCTTTTTGGAAAACATAGGGAACGGTTATCACCCCTGTCACATTTTTTTTGCTGTCTGTGCCCCTGTTCAGAACATTTCACCTCACTTTGCGTCCCAATGACAACTGTTTTTGAAATGTGGTGTTTTTATTGAAACAAGGATTGGTGATAAAGCATCAGTAGAGAGGAGACACCTTTCTCCCATATTAATTCTTACAGGAGAGAATTTTCCTTCCAAGGGGTAGATTTCCTCTCACTTCCTGTTGTCTTCTTCCGTTTGCAAGTAGTAGTCGTTTGTAAGTTTGATGTTTGAAAGTAGGGACCTGCCGTATATACTCTGCAGAAATTGTCCCCTTAGGTGTTGGTGTTGGCACAACACTGTAAGCACTCACAGTTACTCTTGGTGGGTGCTGGAACGCCCTGCTGTCAACTATTATATCAGGAATTGTAATAACATATAATTGTTGATCAGTGGTAGTAAAAATTGGGCCTTTGATGGTGGTGCTGGTGCCACAACACTGTAAGGCCTGACAGTTACTCTTGGTGGGCGCAGCAATGGGCCCTGCTGTGAATTATTAGATCAATAATTATAATTGCATGCCCCTGTTGAACAGGGGCTGAAAAATTGGGCCTTTGGTGGTGGTGGTGGTGGTGATGGTGGTGCTGGTGCCACAACACTGTTAGGCCTGACAGTTACTCTTGGTGGGCGCAGCAATGGGCCCTGCTGTGAATTATTAGATCAATAATTATAATTGCATGCCCCTGTTGAACAGGGGCTGAAAAATTAGGCCTTTGGTGGTGGTGGTGGTGGTGATGGTGGTGCTGGTGCCACAACACTGTAAGGCCTGACAGTTACTCTTGGTGGGTGCAGCAATGGGCCCTGCTGTGAATTATTAGATCAATAATTATAATTGCATGCCCCTGTTGAATAGGGGCTGAAAAATTGGGCCTTTGGTGGTGGTGGTGGTGGTGCTGGTGCCACAACACTGTAAGGCCTGACAGTTACTCTTGGTGTGCGCAGCAATGGGCCCTGCTGTGAATTATTCGATCAATAATTATAATTGCATGCCCCTGTTGAACAGGGGCTGAAAAATTAGGCCTTTGGTGGTGGTGGTGGTGGTGATGGTGGTGCTGGTGCCACAACACTGTAAGGCCTGACAGTTACTCTTGGTGGGCGCAGCAATGGGCCCTGCTGTGAATTATTAGATCAATAATTATAATTGCATGCCCCTGTTGAACAGGGGCTGAAAAATTGGGCCTTAGGCACTGGTGGCACAACACTGCAACCCCTCACAGATACTGTACTTGGAGCACAGCAATGAGGCCTGTTGCAAAGTATTGCATCCAAAATTTTAATTACACGCCCCTGTTAAACAGGGGCTGAAAAATTGGGCCTTAGCCACTGGTGGTGTCACCCATAAACCAAAATGATCTTCCAAGCTATCATCATTAATCGTATCATTGAGGAGGAGGAGGAGGATAGCCAGTCAACATAACAGCACAGGCACTCAGCATCAGCATCAGTCTTGAAGGGATGTGACATTTTAAAATCAATTAGTCTGTTATATCAGCATCAGGTGTGTGGTAGCTGGTGGTGATCCAAGACTGGTTCATCTTGATGAAAGTCAGTCGATCAACCGAGTCGGTGGACAGGCGCACCCTGTGATCCGTGACAAATCCTCCAGCAGCACTGAATGTGCGTTCTGAAAGAACGCTGGATGCAGGACAGGCCAGTAGCTCAATTGCATACTGTGCAAGCTCTGGCCAGTGATCCATCCTCAAGACCCAGTAAGCCAGAGGATTTTCGGTGGGGAAGGTGTCCAAGTCTGACCTTGCCCCTAGGTATTCCTGGACCATGTATATCAGACGCTGGCGATGGTTGCTGGAACCGATCATACTTTGGGGCTGCGGACTAAAGAATTGTCTGAACGCATCGGTCAGACGGCCACCTTCCCCACCGCTCCTTCTTTGACTGCCCGAAGCCTCAGCAACTCGTTGTCCAGGACCAGGAGTTTGTAACCTCCCAGTCTCTGGGAACGCGTTGCACAGACCTTTCTGCAAGGCCTCCCGGAGTTGTCTCATCCTCTGCTCCCTCTGCGACGGTAAGATAAGGTCCGCAACCTTACCCTTGTACCGTGGATCAAGGAGAGTGGCCAGCCAGTAATGGTCCCTCTCGTTGATCCGAAGAATACGAGGATCCTTCCGCAGACTTTGCAGGATCAGGGAGGCCATGCAGCGTAGGTTAGCTGAGGCATTCGGTCCGGAGTCCTCTGGGTCACTAAGGACGACATGATCCGCAGCCACCTCCTCCCAGCCACGTACAAGTCCATTGGTTTCTTGGGACTGTAAATCATCCCTAAAAGACTGCTGCTGATGATGCTGAGTGCCAGCCTCCACCTCCATGCTGACACAATCCTCCTCCTCCTCCTCCTCCTCTTCCTGTGCGATGGGTGGGACAGAAGGAACACTGTCTGGGTAAAGGGGGCCTTGAGAGGCAAGGAAGTCCTCCTCTTCCTGCCTCTGTTCTGCCTCAAGTGCCCTGTCCATTATTCCACGCAGCGTGTGCTCCAACAGGTGGACAAGAGGTACAGTGTTACTGATGCATGCACTGTCACTGCTCACCATCCTCGTGGCCTCCTCAAATGGTGCCAGGACAGTGCATGCATCCCTGATCATGCCCCACTGGCGTGGTGAAAAAAACCTGAGCTCACCTGACCCTGTCCTGGTGCCGTAGTCGCACAGGTACTCATTGATGGCCCTCTGCTGCGTGTGCAGCCGCTGCAGCATGGCCAACGTTGAGTTCCACCTGGTGGGCATGTCACATATAAGGCGGTTCTTGGGCAGGTTCAACTCCTTTTGCAGCTCAGCCAGGCGAGCACTGGCATTATAAGATCTGCGGAAATGCACACAGACTTTCCTGGCCTGCCTCAGGACATCCTGTAAGCCCGGGTACCTGCCCAAGAACCGCTGCACCACCAGGTTAAGGACGTGAGCCATACAGGGCACATGGGTCAGTTGTCCCTGTCGGAGGGTGGAGAGGAGGTTGGTGCCATTGTCGCAAACCACCATTCCTGGCTTAAGCTGGCGTGGCGTCAACCACCTCTCGGCCTACCCCTGCAGAGCAGACAGGACCTCTGCCCCAGTGTGGCTTCTGTCCCCCAAACACACCAGCGCAAGCACGGCATGGCATCTTTTTGCCTGCGTACTTGCGTAGCCCCTTGAATGCCTACGGAGCACTGCTGGTTCCGAGGACAAACCACAGGAAGAGGCCATGGAGGAAGAAGAAGAGGAGGGGGTGGAGGAGTGAGGTATGTCACAACCAGTAGTAGCATTTTGGAGGCGTGGCGGTGGAACAACCTCCAACACTACTGCACCTTGTCCTGCATCCTTCCCAGCTGCCAAAAGAGTGACCCAATGGGCCGTGAAAGAAAGGTAACGTCCCTGTCCATGCCTGCTGGACCATGAGTCAGCGGTAATATGCACCTTACCGCTGACCGCCTTGTCCAGCAAGGCCAAGACATTGCCTTCCACATGCCTGTAGAGAGCCGGAATCGCCTTCCGTGCGAAAAAGTGGCGTTTGGGAACCTGCCACTGAGGAACCGCACATTGCACAAACTCACGGAAGGGGGCCGAGTCTACCAACTGAAAAGGCAGCAGTTGAAGCGCTAGCAATTTAGCCAAGCTAGCATTCAACCGCTGGGCATGTGGATGGCTGGGAGTGAACTTCTTTCGACGGTCCAGCAGCTGGGGCAGGGAAATTTGCCTGCTAGAATCGGACGTTGGTGTACTGCTAGCAGAGTGCCCGCAAGTACTTGGCTGTGACACAACTAATTCTACACCTTCATTCCTCTCAGAGCAGGTTTCAGAGAGGACTGAAGGTATACTGGGGTTGGAGATCCCAGCTGATGCGGTGCAAGAAGAGGTCAGCTTTGTTCTTTGGTGTGGGTCTTTAAGGTAGGCTTGCCAACGAGCTGCATGGCAGGTCAACATATGTCTGATCAAGCATGTGGTGCCCAAGCGGCTGATGTTTTGGCCACGCGATATACGCTTGAGACATATGTTGCAAACAGCAGCTGTGCGATCTGATGCACTCGCCTCAAAAAAGGCCCACACCAAAGAACTTTTTGAATGACGGGCAGAGGCAGCGCCCTGCACAGGCGGAGCTCTGCGGTGTGATTCCGTCGGTGTGCTGCCCATACGCTGGCCACTCAAGGGCATCCTGCCTCGTTGGAGATGTGCCTCCTCCTCATCCTCCTCCTCCTCCTCTCTCCTCTTAGGCACCCACGTGGAGTCAGTGACCTCATCATCCCCTCCCTCCTCATCACTGGAGCCAATCTGGCAGTATGCTGCAGCTGCTGGAGCATGACTGCCAGATTGGTGTCCTTCTTGAGCATCCCCTCTCTCTGCTTTCACGCTACTGCCTTCCTCTAGCTGGGTAACATCATCAGATCCTTCGAAACGCTGGGCATCCTCCTGGAGCATGTACCCAACACTGTGCTCAAACAGTTCGGGGGACTCCTCAGGAGGAAGACATGGTGGGTCTAGGGAAGGATTGACTAATGAAGATAATGATACCAGAGAAGAGGACGCTTTGGCAGCTGCTTTGCCAGTACCCTGAGCCTGGGTGAGAGAGGATGAGGAGGATGAGGTGGGCTTGGTCATCCACTCTACCAAGTCTTCGGCATGATGTGGCTCAACATGTCCAGCTGCCGAAAAGAAGGACAAGCGTGTCCCATGGCCATGTGCTGATGACAATGCACCGCGTCCACGACCAGCACTGTTGCCCCCAGACACAGAGCCTGCTTGCCCTCTTTTTTTGCCTCCTGACTGTCTGCCTCTCCTTGTTTGCCTTCCAGACATTTTAATGGATGGCCTGCAGGGAGATGGGAAAAAGAGCAATAAGGGCTACCTTCAGGTGTATACTGTGCAGGAGGCTTAGCAACAATGACACTGACACTGTCCCCTGCCTATCCTTCTCTGTCCCTAAACACAAGGATTTGCAATATGCTTCAGCAAGATTGGTTTAGCACAGAACAGCACACTGACAGTTTCCCTCACTGTCCTTCTCTGTCCCTACAAACAAGATTTAGCACAGAATAGCACACTGATAGTTTCCACGAGTGTCCTTCTCTGTCCCTAAACTCAAGGATTTCAAATATGGAACAGCAAAATTGGTTTAGAACAGAATAGCACACTGTCAGTTTCACTCACTGTACCTCTCTGTCCCTAAACTCAAGGATTTCAAATATGGTTCAGCAAAATTGGTTTAGAACAGAATAGCACACTGACACTTTCCCTCACTGTCCTACTCTGTCCCTCCCTACAAACAAGATTAAGCACAGAATAGCACACTGATAGTTTCCACGAGTGTCCTTCTCTGTCCCTAAACTCAAGGATTTCAAATATGGAACAGCAAAATTGGTTTAGAACAGAATAGCACACTGTCAGTTTCACTCACTGTACCTCTCTGTCCCTAAACTCAAGGATTTCAAATATGGTTCAGCAAAATTGGTTTAGAACAGAATAGCACACTGACACTTTCCCTCACTGTCCTACTCTGTCCCTCCCTACAAACAAGATTAAGCACAGAATAGCACACTGATAGTTTCCACGAGTGTCCTTCTCTGTCCCTAAACTCAAGGATTTCAAATATGGAACAGCAAAATTGGTTTAGAACAGAATAGCCCACTGTCAGTTTCACTCACTGTACCTCTATGTCCCTAAACTCAAGGATTTCGAATATGGTTCAGCAAAATTGGTTTAGAACAGAATAGCACACTGACACTTTCCCTCACTGTCCTACTCTGTCCCTCCCTACAAACAAGATTAAGCACAGAATAGCACACTGATAGTTTCCACGAGTGTCCTTCTCTGTCCCTAAACTCAAGGATTTCAAATATGGAACAGCAAAATTGGTTTAGAACAGAATAGCACACTGACACTTTCCCTCACTGTCCTACTCTGTCCCTCCCTACAAACAAGATTAAGCACAGAATAGCACACTGATAGTTTCCACGAGTGTCCTTCTCTGTCCCTAAACTCAAGGATTTCAAATATGGAACAGCAAAATTGGTTTAGAACAGAATAGCACACTGTCAGTTTCACTCACTGTACCTCTCTGTCCCTAAACTCAAGGATTTCAAATATGGTTCAGCAAAATTGGTTTAGAACAGAATAGCACACTGACACTTTCCCTCACTGTCCTACTCTGTCCCTACAAACAAGATTTAGCACAGAATAGCACACTGACACTTTCCCTCACTGTACCTCTCTGTCCCTAAACTGAAGGATTGAAAATATGGTTCAGCAAGATTGGTTTAGAACAGAATAGCACACTGACACTTTCCCTCACTGTACCTCTCTGTCCCTACAAACAAGGTTTAGCACAGAATAACACACTGACACTCTCCCTACCTATCCTTATTTGTCCCTAAACACAAGGAATCCAGGATTAGTAAAGGAAAAAAAATGACACTGTCCCTGCCTATGCTTCTCTTTCCCTGCTCCGGAACACACTACACAAGGCCGCCGCGCTGGTGGCCTTTTATAGTGTGGGGCGTGTACTAAACCCCCTCAGCAATAATTGGCCACAGGCATCCTGCCTGTGGCCAATCATTGCTCTCCTCGCTGCCGGCGCTGTGATTGGCCAAGCATGCGGGGTCACAGTGCATGCTTGGCCAATCACAGCGCCTGGATGACACTGCGATGGCGTAGTGCATTGTGGGCCGTTCGCGTCACTCGAATTTGGCGCGAACGGCCCAAACCGTTCGATCTTCGTCGAACGATCGAACAGCCGATGTTCGAGTCGAACGTATGTTCGACTCGAACATGAAGCTCATCCCTATTTACAAGTAATTCCCCCCAAATGGAAAGATTACATTTATTACACGCTTTACCTGACAACATGGACAAATTTGAGAAATAGTGAATAAATACTAGTGCCTACTAAAGACTGACTCTAAAATAACTACATTCAACTGGGATACCTCTGAGAAAAGCAACATTCGTTAACCACTTCAGCCCCGGAGGATTTGGCTGCCAAATGACCGGGCCACTTTTTCCGATTCGGCACTGCGTTGCTTTGACTGACAATTGCACACGGTCGTGCGACGTGGCTCCCAAACAAAATTGACATCCTTTTTTTCCCACAAATAGAGCTTTCTTTTGGTGGTATTTGATTACCTCTGCGGTTTTTATTTTTTTGCGATATAAACAAGTTATAGCATCTACAAAATAGGGGGTAGTTTTATGGCATTTTTTTTCTTTTTTTTTTTACTGGTTAGTAGTTATGGCGGCGATCTGCTATTTTTTATCGTGACTGCGACATTATGGCGGACACATTGGACACTTTCGAAGCTATTTTGGAACCATACACATTTATACAGCGATCAGTGCTATAAAAATGCACTGATTACTGTATAAATGTGACTGGCAGTGAAGGGGTTAACTACTAGGGGGCTAAGAAGGGGTTAAGTGTGTCCTAGGGAGTGATTCTAACTGTGTGGGGGTGGGGCTGACTGTGACACGACACTGATCACTGCTCCCGATGGAAACAGAAAAAAATAAAAACAAGGCGCCTCTAAGTGCAGAAGTATAAACTTTTAATATCCCCTAAAAGGGTTAAAAACACTTACAAGATAGTGGATGAAACAGGCATGTAGCAGGTAAGTGCATCCAGGAGATGTTCCAGTATCAGGGCAGTCCCAGTCTGTATGCATACATAAAAAACGCATGAAAAACGCATAGTACACCAGATATGGAGGAAGTAAAAAACGGGGGAATTATTATCACTGATATAAATTCCCCCGTTTTTAACTTCCTCCATGTCTGGTGTACTATGCGTTTTTCATGAGGTTTTTTTTTATGTACATGGACCCCTTTTACCTACCTTTGGCTCACTTGTAGGAAAAGGGGCACACCGTACCACATGCCCGTACCCTCCTGTGTGAAGAGGTTGAGCGGTGTAAATGTAACTGGGTCTCCATGGCTAGGTTCTCCAGAGAATGGTTCTTGTTTCCACTGCAATAAAGACAAGTCTCTATTTCCCCCAATAACTCCAAGGTCCACACCAGTTGCAACTCCAATGTAGAGTTTATTTTCTCGTATGCACAGTCACTAGATAGGAAAGGGTGGATGGAGAACAGGACAGCAAAAGGTGTTGGAGTAGGTCCAGGCACAAACGAATATACTATTCACTACCTGTATCTTCAAGTAGGCTCAGCTCACCCGGATAGTCTCCCATTAGAGTGGATCCTAGCAGCCGGAGTGATGCTCGAGTTAGATTACACATAGTCTCTGCTCGAACTGTTACAGGTGAATTTGGGTCTCTGCCACAGACCTGGTGAACTTTGGGTCTCTGCCGCAGACCTGGTGAACTTTAGGTCTCTGCCACAGACCTGGTGAACTTTACTTGCAGTATTAGGCCTCTTTCAGGGAGATGACATCTCTCCAGAGAGTTACCGGGCCCCTTCCTTCACTGTGATCTCTCACGGAACGGTCCTCCCCCAGCCTCCTCTTCCAGATACGGGTCTCCTCAAAAGGCAGCACCCTGGGATTCCTCCTCCCTCCGTGGGCCCCAGCCAAAGGTGCTGGACCCAAGGCCTTCAGTTGCAGCCCCAAGGTTAAAGGTGCCTGGGACTGATCCGCCAGTGTACCGGGAAGACCCGGTACTCTCGAACCTGGAATCCCACCCTTGGGCTAAAGGTGCCCGGGGTGGCCAACGAACAGAACAACACACTCCACGGGGTAGGACCCCTGGGAAATCACCCCCCCCCCACAGGCAGTGTCTGCCCCTTTTATATCCTCTCCCGGCATGCACAGCAGGCCGACACGCCCACCATACCACCGCCGAGAGGGGGACATCCAAGGCACAGCACTATACCAGCGGTTCAACCCTAGCCCCTGATGGCAGCGCCATCCACAGGCCACAGGGAACTATACACCAGTATCCCACCTGCGGTATAAAATGGTTTAGCAAAGCCCTATCAAATAAGGTGTTTGAATACAACTACCACTCAAACATTCCCCTAGATTTGAAGACCCCGCTACACATGCATACATATGTGTATGCATATCTTTATTCCCCCTGATAATAATTCCCCTGTTTTAACTGTAATTTATATGGATTTTAATATTGTCAAAAATAGATTATGTTGAATATTTATGTCATACATCATTTTTTCACCAACAAAAAATGAGTATGCACACTGAGGAAAAAGTAGTATGCAGATTCTGTCCTATTATGCTGTCCAGCAATGGTTTTTATTTCTATCTGTGTGTGTAAACAATGTATAGTCATTTGGCAGCATTCTGCTGCTAAAACACTGTGGTGCTTTTTATTCGATTGCCGTCCACAAGTCCCGCCGCCATTACAACACATAGACTATAAGAAGTCTAGCCCTTATAGAACCTTCGTCACTGGCTGAAGAAGGAACCAATGAGCTGTTCCGAAACGCGTCCCGCCTCTATGACACACTTCCTGTCCACTTCCTGTTTGTGTTCCATGCTGGTTTCTGTTTCGCTTCCTCTGACGTCATCCCCAGGCTCCAGCGTTAGTGTGTCCTCTGAACATTCACAGCACAAATTAGCTGTTATCTCGTGGACTTCCCTGGAAGCTTTAACATCACAGACTGCCCTGCTACTGGAACATCTCCTGGACGCACTTACCTGCTACATGCCTGTTTCATCCACTATCTTGTAAGTGTTTTTAACCCTTTTAGGGGATATTAAAAGTTTTATACTTCTGCACTTAGAAGCGCTTTGTTTTTTTTGTTTTTCTGTTTCCATTAGAGATTGTTTGTCTCCCTCAGTGCTGCCGAAAGTGTGTGAAGATTTGCTACCCTCTCCAACACAGACTTTATCAAATGCTTGGAGCGCCCTGGATATACACATTTTTCTGGATCACTGCTCCCAATGTCCACCCCCATCAAATCATTCTCTGCAGCTATTACCTTTTGTATCACCACCCCCTCCCTTTAGAATGTAAGCTCTACGAGCAGGGCCCTCCTGTAACTTTTGTATTGAACTGTACTGTAATTGTGTTCCCCCCCCCCCCTATACATTGTAAAGCGCTGCGTAAACTGTTGGTGCTATATAAATCGTGTTTACAAAGGCATCCCTCCGTTCTGCCGTTCCGTGACCCGTTCGTGGGACACCGGCGGACATCGAGTCCGCGGGTCCTGTGTGCACGGTCACGGAGACCGCGCTAGGCACAGTTTCAAAGCAACGTATATATACTTTGCCTGCCCGTGCCATTCTGCCGACGTATAAGTGCGTGGGGCAGTCGGCAAGCGATTAAGGACAAATTGGTTCATAGCCACTATAAAGGAAACAAAAGGGATGATCCTTGTATTAACAAGGGGACAGGTAAGTGTGGTTCTTGTACTTACTGTAAATAAATTAATAATTGCAAACAGATTGTCTTGCTTAATTAAAATTTGTTTATGTCCAAACATTATGTTGTTTGGAAAACCATTGGGGTGACATGTATGGTGCCTTTCACATAGCCAAAACTAAATATTCTCATTGGCATAGAATAAACAGTCACATATAGGGGGAGATTTACTATAATTCGAGCACTTAGAACCTGGTGCAGCTGTTCATGGTAATCAATCAGCTTCTAACTTCAGCTTGTTCAATTAAGCTTTGAAAATAAAACCTGGAAGCTGATTGGATTCTATGCAGGGCTGCACCAGATTTTACACTCTCCAGTCTTAGTAAATCTCCCCCATAGTCTATTGAGAATGTTGTTATGACTACTCCGATAGGGAGATACACAGCTTGTTATAACCACTATAGTTCATCATTTGTAACTTTTTTGCCCACTACTTCAACTTGAGAGGACGTTTATTGGCTCCGGGCAACATTCTTGTCTGGATTTGATTGAATGCACCAACTTTGAAGAGTAGTTCTACATTTGCAGGCAAATTTGGGAATATCCTACTATAAGTTTGTTATGTGTTTCCATTCACACAGCATACCTAAAATAATGTTTCAGGCCCCTTTCACACTTGTGTAACTTGTCCTACAACTTGGGACTGCAAAGTTACATGGCAAGTCGTAACCCATGATTTCCAATGAGTACCATTCATATCTGTGCGACTTCAAGTAGCAGTGACTTCCTTATTAAACGTGGATATTAAATTATACTCGAAGGTAATGGCTAACAGACTACTCCCTCTGGTACCTAGATGGATCTCTACAGACCAGACAGGTTTCATGCCATATAGAGAAGCCAAGGATAATTCTCTCCGGGCGATATCTCTTATACAACACGTTCAAAAGACGTCCCAGCCCACCCTATTTGTATCCACAGACGCAGAAAAAGCGTTTGATAGGGTGGACTGGGAATATTTAAAAATGACCCTGCAACATTTTGGGTTGGGACCCAAGATGCTCCACCATATCACCTCCCTTTATACTAATCCTACGGCACAAATTCGCATCAACGGCACTTTGAGTGAGTCATTTCAACTATTTAATGGGACTAGACAGGGTTGTCCCCTGTCGCCCCTTTTATTTGCCCTCACACTCGAACCTTTTTTGGCAACTGTAAGACATAATTCAAATATACATGGGATTCAAGTAGAAAATAAAATACACAAATATGCGGCATATGCGGACAACATATTATTCTTTATCCAGCAGCCCCGCATATCGCTTCCTAATTTAATGACAGCCTTCTCCACTTTTCAGACACTTTCTAACTTTAAAATTAACCTTACTAAGTCTGAAATTTTAAATATTAATCTACCAGGAAGAGAGGCGGAAAGGTTAAAACCCCTCTTCCCTTTCAGATGGGTTCAATGTAGTATGAAATATCTGGGAGTGAATTTGACGTCTCATACCCAGTCCCTCTTTAAATATAATTATATTCCATTATTGTATAATATTAGAAAGGATCTACAAAAGTGGAGTTCGCTGACACATTCATGGCTGGGTAAAGTAAGTATAGTCAAAATGAATATTCTACCCAGAGTTCTTTTTTTTTTTTCAAATGATCCCATTGGGTGTGCCCATAGTTTTTTTTTTCATTAGTACAGACCATGGTCTCCCGCTTTATTTGGAAGAACAGCCACCCCAGAGTATCTAAGGAAGTGTTATTTCGCTCCAAGGAGGCTGGGGGGCTGGCCCTCCCAAATTTCAAGAGATATTACCAGGCTGTTATCTTATCTAGAATTGTTGAATGGAAATACGCTGCTAAATCCAAACTTTGGGTGAGTTTGGAATACGATTTGAGTAAAACAGATCTAGCAACTATACCCTGGTTACCACGCACACATAGGCACCTTGCCTCAAGTACCTCTATATTAACTACATCCACCCTTGATGTGTGGGATGCTTTACATAGGAAGATTTCATGGTCGTATGCTTCTCCTCTGCTACCGCTTTTGGAACATGATTATTTCTTACCCGGTCTATTAGATCCGGGATATAAGACATGGTCGCCAGAAGGACCCCTTTTATTACACCAGGTCTTGCGAGCAAATGCTCCCAAGCCCCTTAAGGAAATCCTTGACCATAAGCCGATTACGTTTCTTGACAAATGGAGATACACCCAAATGCAGGCGTTTCTTAGAACTTTGCCTCAGCCGCTCAAAGGTATACAGGACCTAAACAGCATTGAGGAAGTTTTCAACTCAACGGAATTACCTGAACATAGTATCTCTGCATTTTATAAATCACTTAGTAAATTCCAAGAAGACACTTATCCTCCTTTCCTTGCTAAGTGGGAGACAGATTTGGAATCCTGTATCCCAGATAGTCAAAAAGATAAAGTTCTGCAGTTGACTCATATTTCTTCAATTGCATCTAAGTCGGCTGAGGTTAATTATAAATTGCTAAGTAGATGGCACTATACTCCATCAAGGCTCCATCAGATGTTCCCCGCCAATTCCCCACTGTGCTGGAGGAACTGTGGGTACAGAGCAACCCACGCACATATATGGTGGTCGTGCCCACATATTCGCTCCTACTGGTTTAGCATTATTCTAATTATTCAACAAATAACCAATACTAATCTCCCTATGGATGCATGGACCATTCTTTTCCATGCTACTAAAGAACCTGTCAGAAAATATAAATGTTCTCTAGTACCATATCTGCTTAATACGGCCAAAGCACTAATACCTACCCTTTGGGGCCAACCTGAGACTCCATCCATGAAAAAGTGGTTCCAAAAAATATCAGAGGTCCATCTCATGGAAGATATTACCCATTATAACAAGGACACTTATCAAGGACACATCTCAACTTGGACTCCGTGGATGGAGTTCAAGGACACCTCAACTTATAGGGAAATAATGGCACAACGCCACTAAGACTTAACCCATATATACTGGATAAGTTACTTGGAGTTTAAGATTGAGCTATTTGGGGTACTGATGGGCTTACTCCTTAAGAGACTATAAATTACCATATTTATCGGCATATAACACGCACAGGCGTATAACACGCACCCTAACGTTAAGAGGGAAGTTTCAGGAAAAAAACTTTCCACAGCCCCCTGCGTATAACACGCAGGCACAGTTTACCCTCTATTTTCAGGGTAAAAAAGTGAGTGTTATACGCCAATAAATACAGTATATGGAGCAATATATATATCGCTAGACACCATGCATGCCGGCCTATTTTTCCCTTTTTCCCTTTTTTTTTTTTCTCTTTCCTATTTTTCCTCTGTCCCTTTTCCCAATTATCCCCTCCCATCCCCCCTTCTCCCCCCCCCCTCCTTTTTTTTAAATATATTTGTATGCTCCGAGAGGGACCTTAAGTGAAGCTAAGATAAACTATACAGGAGAGAATAGTTAAATAACAATGAGGAAGGAGATACATACTGTAAAATTAACGAACACAGAGAAGAGGGGGGGGGAGGTTGTTTTTTTTTTGTTGTGTTGAGTGGACCCTAACACTAGACTTTTAGTTTGAGGTAGTTTTCGGAATCACTTCACCATAAAAGGCACTAATATTGGAGTTTCACTACATAAGATATTGGGGTGAGAATAAGGTGGCCCCTACTCCCCTCTCCTTTTTACCCCCCTCCCCCCCTTTTTTTTTTTTTTCCTTTTTTTTTGGTAGAATTTAACACTAGGTTTTTAGTTAGTAGAAGTGTTTGGAATTATCCTATTTTTAAGAGCACCCATACCAGAGTATCACTTATAAGACACCGGGGAGAAAATAATATTACTCCCCCTTCCCCTCCCTCCCCCTTTTTCTTAATCCTCTTCCCTTCCCCCCCCTTTTTTTTTTTTTTTTCTCTACTTTTAATTAGTAGAAGTGTTTGGTACTATCTCATTTTAAAGAGTACCCATATTAGAGTATCACTTATAAGTATTTTTGTTAGTAGATAGATGGCTTTTTTTTTTTTGGTTGTTCACTTTATGACTATACACATATGTTTTGTCACTTGGTCATTCATTTGGCCTATATCAGATTTAATACCTGTCTTTTTGTTAGTATGAAGCAGTTTTTTCCCCTCCCTTTTTTTTTTTTTTGTTTTTTTTTTCATCTCTCCCCCTTCCTCGCTGCTCTGTTTCTATTTCTGATTACTCCTTGCCCTCTCTCCCGCCCAGCCTTGATTCCCCTAGGCATTGGGAGATTTCATGGCCGGGCCTTTTATATATAGGAGTGTAGAGTATTGTCTTTTTTTTTTTTTTGTTACTGTTTGGAAATATTGAGAATGTGTATGTGTCCTATGTATTGTATTGTAAATATGTGATGTGTTGTTAAAAAAACAATAAAAAGATATTAAATAATAAAAAAAAAAAGTAGCAGTGACTTCCAAGTAGTTCCTGCACTAATTTGGTCTGACTTTGATGCAACTTGAGGTCCATAGACCCTTAAGATTACACAGGCATTTCTTCAAGTCGCGGCAAAGTCGGGCAAAAATTGTGGCAAAATTGCGTGACTTTGAGGTCGCACAATGTGAAAGGGGCCTTAAAGAATATGTCCCAATTTTCTGGTTGTTTCTTTGGAGCAGACCTTTGGGCAGACTACAAAGTAAATATTTATTGCAGAATAGACATACACTGGAGAATTTATAAAGACTGACTCAACAAGACATATGTTGGTGTGGGCAACAGAGTCACATACCTGTTGGAACCAGGTGCATGAATTTCGACCAAGTACAGCATGTATAGGCACAATGAAACCGGTGGCCAGGCAAACACTCCATCCTTAGTGCAGCTAAGCTCCCTCCCTGCTGCTGCAGCTGTGACACGGACCCCGGGGTTGAGAAGTTTTGTAGCTGGGTGGGTGTAACCTAACAAGGATTCAGACTAGGGTTGCCACCTGTCCGGGATTCACCCGGACAGTTCGGGTTTGGAATCATGTGTCCGGGTTTCAGACTGCCTGAAACCCGGACACATTATTCAGACTGGTCTATGGCCTCCCAGCAGGGTTGCTGGCTGCAGTTTTCTAAGCTGAGAGTGTCTGTTACACTCTCTTTCACACTGCCCAAAGCACTAACAATCCCCCCAAACATACACACAGACGGGAGAGGAGAGAGGGCTCGATCTGCACCTCTTCCCCCCAACCCCTACCCCTCTGTGTCTGCCCACACTTCAATCCCAAGGGCTGTGCCTCAGAAAAGGAAAGTTGGGGCCGGAAATTTGAAGTCCAGCAGCCTCAGATACATCTGGATGAGAGGTGCTGACTGACTGCCAAGGGGTGAGTGAGCTCACCATCCATCCCTGTCTGTGACTGAAGTCTCCCCCCTTCTCTCTCCTGCCTCTGAGTGAGTACACTAAGGTAAATCAGGGTTCTGAGAGAACCCCTTACATCAGAGTTCCCCTTTATACCAGAGGCCACAGTGTTCTCCCCTTACAGCAAAGTCCTCTCCATACATCAGAGCATCCCTTATGTCAGAGTCCTCAGAGTTCTCCCTTACATCAGAGTCTGCAGAGTCCCCCCTTACAGTGAAAGGGAACTCTGCAAGTTAAGATGTAAAGGGGGAACTCTGTGGACTCTGATGTAAAAGGGGACTCTTGTTATTAACTTCATATGATTAGAAATGTTATTTAATAGCAAAATATATGTACAGTTTATACTATAAAAAACAATTTGCCGTGTGTCGCTAAAGTGTTCGGGTTTGACGTGAAGAAAAGGTGGCAGCCCTAATTCAGACTGATGCGGTGCGAATTCGCTTCAAATTCTGTGCGTATTCCACACTGCATCCAAATTGCACCCCGTTCATATGAACTACTGCTGATGTGTATGTAAAACAGTTCTTATTCTATTCACCTGCAAACTCAAACACAATTATAGATGTATCTTTATATGCTGAATTTGTGCACACTGACTTCTTTTAGGAAATATGTCCCCTCCCTCTTTTTGTCATTCTCTTAGCATCTGGCATTTTTCAAATATGCAATGATAATATATGCTTTCCGTTAACATGTTAATGAGATATGAGACACGCATTCTCCACTCAACCTTTAGATAATCTGTTAAACTGAGAAGTATTTAGTGCAGATGCTCTTTTTTTTAGTGCAGAAACACCCTATATACAGTAGTAGTAAACTGAGACTCTCTATTTTACTGGATCCTGCTCCAGTAAGATTCCACTCCCAGAGCACACATAGAGCTTTCCCTTGGATTCTGCTCCCCCGCACACATATCTCCCTTCCTGGTATGAATGCCTGCAGTGAGATAGCCCCTTAGTACCCATGATCACTACCCAACTTTTACAACAGCAGCGTATGTGCATTTAAAGCAGAAATAAACTCCACTTTTTAACTTGTACCCACAGGTAAGCCAATATTAAGACTTACCTGTAGGTACAGCTAATATCTCTTAAATATGCAATGGCCGGAGCCCACAAACCCGTAAGGTAGACCGGGTGAAGATGGAATCCCAGTGCATACTAGCACAATATGTCCTGCAAGGGGACAAGTTTTTTTTTTTTTTGTTTTTTTTTACAGGTTACTACCGCTTTAACCCTCAGTGACAAATCTATAGTATATGTGCATTAGACCCTTATTGACAATTCCCAAGTTATGTGCATTAATAATCAGGCTCCAGAGTGTCATTAACTATACAGTAATCAGCTCCAAGAGAAAGTGCATTAGTTGATTGGTCACAGTTCTGAGGATTATATGCAGTAATCCTTCAAAGGCCAGTGGCCAGCCTATCAGAATTAATCTTACAGCACCCAGAATATGTAAACTAAACCCATAATTGCCAGTCTCCATTACTCTACATCGTGGATATGCAATTAGCGGACCTCCAGCTGTTGCAGAACTACAAATCCCATGAGGCATAGCAAGACTCTGCCAGCCACGAGCATGACACCCAGAGGCAGAGGCATGATGGGATTTGTAGTTTTGCAACAGCTGGAGGTCCGCTAATTGCATATCCCTGCTCTACATGCAGGAGCCAGGTATATACCTATACACGCACTTTGATCTGCTACATATATACATCTTATCCTTGATAGGATCATCTTGATTGTTCGTTAGTCTGCGTTGTGTGGTGTCCCCACATCCCTGGATTCAGGTTCATCAGCACATACCCAGTATTGTCCTGAGGAAGCTATTTTGCGAAACGCGTTGACGAGCAAGTGTGGAGGCGATGTTGGATCAGACTACTTTATTCTGATACATGCAATTATCCCTATGAGTATTTACTCTTACATTAATGATTACACCTCTATGTTTGCATAGGTCTGTTGTCCGTGTCCATACAGGGTGTTGCTTGTATGTTTCCAAGTTTTTTAACCCATTAAAAAGTATATAACTTTTTAACAAGGTTTCCTCTCAATATGTGCCCACAAAGTCTGTCTGTTTTTTGAGGTTTCTCAAACCTTACATATAGATACTGGATGTTGGCATGGTGGGGGTCCTCCCTTTCAATCCTCTCCCCCTCCCTCTCTGCAATGTTCTGGGACACGTCACAGGTTTTCCTGGCCACTAAGAGAGTGCAGCGCGTTTCGCGCATGCGCAGTGCGCACCCGGCTGTGAAGTCTCAAGCTGTCACAGCCAGGTGCCCACACTTGCAATGCCAAAGGCCGCGGGGAGGCAAGGGGAGAGGAGCGAGGCTTCGGGGTGCCACATCACTGGACCATGTGACACATCAGTGTCTGACACCTTTTGTAGCTGCTGACTTTTAATAAACTTTCAAACAAGTGGAACTTCTTAAGGAACACATCCTTTATAATAGATGACTCATCAGCTGTCAGTAAACAATTGTGAAAAGATGGCGTGGGGGTCCCCCCATTCCATAACAGGACCTTTCTGGTCTGGTACGAATTTTAAGGGGAACCCAGTGCAGCATGCAGCCTGGCTGGCCAGGAGAGGGGGGAAGAGAGAGCCCCCCCTCCTGAACCGTACCAGGCCACGTGCCCACAACATATGGGGACAAGAGCCTCTTCCCCGCAATGATTAGTCCAGGAGTCTGCGGACGGGGGACTTATCGGAACCTGGAAGCCCCCAGATACTGACCCCCCCATGTGAATGAGTATAGGGTACATGGTACCCCCACTCATTCACCAAAAAAAGTGTCAAAAAGAAATAAAAACACAGAGACCGTTTTTGACAATTCCATTATTAAAAAAAAAAAAAAAACAATGTCCCCCGGTGTAGATCCAGCCTCAATCACAATGAACCCTGCCGACGCTGCCCCCGTCTGATAAAAAGATAAAAAATTGCTTCGCTCCCGCCATCTGTCCACTCTGCTGTCTGACAACTCTTAATTATCTAAGGGGAGTGGCCACCTGGTGACGTCACTGGATGATCCCACGCCCCTGTGAAGTTGCTTACCCAGCATGCACCGGTCTATGACATCACAAGGGGGTGGGATCCCCCGGTGACATCACCGGGTGGCCCCACCCCTTAGCTATTATGAAAACTTTTTTTACTTCTTTTTGACACTTTTTTGGGTGAATAAGTACCCCATACTCATTCAAATAGGAGGGAAAGCAGGATTTGGGGGGCCCCTTGTTAAAGTTAAAACTGATTAAACTGAGAAAACACACAGGACTCTTTTTAAATTCACAGTCAATTTGCACTGTCGTTGCACCGCATATATGTGAACTGGCTCCATAGAAAAGGCTTCCAGTTCACATGTCATTGCAAATCAGATGTGGTTCAAAAAGCATCGAATTCCCACATATGTGAATGGAGCCTTAAATTAGGCTTTGTAGGGAAAGTGACTGGAGAGTAAACGTAAAATGATTGGGGGGGGGAGAGGATATGTTCTAGGGGGCACTAAAGGAGCAGAGGACTTGTGCTAGAAGGGGGGTTGGATATGAAATCCTTCCCCCCCCACTCACCCAGCACATATCACATATACTCCCACCCCCCCAAATCAAAGAGATGCTTGCAAAGGGGGTGATTTTGGTCCCCAGGCACATGAGATGTGGGGCATTTGCCGCAGGTGCTCAAGCTAGTACCCCCCTGCCAGGCAAGTTAGTGTAGCCAAGTGCCGTTATTTGTTCCGGTACTGGAATCAAGGACTCGCGGCTGGTTCACACCATGAATCGCACAGGAACGCGTTGTGCGTTCTTGTGCAATTTATATGCGATATAGGTGCAGTGCAATTTCAGTCAATTCATTTGAAAAGGCTGAAATTGCGCCAGACTGCACACAAAAAATGCACAGCAACTGGATCACATGGTTTTACTGTACCATGCGATCCAGTGCAGACAAACACATTGCATTTGCAACCTACTTTTGGGGTGTTAAATTAACACGTTTTTGTGCTGGGGGGATTTGGAGAGGGGTGAATTGGGTGGCAGAGTACTAGAATAGGGGGTTATGTTGGGACTAAGGTTTGGGGGGTGGAAGAGGATTTATTCTGAGAAGGGTACGGGGGGGGGGGGGAGGATTTGTGCTGTGAGGTGGAACTTTGTGTTAGGAGGGGGGATTTGCGTAGGAGGAATCTAGTTTAACTAATACTAATTCTCATACAGCTAATACATCTGCAGCTAATGCGCATTCCCATTCAGCTAACGCTCGTGCATGTATACTAGGGATGAGCCGAACACCCCCTGGTTCGGTTCACACCAGAACCTGCGAACGGACCGAAAGTTCGCACGAACGTTAGAACCCTATTAAATACAATGGACGTGAACGTTATAAATTTAAAGTGCTAATTATAACGACTAATATGCATGTTATTGTCCTAAAAAGGGTTTGGGGACCCGGGTTCTGCCCCAGGGGACATGTATTAATGCAAAACTAAGTTTTAAAAACAGACGTTTTTCCGGAGCAGTCATTTTAACCACTTAACGACCGCTCACTGTATATATACGTCGGCAGAATGGCACCGACAGGCACAATCACGTAGAGTGTACGTGATCGCCTTTGTACAGTTGGGGGGTCCGATCGGACCCCCTTCTATACAGTGAGCGGCCGTTTATCGTTGGGGAGCGTTCAGAGATGAGGGGGTGACCATTCGATTTCGGCCACCCCCTCGCGATCGCTCCCGGCCAATGAAAATGCTTCCTCTGCCATGTGATGTAAACACAGGAAGTAGGAAGTGATGTCATCTCCCTCGCGGCGGTCTTTTCGATTCCGGCGCCGAGGAGAGAGGAAGCAGGTTAGTGCACCAACAGTCCACTGACACGTAGGTACACATAGGCACACATTTCACCCCCCAGTCACCCCCAGATCACCCCCCAGGTCACCCCCCAGCCCCCAATCACAGTGTCACTGATTGCAGTGATCATTTATTTTACTGATCACTGCTTTTAGTGTCATCTGTGATAGTAAAAAGTTGCAGGGCAGTTAGGATTAGGCCCCTTTAGGTCCAGGGTAGCCCCCTAACCCCCCCTAATAAAGGTTTAACCCCTTGATCGCCCCCCCAGGTAACCCTTTCACCCCCTAACGCCAGCGTCACTAAGCGATCGTATTTTCGATCGCTGTATTTAGTGCCGGTGGTGCCCTAGATAGCCAGTTATTTATTTTTAGTTTCACCGCAGGTTTTTAGAGCGTCAGGTACCCCCATATATTATTTTAACCCCCTGATTGCCCCTAGAGTTAACCCTTTCACCAGTGATCACCGTATAAGCGTCACTGGTGACACTGGTTACCCAGTTAATTATTTAGTTATTTAGGTAACCCGTCAGGTTTTTATATAGCGTCGGGTACCCCCATATTTAACCTAATAAAGGTTTTAACCCCCTGATTGCCCCTAGTTAACCCTTTCACCAGTGATCACCATATAAAGGTTACGGGTGACACTGGTTGGTTAGTTTGCTTTTTATAGCATCAGGGCACCCGCCATATATCACCCAATAAAGGTTTAACCCCCTGATCGCCCGGCGTGTGAGATCAATTAGGTTTTAGCGCCAGAGAGGGTCTGCGTCGCCCCAGGCAGCGTTAGGTTAGTGCCAGTAACGCTAACACCCACGCGCAAAGCATACACCTCCCTTAGTGGTATAGTATCTGATCAGATCTATACTAGCGTCCCCAGCGGTTTAGGGTTCCCAAAAACGCAGTGTTAGCGGGATCAGCCCAGATACCTGCTAGTACCTGCATTTAGCCCCTCCGCCCAGCCCAGCCCACCCAAGTGCAGTATCGATCGATCACTGTCACTTACCAAACACAGCACACATAACTGCAGCGTTCGCAGAGACAGTCCTGATCCCTGCGACCGCTAACAGTTTTTTTTGTAGCGTTTGATATATTTGCTGACGACAGTCGGGTGCTTTTTTTCCTGTGAATCTTACTAGTGTACCCCTAAATTTAGAGCCCAAAATGGCAAGTCGAAGGTACACTAGTAAAGAGGCCTACGAGATTCTGAGCATGACAGATAGTGAAGAGGAGGTCACGTATCTGTCAGATTCAGGCTCAGAATATCTTCCCGTAGAAGACAGTGACGTCAGCGGCCCCACGTCAGATAGCTCTGACGACGAAGTTGAGGTCTCTGCTAAGGTCAGGCGTACCCGATCCCGATCTTCTGAGGTTGTTGAGGAGCAAGAACCGCAGGGCTCTCGTATCATGGAGCAGAGGAGTACTAGCGCCGCTATTCCTTCTGGTGAATTGGCAAGCACCAGCGGCCTAGTACAGCCTGGGCGTACATCCAGCACTGCAGTATCACGTGGTGACGTGGCGAGTCCCATAAGTGCAGTTCAAGCTGGCGAGGTGGCAAGCACAAGTAGTGTCCCGCTGCCACCAAGAAGACAAAGGCAGGCCCGTCGTACCCATAGTGCTCTTCCTGCAGAATTCGCCTATCCTGATTGGGTCCCCACCACTTCTGCAGAACCTGTACTTCCCCCATTCACTGCCCAACCCGGTATTCAGGTGGAAACTTTATGCCAATCGATTATTATTCGCTGTTTTTCACGGAAGATCTCTATAGATCTATTGTGGACCAGAGTAATTTATATGCTGGTCAATTCATCGCCGCTAATCCCCAGTTGCCTTTCATTGCCAAAGATTGGAAACCAATTACGGTTTCCGAATTTAAGACCTTTCTGGGCCTTTCCCTCAACATGGGCACACATAAATTCCCGTCATTGCGTGCTTATTGGTCCACGCACCCAATTGACCACATGCCCGTGTTCTCTGCCTCCATGCCCAGGAAACGATACGAGCAGATTTTGCGGTTCATGCACTTCAACGACAATGAACTTTGTCGTCCACGTGGGGACCCTGAATACGACCGGCTCTATAAAATTCGGCCCCTCATAAACCACTTCAACGAATGTTTTGCAGCCTTGTTTATTCCCGATCAAGCTGTCTGCGTTGATGAGTCCCTGATTAAATTTTCTGGCCGCTTGGCTTTCAAGCAGTACCTTCCCAGCAAGCGTGCCAGATACGGGGTCAAGCTCTATAAGTGCTGTGACAGGGCAACAGGCTATGTATGGAGCTTTATGGTTTATGAGGGAAAAGATAGTCAGGTTGAGCCGGTCAACTGCCCGGATTACATAGGGAGCGCTGGCAAGATAGTGTGGAACTTGGTGTCACCCTTATTTGGAAAGGGGTACCACTTGTATGTGGACAATTATTACACGAGCGTGCCACTGTTTAGTCACTTGTTTGATCATCAGATTGGAGCATGTGGCACCGTGCGACCTAATCGCCGGGGCTTTCCCCAGCGGCTTGTAGATGCCCGTCTTAGGCTGGGGGAGAGAGCCTGCGTAAAGTGTAATAACTTGCTCGCTATGAAGTGGAGGGACAATAAGAATGTTTTCCTTCTTACCTCCCTTCATGCAGACACGACAGTCCAAATTCCTACGGCGACTGGTGTTGTGGAGAAACCCCTCTGTGTCCACGAATATAACAAAAATATGGGAGGGGTGGACCTCAACGACCAGTTGATGGCGCCGTATCTAATTGACCGTAAGGCGAGACGCTGGTACAAAAAAGTGTCTCTATCCTTATTCCAATTGGCTTTGCTGAACGCTCATGTGCTATACAGAGCTTCAGGCGGGACGTTATCTCTTCTAAAATTCCAGAATGAGATTGTCACAGAACTCCTGTATCCAGGCGGTTCTGCACCTCACCATCCCCTACCAAATGCAGTAAGCCGGCTGCATGAGAGGCATTATACGCATCTCCTCCCGAGTACCCCTACCCAACGAGCCCCCCAAAAAAGATGTCGTGTCTGTAGCAAGCGCGGATTTAGGCGTGACACCCGTTATTATTGTCCACTCTGTCCTGACAAACCTGGTCTTTGCCTTGGTGAATGTTTTGAACGCTACCACTCAAAAGTGAAGTTTTAGCGTAGGGTACAGCATTTCACAGACTAGGACACACTTACACAGGGTCTCCCAAGATGCCATTACATTTTGAGAGACCCGAACCATTACAGTTGTTAAAGTTTAAAAAAAAAGTGTAAAAAAGAAAAAAAAAACGTAAAAAACAAAACACAAAAAAAATATAAAAGAAAAAAAACAAAAATAGTTGTCGTTTTATTGTTCTCTCTCTCTCTCTATTTTCTCTCTATTGTTATGCTCTTTTTTACTGTATTTCATTCTGCAATGTTTTATCATGCTTGCTTTTCAGGTATGTAATTTTTTGTTTTCAGGTGCGCCATTCAACTGCAGCGCGGAATTATTTATCTTGACAGCAAGAGCGTTTGCTCCCACGATCCATAAAGCCGTGACTCCAGTGCTGTAGGAGGTGATTTCACCACCACAGTTAAAAAAAAAGAGCATATATGCCGAAGCATGGGGGCAGCAGGGGCGGAGGAGCGATTTTGCTCCTAATGCCGCGTATATACGGTCGAAATTCCGACGGAGGCTTGCCCGTGGAAAAGTCCGACCGTGTGTACGCGGCATAACTTTTTTGCGGGAGGATGCCCCCATGCTTCGGCATATATATATTTTAGGCACAGGTTGCGTTAAAAAAATGTTTTATTTTTTACTAGGTTTTGTTTTGGTATTTGCTTTGCAGGTATGGTATGGTAAGGTCTTACTGTTGTACTGTAATGTTACTTTGTTTTAATGTTAACCATCATTTGCTTAGCAGGTACGCCATTCAGTTGCATCGCGGATTTATTTATCTTGACAGCAACGGCGTTTGCTCCCACGATACATAAAGCCGTGACTCCAACGCTATAGGAGGTGATTTCAGCACCACAGTTAAAAAAAGAGCATATATGCCGAAGCATGGGGGCAGCAGGGGCGGAGGAGCGATTTTGCTCCTAATGCCGCGTATATACGGTCGAAATTCCGACGGAGGCTTGCCCGTGGAAAAGTCCGACCGTGTGTACGCGGCATAACTTTTTTGCGGGAGGATGCCCCCATGCGTCGGCATATATGCCCATCATTAGAAGTGGGTGGATGAAGGGAGGTATTCTAATGGTGGGCATACCCACCGATCAATCTCTTTTTTTCGTTCAGCCAACAGGCTGCATGAAAAAAAAGATTACAATACATGTCCAACAAGGACCAGCAACGTACTGGTATGTTGCTGGACTTTGAATGTTTATACCAGAATGATGCCTCCAGGTTTAGGTATCATCTTGGTATCATTCTTTTCAGCCAGTGGCCGGCTTTCATGTAAAAGCAATTCTAGCAGATAATTAGCCTCTAGACTGCTTTTACAAGCAGTGGGAGGGAATGCCCCCCCCCCCCCCGGATATAAACAGCGCCATTGGGAAATTGGGAAAGCATTTTATCACACCGATCTTGGTGTGGTCAGATGCTTTGAGGGCAGAGGAAAGATCTAGGGTCTAACCCCCATTTTTTTTTTCAAAAAAAGAGTACCTGTCACTACTTATTGCTATCATAGGGGATATTTACATTCCCTGAGATAACAATAAAAATGATAAAAAAAAATAAATCTGGAAGGAACAGTTTAAAAATACAATAAAAAAGCAAAATAAATAATAATAAAAAAAAAAGCACCGCTGTCCCCCCTGCTCTTGCGCAAAGGCGAACGCAAGCGTCAGTCTAGCGTCATACGTAAACAGCAATTGCATCATGCATGTGAGGTATCACCGCAAAGGTCAGATCGAGGGCAGTAATTTTAGCAGTAGACCTCCTCTGTAAATCTAACATGGTAACCTGTAAAGGCTTTTAAATGCTTTTAAAAATGAATGTAGTTTCTCGCCGCTGCGCGTTTGTGCGCAATTTTAAAGCATGTCGTGTTTGGTATCCATGTACTCGGCCTAAGATCATCTTTTTTATTTCATCAAACATTTGGGCAATATAGTGTTTTTTAGTGCATTAAAAATAAAAAAAGTGTGTTTTTCCCCCAAAAAATGCGTTTGAAAAATCGCTGCGCAAATACTGTGTGTAAAAAAAAAATGCAACACCCACTATTTTAATCTGTAGGGCCTTTGCTTTAAAAAAATATATAATGTTTGGGGGTTCAACATAATTTTCTTGCAAAAAAAAAAATGTTTTCATGTAAACAAAAAGTGTCAGAAAGGGCTTTGTCTTCAAGTGGTTAGAAGAGTGGATGATGTGTGACATAAGCTTCCTAATGTTGTGCATAAAATGCCAGGACAGTTCAAAACCCCCCCAAATGACCCCATTTTGGAAAGTAGACACCTCAAGCTATTTGCTGAGAGGCATGTTGAGCCCATTGAATATTTTTATTTTTTTGTCCCAAGTGATTGAATAATGACAAAAAGAAAAAAAAAAAAAATGTACAAAAAGTTGTCACTAAATTATATATTGCTCAAACATGCCATGGTTATATGTGGAATTGCACCCCAAAATACATTCTGTTGCTTCTCCTGAGTACGGGGATACCACATGTGTGAGACATTTTGGGAGCCTAGCCGCGTACAGGACCCCGAAAACCAAGCACCGCCTTCAGGATTTCTATGGGTGTAAATTTTTGATTTCACTCCTCACTGCCTATCACAGTTTCGGAGGCCATGGAATGCCCAGATGGCACAAAACCCCCCCACATGACCCCATTTTGGAAAGTAGACACCCCAAGCTATTTGCTGAGAGGTATGTTGAGTATTTTGCAGATCTCGCTTTTTGTCACAATGTTTTAAAAATTGAAAAAAAAAAAAAAATATGTCTTTCTTCATTTTCAAAAACAAATGAGAGCTGTAAAATACTCACCATGCCTCTCGGCAAATAGCTTGGGGTGTCTACTTTCCAAAATGGGGTCATTTGTGGGGGTTTTGGGCTATCTTGGCATTTTATGGCCTTCAAAACTGTGATAGGTAGTGAGGAGTGAAATCAAAAATTTGTGCCCTTAGAAATCCTGAAGGCGGTGCTTGGTTTTCGGGGGCCCGTACGCGGCTAGGCTCTCAAAAAGTCCCACACATGTGGTATCCCCGTACTCAGGAGAAGCAGCCAAATGTATTTTGGGGTGCAACTCCGCATATAACCATGGCATGTTTGAGCAGTATATCATTTAGTGACAACTTTTTGTACATTTTTTTTTTTTCTTGTCATTATTCAATCACTTGGGACAAAAAAAAAAAAATATTCAATGGGCTCAACATGCCTCTCAGCAATTTCCTTGGGGTGTCTACTTTCCAAAATGGGGTCATTTTGGGGGGTTTTGTGCTATCTTGGCATTTTATGGCCTTCAAAACTGTGATAGGTAGTGAGGAGTGAAATCAAAAATTTATGCCCTTAGAAACCTTGAAGGCGGTGCTTGAGTTTTGGGGTCCCGTACGCGGCTAGGCTCCCAAAAAGTCCCACACATGTGGTATCCCCGTACTCAGGAGAAGCAGCAGAATGTATTTTGGGGTGTAATTTCACATATGCCCATGGCATGTGTGAGCAATATATCATTTAGTGACATCTTTGTGCAAAAAAAACAAAGTTTGTCATATTCCCGCAACTTGTGGCAAAATATAAAATATTCCATGGACTGAACATGCCTCTCAGTAAATAGCTTGGGGTGTCTACTTTCCAAAATGGGGTAATTTGGGGGGGTTTTGTGCTATTTTGGCATTTTATGGCCTTCTAAACTGTGATAGGTAGTGAGGAGTGAAATCAAAAATTTACGCCCTTAGAAATCCTGAAGGCGGTGCTTGGTTTTTGGGGCCCCGTACCCAGCTAGGCTCCCAAAAATTCCCACACATGTGGTATTCCCGTACTCAGGAGAAGCAGCAGAATGTATTTTGGGGTGCAATTCCACATATAACCATGGCATGTGTGAGCAATATATCATTTAGTGACAATTTTTTGTACATTTTTTCTTTTTTTTTCTTTTTATCATTATTCAATCATTTGGGACAAAAAAAAAAAAATTCAATGGGCTAAACATGCCTCTCAACAAATAGCTTGGGGTGTCTACTTTCCAAAATGGGGTCATTTGGGGGGGTTTGTGCCATCTTGGCATTTTATGGCCTTCAAAACTGTGATAGGTAGTGATAGGTAGTGAGGAGTGAAATCAAAAATTTATGCCCTTAGAAATCCTGAAGGCGGTGCTTGGTTTTTGGGGTCCTGTATGCGACTAGGCTCCCAAAAAGTCCCACAAATGTGGTATCCCCGTACTCAGGAGAAGCAGCAGAATGTATTTTGGGGTGTAATTTCACATATGCCCATGGCATGTGTGAGCAATATATCATTTAGTGACAACTTTGTGCAAAAAAAACAAAGTTTGTCATATTCCTGCAACTTGTGGCAAAATATAAAATATTCCATGGACTAATAATGCCTCTCAGTAAATAGCTTGGGGTGTCTACTTTCCAAAATGGGGTCATTTGGGGGGGTTTTGTGCTATTTTGGCATTTTATGGCCTTCGAAACTGTGATAGGTAGTGAGGAGTGAAATCAAAAATTTGCGCCCTTAGAAATCCTGAAGGCGGTGCTTGGTTTCCGGGGTCCCGTGCGTGGCTAGGCTCCTAAAAAGTCCCACACATGTGGTATCCCCGTACTCAGGAGAAGCAGCAGAATGTATTTTGGGGGGCAATTCCACATATAACCATGACATGTGTGAGCAATATATCATTTAGTGACAACTTTTTGTAATTTTTTTTTTTTTTGTCATTATTCAATCACTTGGGACAAAAAATAAAAATATTCAATGGGCTCAACATGCCTCTCAGCAATTTCCTTGGGGTGTCTACTTTCCAAAATGGGGTCATTTGGTGGGGTTTTGTACTGCCCTGTCATTTTAGCACCTCAAGAAATGAGATAGGCAGTCATAAATTTAAAGGTTTGTAAATTTCAGAAAATGTACCCTAGTTTGTAAACTCTATAACTTTTGCGCAAACCAATAAATATACGCTTATTGACATTTTTTTTACTAAAAACATGTGGCTGAATACATTTTGGCCTAAATGTATGACTACAATTGAGTTTATTCGATTTTTCTTATAACAAAAAGTAGAAAATATCATATTTTTTTCAAAATTTTCGGTCTTTTTCCGTTTATATCGCAAAAAATAAAAATCGCAGAGGCAATCAAATACCATTAAAAGAAAGCTCTATTTGTGGGAAGAAAAGGACGCAAATTTCGTTTGGGTACAACATTGCATGTCCGCACAATTTACAGTTAAAGCAGCGCAGTGCAAAATTCTGAATTCACGTCTGGTCCTCTAGCTACCAAATGGTCTGGGGCTTAAGTGGTTAATGATGCATAAAGTGAAAAAAAAAAGTGAAATGTTCCTTTAAATATCGTACCTGGGGGGTGTCTAAAGTATGCCTGTGAAGTGGCATGTGTTTCCCGTGTTTAGAACTGTCCCTGCACAAAATGACATTTGTAAAGGGAAAAAAAGCCATTTAAAACTGCTTGCGGCTTTAATGTAATGTCTGGTCCTGGTAATATGGATGAAAATCTTTGAGAAAAATGGCTTGGCTACCCCCATCACCCCCCCCCCCTACCCCAGCCCCTTTGGGTCTTGTATGGATATTAAGGGGAACCCCGCACCCAAAATAAAAAAAGGCCCTATATACTCTGAACAGCAGTATACAGGCCGTGCAAACAAGACAGGGCTGTAGGTTTGTTCTTAAGTAGAATCTGTTTGTAATTTTGAACAGGTACATTGTTTAAGTGTAGCTCCAGCCCAAAAAAAATATTTTTAAGCTTTTTGGAAAACATAGGGAAGGGTTATCACCCCTGTAACATTTGTTTTGCTGTCTGTGCACCTGTTCAGAACATTTCACCTCACTTTCCGTCCCAAAGACAAATGTTTTTGAAAAGTGGGGGTTTTATTGAAACAAGGATTGGTGATAAAGCATCAGTAGAGAGGAGACACCTTTTTTCCCATATTAACTCTTACAGGAGAGAATTTCCCCTCCTAGGGGTAGATTTCCTCTCACTTTCTGTTGTCTCCTTCCGTTTGCAAGTAGGAGTCGTTTGTAAGTTGGATGTTTAAAAAGTAGGGGCCTGCCGTATATACTTTGCTGAAATTTGCCCCTTAGATGTTGGTGTTGCCACAACACTGTGAGCCCTCACAATTACTCTTGGTGGGCGCTGGAATGCCCTGCTGTGAACTATTATATCAGGAATTGTAATTACATGCCATTGTTGAACAGTGGTAGGAAAAATTGGGCCTTTGGTGGTGGTGCTGGTGCTACAACACTGTCAGCCCTCACAGTTACTCTTGGTGGGCGCATGAATGGACCCTACTGTAAATTATTAGATCAAGAATTGTAATTGCATGCCCCTGTTGAAGAGGGGCAGATCAATTGGGCCTTTGGTGGTGGTGGTGGCGTTGCCACAACACTGTAAGCCCTCACAGTTACTCTTGGTGGGCGCAGGAATGGGCCCCGCTGTGAATTATTAGATCAAGAATTGTAATTACATGCCCCTGTTGAACAGGGGCAGAAAAATTGGGCCTTAGGCACTGGTGCCACAACACTGCAACCCCTCACAGAGACTGTACTTGGAGCACAGCAATGAGCCCTGTTGCAAAGTATTGCATCAAAAATTGTAATTACATGCCCCTGTTAAACAGGGGCTGAAAAATTGGGCCTTAGGCACTGGTGCTGGTGCCACGACACTGCAACCTCTCCCAGATACTCTAGTTGGAGTGCAGGAATGAGCCCTGCTGCAAAGCATTGCATCAAAAATTGTAATTACATGCCCCTGTTAAACAGGGGCTGAAAAATTGGGCCTTAGCCACTGGTGGCGGCACCCAGAAACAAAAAAGTTCTTCCAAGCTATCATCAAGAATCGGATCATTGAGGAGGAGGAGGATAGTCAGTCAATATGAACTCACTGCAAAGTATATTCCCATGGGCAATAAGTTTAAAAGGCTAAAAATAAAACCTATGTGGCTCACTGCCAAAGATAAAAAGCTATAAACTATAAGAAAAGAGCTTTTAAAAAATATACTGTAAAAATGAGGGAACACTAGTGTCATTTAAATGTTACAAAGAAAATAACAGGATATGTAAAAAGGAAATCAAGGATGCAAAAATTCAAAATGAACGGCAGATTGCACAAGATAGTAGGACAAACCCCCAAAAATTATTCAAATATATTTGTAGCGGGGTCTCCTTTAAGGCTCCGGGACTACGTTACCCAGAGCCCTGTTCGGCACCCAGAGTGCAGTTAGCCACTGCAGAGACTCATGGGAGGGGTTATTTAAGGAGGAGGCGAGGCGGAGCTCGGCCTCTTTGGACACCGCGCTGCAAGCAAGAGTTTCTTCCTGTGCGGATCTGCTGCAGTGCAAGGCCTGAAGCCTGGGCCTTGCGCAACTTCCAAAGAGCCTTCCACCCCACTCCGGAGCCTGGGTGGCGTCTGACTTGTCGAGTGAGGACATCAGCTGGATCGGGGACCCGATCGTTGCAGACGCTGTGTGCGGAGACACAGCAGGTGGAAGTCCCGGGCTGGGATCGCGCCCGGAGTGGTGAGCGAGCACTTGCTCAATCAAATAGACTTTACAGATTCTAGGCCTATAGACTGCCGTGGCTCACCGATCGTTTGTTTGTTGTTCCACTGGGGGACCGGTAGCAGGACAGAGTTGAAGTGTCCCCCCAGCATAGTGTTCTTAGTGATTGCCATATTTTTGGATTACAAATACTATTCATCAAGTGCACCACCGAAAGTTTGCATGCAAAGAAATCCCTATAGGAAGGACTGAGATTTATTCTGGGTCAGGCCTGGCCAGGATGGGGATATAGGATATTGTTTAGTGCGCCACAGGGCGTGTATACCATAATAGCTACGCGTGGTGGATTACCGCGCAGTGCCATTATTGTGTGCTATATTGATTGCTGCAGGGCTCTGCAAGCCGGTTGTGTGTATTATATTCTGCTTAAGCCTTTTTACAACCAAAGTAAAGCTGTTATACTTAATCTTTAACATTTGTGTGTTGTCTTACTGTAAAGAGGGTGCCTTTACAATACCAATTGATTATGATAAAAATGTAACCCCTAGACTAACTGTGCCAGGATGGGTCGAGAAGATTACCGGGGGTTGGTGGTGCTGTACACAGGGCCCGAAAACAAATCCAGCGGCTCTCTTAACTGGGGGTAGCGCTACACGTGGGGGCTCTCGAGTCCGGGATCCTGTTGCAGCAAGTAACGCACCAAAAGTACCAGCATGGACCCACTAGAAGTAGGACAGTGGTGCAAAGTGGTCGGCACAGATCCAGTAGTCATAGAACTCCCAGGGATCTGGCAAGAAGAAGCGGTGAAGCAGTGAGGTCACTGTCCTCGTATGAGAAGGTGTGGGTGGTGGAGGTCAGGACAAATTCCTCACTGACCCATGCATTAATAGAGTGGAAGGATGGAGTCCCAGAACATTTCAAGAACCCAAGTGTAGAAGCTATAGATGATCAGACTTATAGCCTAATACACGCGCTGCTGCTCAAGCCAGGAGGACGGTTTCAGACACTGAAACTATCTCCATCGTCCACCCCAAAAGCAGAAAAACAGCAGAAAAGGGAAAGTTCCGGGTCGCCATCTGCCACCCTCAGCGCAGAGTTGTGCACGGTCCTAGGGGAACTTGTAGCCCAGTGTAAGAAAGATCCTACAGATTACCAAATGTCAGTATACAGAAAACTTTGAATATTCTCAGGAAGAAAACCTGTACCTTCGGGTGAAGAGGGGTTTGAGGAGTGGTTAGACGGTGCCACTCAGGCCCTAGAAGAATGGGAAGTCCCAGACCACAGAAAGAAGCAGAGAATTGCTGAGAGCTTGAAGGGGCCTGCTCTAGAGGCCATACGCAACCTCAAGATGAGTAAGACAGACTGTGATGCACAGGACTATCTGAACATTCTGCAGAATGTGTTCGGTGGAACAGAGAAAATCACTGAGCTCACCTATCAGCTGGAGCACTGCTACCAGAAGACAGGAAAGAAGCTGTCAGAGTTCATGAGGCGCCTGCATAAGATCCTGCATAAGATGATTCTTAAGAAGGGGATTGACCCACGGAAGGTGGATGAGGCCCGTGTTCAACAGGTGATGAGAGGATCTCAGCCCCTGGACCCCATCGCATTGGCGCTACGCACAAGACAGGACGGGAAGAGCCTGGAGTACCCTGACTTGATTTGAGTGGTCAGAGAGGAAGAAGCTATGCTGGAGGAGAAGAAGAGGAGCCTACCAGTTGAGTCGGTAAATCCTCCTCTGGTGATGGTCAGGACGGCCATGACCCTGGAAAGAGACTCAGAGGTGGATACCTTTTAAGTCGCAGATGTCCCAAGTATTGGGGATACTGACCTCCCTGATGGAAAAGAAGCCAAGGGAACCGGAGAGGGAAAGTCTGAGGAGGGAGCTGTTTTCAAGTACCTTCGCACCCGCATCCCTACAAGATTGGGGGGACATGACTTGTTTCAACTGCAGAGGGGTTGGTCATGCGGCCAAAGTATGTACCAGTCCAAAGAAAAAAAAGATGAATAACCGCAAGCCGCCGGAAAACTTCAGCGGGCCCCGGTGAAGGAGTCAACCGGGTGCCCATCATCTCCAGTGAGCTCCAAACTGAAAAGAGTGGAACAGAAGACCCCTCAGAAGAAACACAAGGTTCCTCAGAAGGAATGCACCCCAAAGAAAGAGATTAGTGTCCCTCAGCGGGTAGTTACACCCATCAAAAGGAGGGAGATCAATGCATACCAGGCCCAAAGAGAGACTTAAGTCCAAAGAGAAATGGAAGAAAGAAAGTCAAAGGGGAAAATGCAAAGATCAAAAGAAAGAGGCCCCCTTGAAGCGATATCCAGAGAAGCTGGTGGGTCCCTCCCAGATAGTACCAGTTCAAGTGGAGGGAGTCTACACAAGAGCCCTATTGGATACTGGGGCGCAAGTGACCCTGTTGTACCGGGACTTCTATGACAAGCATTTAAGTCACCTACCCATCCAGAAGATTAAAGAGCTGGAGATATGGGGAATTGGGACAGAGAGTTTCCCTTATGATGGCTATCTGCCTATAAAACTGACTTTTGACCCGTCCATAGCCAGGAAGGCTGAAGTGTTCGACACCTTAGCTGTGGTGTGCCCCCGACCGCCTGGAGCTAACAAGAGTTCCCTGATAATAGGGACGAACACGGATCTGGTCCGAAGACTCTTGGCCCCTCTGACAAGAAGGAAAGACCCCACAGTCGCTGAGATCCACCCTATGTTGAAGACAGCCTACCAACGACTGTTCTTGGAACAGAAGGCCCCGGAAGAGGGGGTAGGGAAGGTCTGGAGACTGGGAAGAAGGGGAATAGTGCTGCAGCCCGGTGAAGTAACCTGCTTGAAAGCCACGGTGAAACTCACTTGGGAGCAGCCTGGCCCTTTTGTCATGTTGGAACCCGACCCAAGGGAAGAACATTCGGGCTTATGCCCCGTACACACGATCGTTTTTCATGCCGTTAAAACTGACATTTTAAAAAATGGCCCTGAAAAATGATCGTGTGTATGCTTCAGAGCATTTTTAACGATGTGAAAAACGGCCATTAAAAATTCCGGACATGCTCTCTTTTTTCACGTCGTTTTTCATGTCGTTTTTTTTAACGACGTGAAAAACGATAGTGTGTATGCTTTAACGACGTGAAAAAAAACGCGCATGCTCAGAATCAAGTAAGAGACGGGAGCGCTCGTTCTGGTAAAACTAGCGTTCGTAATGGAGATAGCACATTCATTACACAGTAACGGACTGAAAAGCGCGAATCGTCGCTCAACAAACTTTACTAACATGAAGGGTGGCGCCATTCGAACGGAACTTCCCCTTTATAGTGCCGTCGTACGTGTTGAACGTCACTGCGCTTTGCTTGATCGTTTTTTTTAATGATGGTGTGTACGCAAGGCAGGCTTGAGAGGAAACATGAAAAAAAACGAGGAGAAAAACGTCGGTTTAAAAAAAAGGGATTTTTATAACAGCTTACCTGTAAAATCCTTTTCTTGGAGTACATCACGGGACACAGAGCGACTTAGTCATTACTAATGGGTTATATAGATTACCTTCAGGTGCTGGCACTGGCCACTTCCAAACCGGAAGTACCCTCCCCTATATAAGCCCCTCCCATCCGGGAGCACCTCAGTTTTGTAGCAAAGCAATAAGTGTCCCAAAAAGAGGGGTGGGAGCTCTGTGTCCCGTGATGTACTCCAAGAAAAGGATTTTACAGGTAAGCTGTTATAAAAATCCCTTTTTCTTTTTCGTACATCACGGGACACAGAGCGACTTAGTCATTACTAATGGGACGTCCCAAAGCAATGCCCAATGAGGGGAGGGATACACTATACATAAGCTGGGCGCCATCAGGCATGAGGCTCTTTTGCGGCCTGCAACACACTGCGCCCAAAGGCGACATCCTCCTGACTTCTGACGTCTACCTGGTAGAACCTAGTAAACGTGTGTACTAAGGACCATGTTGTGGCCTTACAGACTTGAGCCAGGGAGGCTTGGTGATGCACTGCCCATGAAGTTCCAACTGCTCTTGTGGAGTGCGCCCTAACTTTGAACGGAGGCGGTCTCCTTTTCAAGCCATAGGCTTGCATTATAACCTGTCGAATCCACTTGGCTAAAGTAGATTTTTGATGCTGCCTGACCCTTTCTGGGGCCTTCCGGCAGAACAAACAAAGTATCCGTTCTACGAATCTGAGCAGTGGCTTTAAGATAAGCTTTAACTGCTCTTACTACATCCAAAGAATGCAATAACTTTTCCTCTACCGAGCTAGGTTTGGGGAAAAAGGAAGGAAGAACCACATCTTGGTTCAAATGGAACCTCGATACCACCTTAGGAAGAAGGCTGGATGAGGACGTAACACTACTCTGTCCTTATGGATAACCAGATATGGCTCCTTACAGGACAAGGCGGCTAATTCCGATACTCTTTTAGCCGAACAAATGGCTACTAAGAAAATCAATTTCCTGGTGAAAAGAACCAAGGAAATGTGCTGCAATGGTTCAAATGGTTGTTTCTGTAGAACCGACAGAACCAGGTTTAAGTCCCCTGGACATATGGGAATACTAACCGGAGGGCTAATACGCATCACTCCTTGTATGAAAGCTTTGACTAATGAATGCAAAGCCAAGGGCCTTTGAAAAAAATATTGACAAGACCGTCTGACCCTTGATAGTACTCAAGGCAAGCTTCCTATGTACAGCCCACTGTAGGAAGTCCAGAATCCTACCTATTACGTACTTACGTGGATGCCATTTCCTGGCCTCACACCACGTGATGTACGCCTTCTAGATCCTATAATAGATCTGCCTGGATACCGGCTTCCTGGCATTGATCATGGTAGATACCACAGGATTAGAGAGCCCTCTCTTTTTTAGAATGTGGGCTTCAATAGCCAGGCCGTCAAACCTAGGGCTGGTAAGGAAGGGTAGTATATCGGTCCTTGCGAAAGCAGGTCCGGACGATGTGGGAGGGTCCAAGGACTTCCCACTGACATTTTTACAATCTCCGCGTACCATGCCCTTCGGGGCCACGCTGGAGCCACCAGAATCACTGGTTTCTTTTCTACCCTGATTCTGCGGATTAATCGCGGTGGGAATGCCTATATCAGCTTGAACTGATCCCAAGGGAACACTAGGGCATCCGAACCGCAAGCTAGGGGATCCTTTGTGCGAGACACAAATCTGTCCACCTTTGCGTTGAATCTGGATGCTAGCAGATCTACATCCGGTGTTCCCCACCGCTGGCATATTGCCTGTAAAACCTCGGGGTGAAGAGACCATTCCCCGGGCATAATTGCTGGCGACTTAAAAAGTCCGCTCTCCAATTTTCCACTCCTGGGATGAAAACCGCGGATATGGCTGTGACATACCTTTCTGCCCATTCCAGGATGCAATTCGCTTCCCTCTGGGCTGCACGACTCCTGGTGCCACCCTGGTGATTGATATATGCCACTGCTGTGGCATTGTCTGATTGAATTCTGACAGGTGACCCTTGGAGTTTGGATGTCCATGCTACTAGGGCATACCGGGCTGCTCGTATCTCTAAGAGATTGGTGGGCAGGGCCTTCTCTGCTTCTGACCACTTGCCCTGGAGAGACCATTGCTCCAGTACTGCCCCCCCAGCCTATGAGGCTGGCATCTGTAGTGACCAACTTCCAAGAAACCGGACTAAAGGGTTTCCCTTTTTCCAGATTCTGGTACCAACCACCAATGGAGGCTCTTGCGAACGGAAGGGGACATTGGTAAGTCTAAAGCCTGAACTTTTTTGTTCCAGGCTGACAGTATGGCCCTCTGAAAGTTCCTTGAATGGAATTGACCGTAGGGTACTGCTTCGAATGAAGCCACCATTTTTCCCAGCAGCCTTATACACAGGCGTATGGATGGTTTTTCTTTTTTGTACCCACTAAGTGGGTCAAATCTTTCAAAGACGACACCTTCTCTGGAGGTAAGAAAATCTTTCTCTGATTTGAATCCAGTCTTAGCCCCCAAGTATTCCAGGCTTTTGACTGGTTTTAGGGCTGACTTGTCTCGGTTGATAATGCAACCGTGAGATTCCAGATACTTGATTATCTTGTGAACGACCACTTCTAGTTTTTTTCACTGAGTGGTCTATCAGCAACAAGTCGTCTAGATATGCCATTATCATTACACCTTGTGTTCCTAGTTTGGCCAATCGTAGGGCCAGGATTTTTGTGAACACTCGTGGTGCTGTGGCCAGACCGAAAGGTAAGGCTCTGAACTGAAAATGGCGCCCTTCTACTGCGAAGCGTAGAAATTTCTGGTGGGCCGGACAGATGGAAATATGCAAATAAGCATCCCTTATGTCGATCGAGGCTAACCATTCCTGCCCTTGTAGGGCGGTGGCCACCGATCGGATCGACTCCATCCGAAAAAGTCCTGATATGTAGGAACTTGTTTAGCCCTTTTATATTTAATATGGGCCTCATGTCCCCATTTGGTTTGGGGACTGTGACAAGGTTCGAGTAAAACCCGAACCCGTTTTCTTCCAGGGGAACCTTCATGATTACACCTTGGAGCAATAGTTGTTCTAGTGCCAGAAGGAGCGATCCTCTCTTCTGGGGATCGCTTGGCACGTTTGACCTTATAAAATGGGCAGGAGGAATGTCTTTTAACTCCAGCCTGTATCCCAGACTTACTGCGGAGATCACCCATCTCTGATGGTGTCCCGCCAGGTCTCTGTGAACAACTGAAGTCTTCCCCTCACCCGATTGAGTGGGGGCAACCCTTCATGACTTGGGGGGAGGTTTTGTACCTCTCTTGACCCAGGGTTTCTTTTACCCTGTGATTGTCCCTGATTTCTGCCCCCTGGATTTGACCGCGGAGGCCGTCGGAACTGTTTCACAGCCGATGTGCCAGGGACTGGAGAAGTAGGCCTCTTAAAAGAAGGACTTCTACCCTTGTTCTTAACCGGCAAGAGTGTACTTTTACCGGCAGAAGTTTTCTGGATATATTTGTCCAGATCATCTCCAGATAAGCGTTCTCCATGAAATGGGAAGCTAATCAGCAATTTCTTACAGGGAGCTTCAGCAGACCAGTTTTTTGAGCCATAGAAGCCTACGCATATGTCTACAGACAGCGTAAAGCGGGATGCCTGTTGGATTGTATCCTTTATGGCGTCCACCGCAACACAAGGCTCTAGGTAGGTCAGCTAGGGCAAGAGCCTGCTGATCTGGTAAGTCCCTTAAGACTTGTTTCAACTGATCTTTCATTGCTTGGCAGACTCCAATCGCTGCTACTGCAGGTTGTGTCACCATGCTTGCTGTAGAGAAAGCAGATTTTAGTAAAGACTCCAATTTTTTATCTATTGGGTCTTTGAACATTGGAACATTATCTACTGGACATGTCAGTGATTTATTTACACAAGAGATGGTTGTGTCCACTATAGGGACCCTCCATTTTTTTATGAACTTATCCTCCATGGGATAGATCACCGGAAATCTCTTGGGGGGAGTAAATATTTTACAGGATGCTCCCAATCCTGGTAAATAAACCCTTCCAATAAAGGGTGGATTGGGAAGGAACAGACAGTCTGGAGAGCTTTCAGCGACCCCAGCGAGGAGACAGTAGTGGTTGATGGTTCCGCCAGAGGCATTTAAATGCTGCTCGGACCATGTTAGTCAGAGACTGAACCCATAATCTTTCAGCCTGAGATGCTGAGAAAGGTTCTTCCACTGTTGATTCCTCTATAACTTTATCAACCTCACCTGATCCCCTTCAGGTAGGTCGATCTCTGGGACTGTTCCTCCACTAACAGGCACTCTGCAGGAGGAGACGGAGATCGGACGCGCTTTTCCTGTGACAGGGAAGCAGCGATCAATGCTGTTAATCTGTCTTCCAATCCTCCCAGAGTTTGAGGATAAAACCTCCTCTGTTATATATACAGGAGCAGGTGGACTGGGGACAGCCGCAGTACCAGGTACTCCTGCGGGGTTCCTACGGCTACTGACCTCTGAAATTTCAGGGGAGATTGGCGCAGTACAGTATGCCCAAAATCCTCAGAGCCCGACGGAGACCCCTTTCGCTTCTTGGAAGATCTATTTCCAGAGCGTCTGGACGACATATCCTATAAGCACAAAGCTGAGGTATTCCCGTCGTCATACACCAATTTTGCTGGTAATAGTCTAACATAGTTGCTGCTATATACCAGCTGGTGTCCACTAAAGTGCCTTTCTATGGGGATGCCTGCATCAACCGCCTCTGTGTGCCACTGTTTGTTGCTAGCTCTGTTTGCATCCAGCTGACACTTGTACTGTGTCTTTATACAAGCTGGGACGCCTGCACATGCGCAGAAGCGCCGTGGCGCGCATCGAGAGTCATCCACCCGCCCCGTCCCTTTTTTTTCATAGGAGGCACGTGCACGCGCCCGCGCACGCGCCCGTGCGCCATTGGTGCCCTTTTCGAAAATCAAACAGGGACTAGGAGCCAGGGCCCTTTTTGCCGGAGGGCCTGTGCGGTGGATGAGCGCAGCAACAGGGCAGAGGAAGTGGATTCCCACAGAGAAACTTACCAACTGCCTGGATCTTTTGACTTGAGAAAACCAAAGATCCACATGACAAGAAAAATGGACCACAGCGGCCTCTAGTGGTTTAACACAGGTACCGCGGTCCTTTTTTTTTTTTTTTCTTGACTACTATTAAAATTTTACATTTTCAGTAGTTACAGGCATACACAGATATTAGCGGGAATACCGTTAGGTAACAGACAGAAAGACAAATTAGGCTTGGGGGTCCCCCAATAGAACTAAGTTCCTGGGGGCCCCCACTTACCTGATCCCCGCCGCAGGACTTTGTTTGGTCCACAGAAGCCCAAACTTCACCTATCACGGCAGGCATTGTAATTAAACCTTCAGGGACCGGGTTCCCAAGGATTCCACTCCCCTGGACCTGTATAGCACCCTGCACAGACAACATCTTGGTCGTGGGTATGACCAGAGCTCTGGATCCCAGGGTCCAGCCCTCCTAAGAGAGGCATTACAGGCAAAACCTTGCTCTTCTGCTGCAAGGCCCGGGTACCGACCGTTTAGCTATGAAGCTTTTTTGGTGGGATCCGGAACAGCTTACTAAGGCCCAAAAGAACCTGTACGCAAGCCCAGTGAAAACACATGTTACTTCTTGGCCAACACCTTAGACACTGGCAAAAAACTGAGGTGCTCCCGGATGGGAGGGGCTTATATAGGGGAGGGTACTTCCGGTTTGGAAGTGGCCAGTGCCAGCACCTGAAGGTAATCTATATAACCCATTAGTAATGACTAAGTCGCTCTGTGTCCCGTGATGTACGAAAAAGAAATGACATTAAAAACGATCGTGTGTACGGGGCATTAGAAGTAGTCCCAGAAGTGGTCCCGGTGCGGGCTCTGAAGAAGGCTAACTGTAAAGTGCCTGTGAGTGTCAGAAATACCACGGATGGTCCCATGGAAATCCCAGCCAGGCTGTTGCTGGGCAGGGTGAGCCCGGCTACCCCAGTTGCTTCATCAGATGTGGAGAAGACAGATGGAGAAAGTACTGTGTGGGAGAAACTTTCCATGGAGAACCCAAATTTTTTCCCAAGATGAATTCGATGTGGGGTGTGCTAGGAGTGCCACCCACCGAATCCGCCTCCAGGAAGACAAGCCCTTCAGGGAGAGGGTTAGGCGGGTTCCGTTGGCAGACCTCGAAGACTTCAGGGAGCAGCTCGCCGAGCTCAAGCGAACAGGGGTGATTCGAGAATCTAGAAGTCCATATGCCTCCCCTATAGTGGTGGTCCGGAAGAAGAATGGGTCACTGAGGCTGTGCATAGACTATAGGACCCTCAACAGAAGAACCATACCGGACCAGTATACCACTCCGAGGATAGAGAATGCCCTACAGAGCTTGTCTGGAGCCAAGTGGTTCAGTGTTATGGACCTAAAGAGCGGGTACTATCAGATCCCGATGCACCCAGAAGACAAAGAGAAGACGGCTTTCATAACCCCAGTAGGGTTCTTTGAATTTGATCGGATGCCTCAAGGTCTGTCTGGAGCCCCAGCTACCTTCCAACGTCTTATGGAGAACACTGTAGGAGACATGAACCTCATCGAAGTCTTAGTATACTTGGATGACATCATTGTCTTCTGAAGAACATTGGAGGAACATGAAGAGAGGCTGGAGAAAGTCTTGAAGAGACTGAGTGAGGAAGGACTCAAGCTCTCACCTGAAAAATGCCAATTCTATCAGTCATCAGTTAACTATCTGGGGCACATAGTATCTGAAGATGGGGTAGCTACAGACCCCGAAAAATTGGAGGCAGTCACCTCCTGGCCCAGGCCCACCACTGTGACAGAGCTCAGATCCTTTCTAGGGTTCTGTTCTTATTACAGGAGGTTTGTGGAGGGATTTTCTCGGATAGCCAGGCCTCTGAATGAGCTGTTTAAGATGGAGGGAGGGGAGGATGACACAGGCCCCAGGATGCCAGGGGAGTCAGTCAAGGACCAGTGGAACGAGAAGTATGAGAATGCCTTCCAGATGTTGAAGAAGACATTAACCACTGCCCCTGTCCTGGCATACGCAGACCCTAAGAAGCCTTATGAACTTCATGTAGATGCCAGTCATGATGGTTTGGGAGGAGTGCTGTACCAGGAGCATGAAGAGCAACTGAGGCCTGTTGCGTATGTGAGCAGAAGTCTGACTCCCTCCGAGAAGAACTACCCCCCCACCCATAAGTTGGAGTTCCTGGCCCTTAAGTGGGCGGTAGTTGACAAACTCAGAGACTATTTGTACGGGGCGGAATTCACAGTGAAAACCGACAACAACCCCCTCACCTATCTTTTCACCACAGCAAAGTTGGATGCCACAGGACATAGATGGCTGGCGGCGCTGTCTGCCTTCAATTTCAGCCTGAAGTACAGACCTGGGGCTGGAAACCGAGATGCAGACACTTTGTCTAGAAGATCTCACGTCCCCACTTGCAGTACAGAAGACTGGACCCAAGTGGCACCCGACGGGGTGCGGGCCCTCTGTCAAGGGGCTGAACTCCAAGCCAGTGGCGGCTCAAGAGCAGAAGAGATAGGGGTTACCCTAGTAGGAGTCCCCAAGCAATACTGTGGAGTAACCCAATTGGGGGAATATAACTTGCCAAAATTGTCATAAAAAGAGTTGAGATCTGACCAATTGGAAGACCCCATGGGGAGATTGGTCTTGGAGGCCCTAGAGAATCAGGATCCGAATAGACTCTTACGCCACCCTTCAAAGGAGGCTCGCCTATTGAAGAAGGAGTGGGACAGGTTGCAGGTGCATCAGGGAGTGGTCTACTGAAGGGGCCCCTCTGATGACCTAGAAGACAAATGGCAATTGTTCTTGCCTGAGAAGTATTGAGAGACAGTCCTGGTTGCTCTGCATGACAACCATGGCCACCTAGGGGCGGAAAGGACCTTCCAACTCGTTAGGGACCGTTTCTATTGGCCCTGCATGAGGGCTGAAGTTGAAGAATACTGCCACTCATGTGCACGATGCATCCAGAGAAAGACTTTACCTCATCAAGCTGCCCCAATGGGCCATCTGCAAAGTCAAAGCCCACTTGATCTGGTATGCATTGATTTTCTCTGCCTCGAACCCGACCTGAGTGGACTAGGAAATGTTCTGGTAGTAACCGACCATTTCACCCGGTATGCCCAGGCCTTTCCAACCAAGGACCAGAAGGCTTCCACCGTGGCCAAAGTGCTGATGGAGAAATACTTTGTACACTATGGGCTACCACAACGGCTCCATTCAGATCAGGGAAGGGATTTTGAAAGTCGATTGATCCGGAAACTCCTGGATTCTTTGGGGATCAAGAAGACAAGCACTACCCCCTATCATCCACAAGGTGATGCTCAGCCGGAGAGGTTCAACTGAACCCTGCTCAACATGCTGGGGACCCTAAGCAGTGAAAAGAAGCAGCATTGGAGCAACCACATAGCAGCAGTTGTGCATGCATACAACAGCACCACCAGTGACGCTACAGGGTACTCACCCTATCGACTTATGTTCAGGAGAGAAGCAAGATTACCCGTAGATCTGGCCCTTGGCACTTCCATAGACCATTGTTCTGCTGCTTCCCACAAGGGATATGTCGATAGGCTCAGACGCAATTTTAAATTGGCCTATGAACAGGCCCAGGCGGCCTCGGAGCAAAGGGGGGCCCACAACAAGAAAAATTTTGACCTGAAAGTTTGTATCCTGGTTGCAAATCCTGAATCCTGAGTGTTGCTACGGAACTTGGGGGTCCCTGGAAAACACAAGCTTGCAGATAGATGGAGACCTGAACCTTATGTTTGCAAGAGGCTACCGGGCCTGCCCGTTTACAGACTTAAACCAGAAGGGAAGGTGGGACTTTTGAAGACCTGGCATCGGAACCACCTACTCCCACTAGCGGAGGCAGTTCGGATACCCCCTGTGACGGATTCCCCTGAGCCAACTTCCATCCTGGATACTCCCAGACCGAACACTCGGTCCCAGACCCCTCAGCTTGGGGATACAGAGACCTCGGAGATGAGTGAAGATGAGGGAGAAGAACTTGACTGGCTTTGGCCTTCACAGGCTCCAGGAACCTTTGCTATTGATCTTCCACCTGAAAAAGACACCATAGATCAGACGCTGAATGCAGAAGCTACTGAGTTCATTCCGTCCAGTCCTTGGTCAGATTCTTGGGAGAGTGCCTGTGACTTACTCCCAGAAGAAGATCCAAGGGAGTCTCTGTACCTCCCTGCTCCAGAGTCCCGTGCTCCCGAACCAGAGGAAATTTCTGAGTTGGTTCCAGAGGAGGAGCCTGTTCTAACAGAGAGCCCAAGAGGACAGAGGAAGCGAAGAGCCATAAAGCCTCCCAGAAGATTAACTTACCCACAGATGGGGAGAAGTGCGGAAGACACTGTGGTTACTGCCAGAAGGAGTACGGAAGAGCCTGACCCTCCCACTGTTCATTTAGTGGGGGGCAACCCCAGCTCACTCTCTGGCACAGTTAGGCAGGACACTAGTGATGGTGTGACCTGTGGGCAGAGGAGTTCACCGCCTCGGTTTTGGTGGGAATTTCCTCTGCCAACATCATACGAAACTTTGATTGATGTTGTACGTTCTGTGATTTAAAGCGGAGCTCCGCCGGAAAAAAAAATATTAAAAGCCAGCTGCTACAGCTACAGCAGCTGCTGGCTTTTAATATTTGGACACTTACCTGTCCTGGAGTCCAGCGACGTCCGTAGCAGAGGACGAGCGATCGCTCGTCGTTCTGCTGCTCCCGCCGCCATCCTCACTGAGGGAACCAGGAAGTGAAGCCCTGCGGCTTCATGCCCGGTTCCCTACGGCGCATGCGCGAGTCGCGCTGCGCCATTCTGATTCGTCCTCCTGTGTTCTGGGAGCCGAGTGTCTCCCAGAACACTACGAGAAGTCTGGGGGAAGTGACGTCACTCCCGCAGATTCCCGGAGAGAGGACTCTTCGACAGGTATCTTCACCCCCCTCCTCCCTGAAAGGTGTCAATTGTGACACCGGAGGGGGGGAGGAATCCGATTAGCACAAGTTAAAATTTAGGGTGGAGCTCCACTTTAAGTTCATGTTATCTTTGGGGACCAAAGAGTTTAAGTGGGGGGAGTGTGTAGCGGGGTCTCCTTTAAGGCCCCGGGACTACGTTACCCAGAACCCTGTTCGGCACCCAGAGTGCAGTTAGCCACCGCAGAGACTCATGGGAGGGGTTATTTAAGGAGGAGGCGAGGCAGAGCTCGGCCTCTTTGGACACCGCGCTGCAAGCAAAAGTTTCTTCCTGTGCGGATCTGCTGCAGTGCAAGGCCTGAAGCCTGGGCCTTGCGCAACTTCCAAAGAGCCTTCCACCCCACTGCGGAGCCTGGGTGGCGTCTGACTTGTCGAGTGAGGACATCAGCTGGATCGGGGACCCGATCGTTGCAGACGCTGTGTGCGGAGACACAGCAGGTGGAAGTCCCGGGCTGGGATCGCGCCCGGAGTGGTGAGTGAGCACTTGCTCAATCAAATAGACTTTACAGATTGTAGGCCTATAGACTGCCGTGGCTCACCGATCGTTTGTTTGTTGTTCCACTGGGGGACAGGTAGCAGGACAGAGTTGAAGTGTCCCCCCAGCATAGTGTTCTTAGTGAGTGCCATATTTGTGGATTACAAATACTATTCATCAAGTGCACCACCGAAAGTTTGCATGCGAAGAAATCCCTATAGGAAGGACTGACATTTATTCTGGGTCAGGCCTGGCCAGGGTGGGGATATAGGATATTGTTTAGTGCGCCACAGGGCGTGCATACCATAATAGCTACGCGTGGTGGATTACCGCGCAGCGCCATTATTGTGTGCTATATTGATTGCTGCAGGGCTCTGCAAGCCGGTTGTGTGTATTATATTCTGCTCAAGCCTTTTTACAACCAAAGTAAAGCTGTTATACTTAATCTTTAACATTTGTGTGTTGTCTTACTGTAAAGAGGGTGCCTTTACAATACCAATTGATTACGATAAAAAGATAACCCCTAGACTAACTGTGCCAGGGTGGGTCGAGCAGATTGCCGGGGGTTGGTGGTGCTGTACACAGGGCCGAAAACAAATCCAGCGACTCTCTTAACTGGGGGTAGCACTACATATTAATAGTAAAAAGGTCAAGTCTGAGCATGTAGGCCCTTTACAAAATTATCTAGAGTGGGTGACTGGGGACAAAGAGGAGGCTAATTTATGAAATACTTTCTTCAGTTCTGTGTATACAAAGGAGCATGGGGGAGCTTATGTCCAAAATGGGGGTGGTAGTGACATAGCCCCAAATCCACAATGGCTCAAAAGTGATATGGTCCAGAAATATTTAGATGGAATAAAGGTGGATAAAGCACCTGGACCAGATGGCATACACCCACGGATCCTAAAAGAATTGAGCTCTGTAATTTCAAAGCCATTGTATTTAATTTTTAGGGACTCATTAATGACAGGAATAGTACCACTGGATTGGCGCAGGGCCAATGTGGTGCCTATATTTAAAAAAGGGAATTAAGTCTTTACCAAGTAACTATAGACCTGTTAGTTTAACTTCCATAGTTGGGAAGATACTGGAGAGATTAATAAAAGACCACATAGATGAGTTCTTGCTGGAAAAAAACTATTTAAGCAACAGACAGCATGGATTCATGAAAGACAGAAGTTGTCAGACAAACCTGATTTCTTTTTATGAAGAGGTAAGTAAGACCTTGGACAGAGGGGTGGCTGTGGACGTGGTATACTTGGATTTTGCAAAAGCGTTCGATACAGTTCCCCACACATGGCTCATGTGCAAGGTAAAGTACAGGATTGGAAATATCAGTTTGTAAATGGATAGAAAACAGGCTAAAAGAGAATTCAGAGAGTGTGGTTAATGATTCTTACTCTGAATGGTCCAAGGTTATCAGTGGTGTACCCCAAGGTTCAGTGCTGGGACCCTTACTTTTTAATATGTTTATAAATGATATTGGGTCTGAGATCAAAAGTAACATTTCTGTCTTTGCAGATGACACCAAGCTATGCAGTGGAATAACGTCCTTACAGGATGTCGCCAATTTACAAGCCGACCTCAATGCTCTGTCTAATTGGGCGACTATGTGGCAGATGAGGTTTAATGTTGATAAATGTAAAGTTATGCACTTGGGGGCTAAGAATATGAATGCATCATACATACTAGGGGGAGTACAACTGGGGGGATCCGCAGTGGAGAAGGATCTGGGGGTTTTGGTAGATCATAAGCTCAATAATGGCATGCAATGCCAAGCTGCGGTTTCCAAAGCGAGCAAAGTCCTTTCTTGTATTAAGAGAGGTATGGTCTCCAGAGAGAGAGATATCATTTTGCCCCTGTTCAAATCATTAGTAAGACCTCATCTGGAATATGCAGTTCAGTTTTGGGCCCCAGTTCTCAAAAAGGATATTGGGGAACTGGAGAAAGTGCAGAGAAGGGCAAGCAAACTGATAAGAGGCATGGAGGAGCTCAGCTATGAGGAAAGATTAGAGGAACTGAATTTATTCACTCTTGAGAAGAGGAGATTAACCACTTAAGCCCCGGACCATTTGGTAGCTAAAGGACCAGAGGTGAATTCAGAATTTTGCACAGCGCTGCTTTAACTGTAAATTGTGCGGACATGCAATGTTGTACCCAAACGAAATTTGCGTCCTTTTCTTCCCACAAATAGAGCTTTCTTTTAATGGTATTTGATTGCCTCTGCGATTTTTATTTTTTGCGATATAAATGGAAAAAGACCGAAAATTTCACTCCTCACTACCTATCACAGTTTCGAAGGCCATAAAATGCCAAAATAGCACAAAACCCCCCAAATGACCCCATTTTAGAAAGTAGACACCCCAAGGAAATTGCTGAGAGGCCTGTTGAGCCCATTGAATATATTTTTTTTTGTCCCAAGTGATTGAATAATGACAAAAAAAAAAAAATACAAAAAGTTGTCACTAAATGATATATTGCTCACACATGCCATGGTTATATGTGGAATTACACCCCAAAATACATTTTTCTGCTTCTCCTGAGTACGGGGATACCACATGTGTGGGACTTTTTAGGAGCCTAGCCGCGTACGGGACCCCGAAAACCAAGCACCGCCTTCAGGATTTCTAGGCACAAATTTTTGATTTCACTCCTCACTACCTATTACAGTTTCGAAGGCCATAAAATGCCAAAATCGCACAAAACCCCCCCAAATGACCCCATTTTGGAATATAGACACCCCAAGCTATTTGCTGAGAGGAATGGCGAGTATTTTACAGCTCTCATTTGTTTTCGAAAATTAGGGTTGTCCCGATACCACTTTTTTAAGACCGAGTACAAGTACCGATACTTTTTTTCAAGTACTCGCCGATACCGAATACCGATACTTTTTTTTTATGTGTCAGTATTTATTTATTTTTTTTTACAATTTTTTTTTTTTTTTTTTTACAATTTTTTTTTTTTTTACAATTTTTTGTCATGTTTTTTTACAATGCTTTGTTGGAGTGGGTGGGGGGGGGGATGATCTCAGTGTATTTATTTTTTATTTTTTACAATTTATTTTTTTATTATTTATTGCAATTTATTTTTTTATTTCTAGCCCTGTTGGGTGGCTTTGGTGAGATATCAGGGGTCTTAACAGACCTCGGACATCTCCCGTTTGAGACAGAGAAAGGGACTAGGGAAACAGATTCCCCAGTCCCTTTCTCAGCTGCACTGAAAATGAATGGAGAGGAGACAACGGCTCCTCTCCATTCATAAACTGAAGCATCGTAAACACAGGTTACGATGTTTCAGTTATATGAATGGACAGAGTCAGTCACTGACTCTGTACATTCGGAAAAGGTAGGAGCCGGGTTTAGCGGCTCCTACCTCCGCTCTCCATCCTGACAGAGGGAAGCGGAGGAGGATATGGAGGGTGGCACAGAGCTGAGGACAGCAGCAGCGCGGAGGGGGAGAGCAAAATAACAGAGGACAGCAGCAGCATGGAGGGGGGACACGGAGCGGGGGGGGGAGCAGAAAGACGAAGGACATCAGCAGCATGGAGGGGCGGACACGGAGCGTGAAGGGGGAGAGCAGCACGGATGGGGGAACTGGAGGAGGATACAGGGACAGTCAGCGGTGATCGGTGCGGCTTTGGAGGGAGTTACAAGCACCGATCACCGCTGTATAGATTTCACTAAAACAGCTGAAAAGAAGGGGGGGAGGGTCGGTAGAAGCTGTCGGGCTGTATTGAAATCTATACAGCGGTGATCAGTGCTTGTAACTCCCCCCGCCGCACCGATCATCACTGACTGCCCAAGTATCGGCTGAAGCATCGGAGCATTTTCCCCGAGTACAAGTACTCGGGGAAATGCCTGGTATCGGAACCGATACCGATACTAGTATCGGTATCGGGACATCCCTATTGAAAATGAAGAAAGAAAATATATATATATATATATATTTTTTTCAATTTTCAAAACTTTGTGACAAAAAGCGAGATCTGCAAAATACTCACAATACCTCTCAGCAAATAGCTTGGGGTGTCTACTTTTCAAAATGGGGTCATTTGGGGGGGTTTTGTGCTATCTGGGCATTCCATGGCCTCCGAAACTGTGATAGGCAGTGAGAAGTGAAATCAAAAATTTACACCCTTAGAAAGCCTGAAGGTGGTGCTTGGTTTTTGGGGTCCCGTACGTGGCTAGGCTCCCAAAAAGTCTCACACATGTGGTATCCCCGTACTCAGGAGAAGCAACAGAATGTATTTTGGGGTGTAATTCCACATATGCCCATGGCATGTTTGAGGAATATATCATTTAGTGACAACTTTGTGCAAAAAAAAAAAAAAAAATTGCAGTTTTTCCGCAACTTGTGTCAACATATAAAATATTCCATGGACTCGACATGCCTCTCAGTATATAGCTTGGGGTGTCTACTTTCCAAAATGGGGTCATTTGGGGGGGTTTTGAACTGTTCTGGCATTTTATACACAACATTAGGAAGCTTACATCCACTCTTCTAACCACTTGAAGACAAAGCCCTTTTTGACACTTTTTGTTTACATGAAAACATTTTTTTTTTTGCAAGAAAATTATGTTGATCCCCCAAACATTATATATATTTTTAAAGCAAAGGCCCTACAGATTAAAATGGTGGGTGTTGCATTTTTTTTTCTACACAGTATTTGCGCAGCGATTTTTCAAACGCATTTTTTGGATTAAAAAATACACTTTTTGAAATTTTAATGCACTAAAACACACTATATTGCCCAAATGTTTGATGAAATAAAAAAGATGATCTTAGGCCGAGTACATAGATACCAAACACGACATGCTTTAAAATTTCGCACAAACGCGCATTGGCGACAAACTACATACATTTTTAAAAGCCTTTAAAAGCCTTTACAGGTTACCCCAGTAGATTTACAGAGGAGGTCTACTGCTAAAATGACTGCACTCGATCTGACCTTCGCGGTGATATCTCACATGCATGGTGCAATTGCTGTTTACATATGACGCCAGACCGACGCTTGCGTTCGCCATTGGGCAAGAGCAGGGCAGGACAGGGGTGCTTTTTTTTTTTTTTCTTTTTTTTTTATTATTAATTTTGCTTTTTTATTTTATTTTTAAATTGTTCCTTCCAAGTATTTTTTTTTTAATCATTTTTATTGTTATCTCAGGGAATGTAAATATCCCCTATGATAGCAATAGGTAGTGACAGGTACTCTTTTTTTGAAAAAACTGGGGTCTTCTAGACCCTAGATTTTTCCTCTGCCCTCAAAGCATCTGACCACACCAAGATCGGTGTGATAAAATGCTTTCCCAATGGCGCTTGTAAAAGCAGTCCAGAGGCTAATTAGCCGCTAGGATTGCTTTTACATGAAAGCCGGCCGCAGGCTGAAAAGAATGATACCAAGATGATACCTAAACCCGCAGGCATCATTCTGGTATAAACATTCAAATCCAGCAACATACCAGTACGTTGCTGGTCCTTGTTGGACATGTATTGTAATCTTTTTTTTTCATGCAGCCAGTTGGCTGAACGAAAAAAGAGATTGATCAGTGGGTATGCCCACCATTAGAATACCGCCCTTCATCCACCCACTTCCAATGATGGGCATACACACACCATTTATATATGCCGAAGCATGGGGGCATCCTCCCGCAAAAAAGTTATGCCGCACACACATGGTCGGACTTTTCCACGGGCAAGCCGCCGTCGGAATTTCGACCGTATGTACGCGGCATTAGGAGCAAAATCGCTCCTCCGCCCCTGCTGCCCCAATGCTTCGGCATATTTGCTTTTTTTTTTTAACTGTGGTGGTGAAATCACCTCCTACAGCACTGGAGTCGCAGGGATCAGGCCTGTCTCTGAGAACGCTGCAGTTATGTGTGTTTTTGTTTTGTAAGTGACAGTGATCGATCGATACTGCACTTGGGTGGCCTGGGCTGGACGGAGGGGCAAAACGCAGGTGCCAGCAGGTATCTGGGCTGATCCCGCTAACACTGCGTTTTTGGGAACCCTAAACTGCTGGGGACGCTAGTATAGATCTGATCAGATGAGATATTGATCTGTTCAGATACTATACCACTAAGGGGGGTGTATGCTTCACGCGTGGGTGTTAGCGTTACTGGCACTAACCTGACACTGCCTGGGGTGTGACGCAGACCCTCTCTGACGCTAAAACCTAATTGATATCACCCGCCGGGCGATCAGGGGGTTAAACCTTTATTGGGTTATATACGGCGGGTGCCCTGACACTATAAAAAGCAAACTAACTAACCAGCGTCACCCGTAACACTTATATGGTGATCACTGGTGAAAGGGTTAACTAGGGGCAATCAGGGGGTTAAAACCTTTATTAGATAATATATGGGGGTACCTGACGCTATAAAAACCTGCGGCGAACCTAAAAAAAATTACCAGCTACCGATCTGCATCACCGACACTAAGACAGCGTTTAGAAAAACGATCGCTTAGCGACAGTGGTGATGGGGGTGAAAGGGTTACCTGGGGGCGATCAAGGGGGTTAAACCTTTATTAGATAATATATTGGGGTACCTGACGCTATAAAAACATGCGGCGAACCTAAAAAAAATTACTGGCTACCGATCTGCATCACTGACACTAAGACAGCGTTTAGAAAAACGATCGCTTAGCGACAGTGGTGATAGGGGGTGAAAGAGTTACCTGGGGGGCGATCAAGGGGGTTAAACCTTTATTAGATAATATATTGGGGTACCTGACGCTATAAAAACCTGTGGCGAACCTAAAAAAAAATTACCAGCTACCGATCTGCATCACCGACACTAAGACAGCGTTTAGAAAAATGATCGCTTAGCGACAGTGGTGATGGGGGTGAAAGGGTTACCTGGGGGGCGATCAAGGGGGTTAAACCTTTATTAGATAATATATTGGGGTACCTGACGCTATAAAAACATGCGGCGAACCTAAAAATAATTACTGGCTACCGATCTGCATCACCGACACTAAGACAGCGTTTAGAAAAACAATTGCTTAGCGACAGTGGTGATAGGGGGTGAAAGGGTTACCTGGGGGGAGATCAAGGGGGTTAAACCTTTATTAGATAATATATTGGGGTACCTGACGCTATAAAAACCTGCGGCGAACCTAAAAAAAATTACCGGCTACCGATCTGCATCACAGACACTAAGACAGCGTTTAGAAAAACGATTGCTTAGTGACAGTGGTGATAGGGGGTGAAAGGGTTACCTGGGGGGCGATCAAGGGGGTTAAACCTTTATTAGATAATATATTGGGGTACCTGACGCTATAAAAACATGCGGCGAACCTAAAAAAAATTACTGGCTGCCGATCGGCATCACTGACGCTAAGACAGCGATCAGAAAAATGATCGCTTAGCGACAGTGGTGATAGGGGGTGAAAGGGTTATCTGGGGGGTGATCAGGGGGTTAAACCTTTATTAGGGGGGTTAGGGGGCTACACTGGACCTAAGACTAAACTTTGGTGACACTTTTACAGTCACAAATGTCACTGATTGCAGTGATCACTGAATAAATGGTCACTGCAATCAGTGACACTGTGACTGGGGGCTGGGGGGTGATCTGGGGGGTGTCTGGGGGGGCCTGGGGGGGCGATTTATGTCCCTATGTGTCCTGGTGTCAGTGTAGTGTTGTGTGCACTGACCTGATGTCTTCTCTTGTACGGCGCTCGGTATATGTGAGCGCCGCACCAGAGATGACATCACTTCCTCCTGCTCCCTCTGTCTGACACAGACAGAGGGGGCATTTCCATTCGCCGGGTGCGATCGCGAGGGGGTGGCCGGAAACGAATGGCTGCCCCCTCATCCCGGAACGCTCCCGGACACTTAGCCACCGCTCACTGTATAGGAGGGGGGTCCGATTGGACCCTCAACTATACAAAGGCAATCACGTATGCTCTACGTGATTGTGCCTGTTGGTGCCATTCTGCCGACGTATATATACAGTGAGCGGTCGTTAAGTGGTTAAGGGGGGATATGATCAACATGTACAAATATATAAGGGGTCCATATAGTAAACTTGGTGTTGAATTATTCACTTTATGGTCAACACAAAGGACAAGGGGGCACTCTTTGCGTCTAGAGGAAAAGAGATTTCACCTCCAAATACGGAAAGGTTTCTTCACAGTAAGAGCTGTGAAAATGTGGAATAGACTCCCTGCAGAGGTGGTTCTGGCCAGCTCAGTAGATTGCTTTAAGAAGGGCCTGGATTCTTTCTTAAATGTACATAATATAACTGGGTACTGACATTTATAGGTAAAGTTGATCCGGGGAATATCCGATTGCCTCTCGGGGGATCAGGAAGGATTTTTTTTCCCTGCTGTAGCAAATTGGATCATGCTCTGCTGTTTTTTTTTTGCCTTCCTCTGGATCAACTGTGGGTATAGAATTGGGTATATGGGATTGTACGATATATTATTTTATTTTTTTATTTTTATGGTTGAACTGGATGGACTTGTCTTTTTTCAACCTGACTAACTATGTAACATAACAGGACAGTCACTCAGCATCAGCATCAGTCTTGAAGGGATGTGACATTTGAAAATAAATTATTCTGTTATATCAGCTTCAGGTGCTTGGTAGCTGGTGGTGATCCAAGACTGGTTTATCTTTATGAAGGTCAGCCGATCAACCGAGTCGGTGGACAGGCGCACCCTGTGATCCGTGACAAAGCCTCCAGCAGCACTGAACGCTGGATGCAGGACAGGCCAGTAGCTCAATTGCATACTGTGAAAGCTCTGGCCAGTGATCCATCCTCAAGACCCAGTAAGCCAGAGGATTTTCGGTGGGAAAGGTGTCCAAGTCTGACCTTGCCCCTAGGTATTCCTGCACCATGTATATCAGACGCTGGCAATGGTTGCTGGAACCGATCATACCTTGTGGCTGCGGACTAAAAAATTGTCTGAACGCATCGGTCAGACGGCCACCTTCTCCACCGCTCCTTCTGCTACTGACCGAAGCCTCAGCAACTCATTGTCCAGGACCAGGAGTTTGTAACCTCCCAGTCTCAGGGAACTCGTTGCACAGACCTTTCTGCAAGGCCTCCCGGAGTTGTCTCATCCTCTGCGACGGCAAGATAAGGTCTGCAACCTTACCCTTGTACCGTGGATCAAGGAGAGTGGCCAGCCAGTAATGGTCCCTCTCCTTGATCCAAAGAATACGAGGATCCTTCCGCAGACTTTGCAGGATCAGGGAGGCCATGCAGCGTAGGTTAGCTGAGGTATTCGGTCCGGAGTCCTCTGGGTCACTAAGGACGGCATGATCCGCAGCCACCTCCTCCCAGCCACGTACAAGTCCACGGGTTTGTTGGGACTGTAAATCATCCCTAAAAGACTGCTGCTGTTGATGCTGAGTGCCATGCTCCACCTCCATGCTGACACAATCCTCCTCCTCCTCCTCGTCCTCTTCCTGTGTGATGGGTGGGACACAAGGAACACTGTCTGAGTAAAGGGGGCCTTGAGAGGCAAGGAAGTCCTCCTCTTCCTGCCTCTGTTCTGACTCAAGTGCCCTGTCCATTATTCCACGCAGCGTATGCTCCAACAGGTGGACAAGAGGTACAATGTCACTGATGCATGCACTGTCACTGCTCACCATCCTCATGGCCTCCTCAAATGGTGCCAGGACAGTGCATGCATCCCTGATCATGCCCCACTGGCATGGTGAAAAAAAACGAGCTCCCCTGACCCTGTCCTGGTGCCGTAGTCGCACAGGTACTCATTGATGGCCCTCTGCTGCATGTGCAGCCGCTGCAGCATGGCCAACGTTGAGTTCCATCTGGTGGGCATGTCACATATAAGGCGGTTCTTGGGCAGGTTCAACTCCTTTTGCAGCTCAGCCAGCCGAGCACTGGCATTATATGATCTGCGGAAATGCACACAGACTTTCCTGGCCTGCCTCAGGACATCCTGTAAGCCCGGGTACCTGCCCAAGAACCGCTGCACCACCAGGTTAAGGACGTGAGCCACACAGGGCACATGGGTCAGTTGTCCCTGTCGGAGGGTGGAGAGGAGGTTGGTGCCATTGTCGCAAACCACCATTCCTGGCTTAAGCTGGCGTGGCGTCAACCACCTCTCGGCCTGCCCCTGCAGAGCTGACAGAACCTCTGCCCCAGTGTGGCTCCTGTCCCCCAAACACACCAGCGCAAGCACGGCATGGCATCTTTTTGCCTGCGTACTTGCGTAGCCCCTTGAACGCCTATGGAGCACCGCTGGTTCCAAGGACAAAGCACAGGAAGAGGCCATTGAGAAAGAAGAAGAGGAGGGGGTGGAGGAGAGAGGTGTGTCAGAATCACCACTAGTAGCATTTTGGAGGCGTGGTAGCAGAACAACCTCCCACACTACTGCACCCTGTCCTGCATCCTTCCCCCGAGGCATGGACATTGCCTTCCACATGCCGGTAGAGAGCCGGAATCGCCTTCCGTGAGAAAAAGTGGCATTTGGAAACCTGCCACTGAGGAACCGCACATTGCACAAACTCACGGAAGTGGGCTGAGTCTACCAACTGAAAAGGCAGCAGTTGAAGTGCTAGCAATTTAGCCAAGCTAGCATTCAACCGCTGGACATTTGGATGGCTGGGAGTGAACTTCTTTCGACGGTCCAGCAGCTGGGGCAGGGAAATTTGCCTGCTATAATCGGACATCGGTGTACTGCTAGCAGAGTTCCCTGCAAGTACTTGGCTGTGACACACCTAATTCTACACCTTCATTCCTCTCAGTGCAGGTTTCAGAAGGTACAGTGGGGTTGGAGATCCCAGCTGATGAGGAGCAAGGAGAGGTCCGCTTTGTTCTTTGGTGTGGGTCTTTAAGATACGCTTGTCAACAAGCTGCATGGCAGGTCAACATATGTCTGGTCAAGCATGTGGTGCCCAAGCGGCTGATTTTTTGGCCACACGAGATACGCTTCAGACATATGTTGCAAACAGCAGCGGTGCGATCTGATGCACTCGACTCAAAAAGGACCCACACCAAAGAACTTTTGGAATAACAGGCAGAGGCAGCGCCCTGCACAGGCGGAGCTCTGCGGTGTGATTCAGTCGGTGTGCTGCCCTTACGCTGGCCCCCGGAGGGCATCCTGCCTCGTTGGAGGTGTGCCTCCTCCTCCTCCTCCTCTCTCCTATCAGGCACCCACGTGGAGTCAGTGACCTCATCATCCCCTCCTTCCTCATCACTGGAGCCAATCTGGCAGTATGCTGCAGCTGCTGGAACATGACTGCCAGATTGGTGTCCTTCTTGAGCATCCCCTCTCTCTGCTCTCACGCTACTGCCTTCCTCTAGCTGGGTATCATCTTCAGACCCTTCGAAACGCTGGGCATCCTCCTGGAGCATGTACCCAACACTGTGCTCAAACAGTTTGGGGGACTCCTCAGGAGGACACGGTGGGTCTAGGGAAGGAGTGACTGATGATGACATTGAGGACGCTTTGGCAGCTGCTTTGCCAGTACCCTGAGCCTGGGTGAGAGAGGATGAGGAGGGCTTGGTCATCCACTATACCAAGTCTTCGGCATGATGCGGCTCAACACGTCCAGCTGCCGAAAATTATGACAAGCCTGTCCCATGGCCACGTGCTGATGACGATGCACCGCGTCCACGACCAGCACTGTTGTCTCTAGACACAGAGCATGCTTGCCCTCTTTTATTGGCTCGTGACTGTCTGCCTCTCCTTGTTGGCCTTCCATACATAGTAATGGCCTGCAGGGAGATGGGAAAACCAGCAATTGGGTAGTGTATATTGTGCTGGAGGCACACAACACCCACTAATTTCAGCAGATGCCTTTATTAGAGAACAGCAATGACGGGTATATACAGGTGTATACTGTGCCACTAACTCCTGCAGATGCTGTATTTGAGAACAGCAATGACGGATATACAGGTGTATACTGTGCCACTAACTCCTGCAGATGCTGTATTTGAGAACAGCAATGACGGATATACAGGTGTATACAGTGCCACTAACTCCTGCAGATGCCTGTATTATAGAACACCAATGACGGGTATATACAGGTGTATACTGTGCCACTAACTCCTGCAGATGCCTGTATTTGAGAACAGCAATGACGGATATACAGGTGTATACTGTGCCACTAACTCCTGCAGATGCTGTATTTGAGAACAGCAATGACGGATATACAGGTGTATACTGTGCCACTAACTCCTGCAGATGCCTGTATTATAGAACACCAATGACGGGTATATACAGGTGTATACTGTGCCACTAACTCCTGCAGATGCCTGTATTTGAGAACAGCAATGATGGATATACAGGTGTATACTGTGCCACTAGCTCCTGCAGATGCTGTATTTGAGAACAGCAATGACGGATATACAGGTGTATACTGTGCCACTAACTCCTGCAGATGCTGTATTTGAGAACAGCAATGACAGATATACAGGTGTATACTGTGCCACTAACTCCTGCAGATGCTGTATTTGAGAACACCAATGACGGGTATATACAGGTGTATACTGTGCCACTAACTCCTGCAGATGCCTGTATTATAGAACACCAATGACGGGTATATACAGGTGTATACTAGGGATGAGCTTCGTGTTCGAGTCGAACATACGTTCGACTCGAACATCGGCTGTTCGATCGTTCGACGAAGATCGAACGATTTGGGCCGTTCGCGCCAAATTCGAGTGACGCGAACGGCCCACAATGCACTACGCCATCGCAGTGTCATCCAGGCGCTGTGATTGGCCAAGCATGCACTGTGACCCCGCATGCTTGGCCAATCACAGCGCCGGCAGCGAGGAGAGCAATGATTGGCCACAGGCAGGATGCCTGTGGCCAATTATTGCTGAGGGTGTTTAGTACACGCCCCACACTATAAAAGGCCGCCAGCACGGCGGCCTAGTGTAGTGTGTTCCGGAGCAGGGATAGAGCAGCATAGGCAGGGACAGTGACTGTTATTTCTTTCTTGCTTAACCTGGATTCCTTTAGTTTAGGGAAAGAGAAGGATAGGTAGGGAGAGTGTCAGTGTGTTTTGTGCTTGTGCTATAGTGTGCTTAAAAAAAACATTTATTCTAGGGACAGAAAACTGTAGGTAGGGACAGTGTCAGTTTCTTTCACTCTGCAAGTCCTTGTTTCCAGGGACCTGGAAGGACAGTGAGTGAATTGTCCTTGTGCTATATTGTGCTTAAAAAAACATTTATTCTAGGGACAGAAAACTGTAGGTAGGGAGAGTGTCAGTTTCTTTCACTCTGCAAGTCCTTGTTTCCAGGGACCTGGAAGGACAGTGACTGAATTGTCCTTGTGCTATATTGTGATTAAAAAAAACATTTATTCTAGGGACAGAAAACTGTAGGTAGGGAGAGTGTCAGTTTATTTCACTCTGCAAGTCCTTGTTTCCAGGGACCTGGAAGGACAGTGACTGAATTGTCCTTGTGCTATATTGTGCTTAAAAAAAACATTTATTCTAGGGACAGAAAACTGTAGGTAGGGAGAGTGTCAGTTTATTTCACTCTGCAAGTCCTTGTTTCCAGGGACCTGGAAGGACAGTGACTGAATTGTCCTTGTGCTATATTGTGATTAAAAAAAACATTTATTCTAGGGACAGAAAACTGTAGGTAGGGAGAGTGTCAGTTTATTTCACTCTGCAAGTCCTTGTTTCCAGGGACCTGGAAGGACAGTGACTGAATTGTCCTTGTGCTATATTGTGATTAAAAAAAACATTTATTCTAGGGACAGAAAACTGTAGGTAGGGAGAGTGTCAGTTTATTTCACTCTGCAAGTCCTTGTTTCCAGGGACCTGGAAGGACAGTGACTGAATTGTCCTTGTGCTATATTGTGATTAAAAAAAACATTTATTCTAGGGACAGAAAACTGTAGGTAGGGAGAGTGTCAGTTTATTTCACTCTGCAAGTCCTTGTTTCCAGGGACCTGGAAGGACAGTGACTGAATTGTCCTTGTGCTATATTGTGATTAAAAAAAACATTTATTCTAGGGACAGAAAACTGTAGGTAGGGAGAGTGTCAGTTTATTTCACTCTGCAAGTCCTTGTTTCCAGGGACCTGGAAGGACAGTGACTGAATTGTCCTTGTGCTATATTGTGATTAAAAAAAACATTTATTCTAGGGACAGAAAACTGTAGGTAGGGAGAGTGTCAGTTTATTTCACTCTGCAAGTCCTTGTTTCCAGGGACCTGGAAGGGCAGTGACTGAATTGTCCTTGTGCTATATTGTGATTAAAAAAAACATTTATTCTAGGGACAGAAAACTGTAGGTAGGGAGAGTGTCAGTTTATTTCACTCTGCAAGTCCTTGTTTCCAGGGACCTGGAAGGACAGTGACTGAATTGTCCTTGTGCTATATTGTGCTTAAAAAAAACATTTATTCTAGGGACAGAAAACTGTAGGTAGGGAGAGTGTCAGTTTATTTCACTCTGCAAGTCCTTGTTTCCAGGGACCTGGAAGGACAGTGACTGAATTGTCCTTGTGCTATATTGTGATTAAAAAAAACATTTATTCTAGGGACAGAAAACTGTAGGTAGGGAGAGTGTCAGTTTATTTCACTCTGCAAGTCCTTGTTTCCAGGGACCTGGAAGGACAGTGACTGAATTGTCCTTGTGCTATATTGTGCTTAAAAAAAACATTTATTCTAGGGACAGAAAACTGTAGGTAGGGAGAGTGTCAGTTTATTTCACTCTGCAAGTCCTTGTTTCCAGGGACCTGGAAGGACAGTGACTGAATTGTCCTTGTGCTATATTGTGATTAAAAAAAACATTTATTCTAGGGACAGAAAACTGTAGGTAGGGAGAGTGTCAGTTTATTTCACTCTGCAAGTCCTTGTTTCCAGGGACCTGGAAGGACAGTGACTGAATTGTCCTTGTGCTATATTGTGATTAAAAAAAACATTTATTCTAGGGACAGAAAACTGTAGGTAGGGAGAGTGTCAGTTTATTTCACTCTGCAAGTCCTTGTTTCCAGGGACCTGGAAGGACAGTGACTGAATTGTCCTTGTGCTATATTGTGATTAAAAAAAACATTTATTCTAGGGACAGAAAACTGTAGGTAGGGAGAGTGTCAGTTTATTTCACTCTGCAAGTCCTTGTTTCCAGGGACCTGGAAGGACAGTGACTGAATTGTCCTTGTGCTATATTGTGATTAAAAAAAACATTTATTCTAGGGACAGAAAACTGTAGGTAGGGAGAGTGTCAGTTTATTTCACTCTGCAAGTCCTTGTTTCCAGGGACCTGGAAGGACAGTGACTGAATTGTCCTTGTGCTATATTGTGATTAAAAAAAACATTTATTCTAGGGACAGAAAACTGTAGGTAGGGAGAGTTTTTTTTTATTTCACTCTGCAAGTCCTTGTTTCCAGGGACCTGGAAGGGCAGTGACTGAATTGTCCTTGTGCTATATTGTGATTAAAAAAAACATTTATTCTAGGGACAGAAAACTGTAGGTAGGGAGAGTGTCAGTTTATTTCACTCTGCAAGTCCTTGTTTCCAGGGACCTGGAAGGACAGTGACTGAATTGTCCTTGTGCTATATTGTGCTTAAAAAAAACATTTATTCTAGGGACAGAAAACTGTAGGTAGGGAGAGTGTCAGTTTATTTCACTCTGCAAGTCCTTGTTTCCAGGGACCTGGAAGGACAGTGACTGAATTGTCCTTGTGCTATATTGTGATTAAAAAAAACATTTATTCTAGGGACAGAAAACTGTAGGTAGGGAGAGTGTCAGTTTATTTCACTCTGCAAGTCCTTGTTTCCAGGGACCTGGAAGGACAGTGACTGAATTGTCCTTGTGCTATATTGTGCTTAAAAAAAACATTTATTCTAGGGACAGAAAACTGTAGGTAGGGAGAGTGTCAGTTTATTTCACTCTGCAAGTCCTTGTTTCCAGGGACCTGGAAGGACAGTGACTGAATTGTCCTTGTGCTATATTGTGATTAAAAAAAACATTTATTCTAGGGACAGAAAACTGTAGGTAGGGAGAGTGTCAGTTTATTTCACTCTGCAAGTCCTTGTTTCCAGGGACCTGGAAGGACAGTGACTGAATTGTCCTTGTGCTATATTGTGATTAAAAAAAACATTTATTCTAGGGACAGAAAACTGTAGGTAGGGAGAGTTTTTTTTTATTTCACTCTGCAAGTCCTTGTTTCCAGGGACCTGGAAGGACAGTGACTGAATTGTCCTTGTGCTATATTGTGATTAAAAAAAACATTTATTCTAGGGACAGAAAACTGTAGGTAGGGAGAGTGTCAGTTTATTTCACTCTGCAAGTCCTTGTTTCCAGGGACCTGGAAGGACAGTGACTGAATTGTCCTTGTGCTATATTGTGATTAAAAAAAACATTTATTCTAGGGACAGAAAACTGTAGGTAGGGAGAGTGTCAGTTTATTTCACTCTGCAAGTCCTTGTTTCCAGGGACCTGGAAGGACAGTGACTGAATTGTCCTTGTGCTATATTGTGATTAAAAAAAACATTTATTCTAGGGACAGAAAACTGTAGGTAGGGAGAGTGTCAGTTTATTTCACTCTGCAAGTCCTTGTTTCCAGGGACCTGGAAGGACAGTGACTGAATTGTCCTTGTGCTATATTGTGATTAAAAAAAACATTTATTCTAGGGACAGAAAACTGTAGGTAGGGAGAGTGTCAGTTTATTTCACTCTGCAAGTCCTTGTTTCCAGGGACCTGGAAGGACAGTGACTGAATTGTCCTTGTGCTATATTGTGATTAAAAAAAACATTTATTCTAGGGACAGAAAACTGTAGGTAGGGAGAGTGTCAGTTTATTTCACTCTGCAAGTCCTTGTTTCCAGGGATCTGGAAGGACAGTGACTGAATTGTCCTTGTGCTATATTGTGATTAAAAAAAACATTTATTCTAGGGACAGAAAACTGTAGGTAGGGAGAGTGTCAGTTTATTTCACTCTGCAAGTCCTTGTTTCCAGGGACCTGGAAGGACAGTGACTGAATTGTCCTTGTGCTATATTGTGCTTAAAAAAAACATTTATTCTAGGGACAGAAAACTGTAGGTAGGGAGAGTGTCAGTTTATTTCACTCTGCAAGTCCTTGTTTCCAGGGACCTGGAAGGACAGTGACTGAATTGTCCTTGTGCTATATTGTGATTAAAAAAAACATTTATTCTAGGGACAGAAAACTGTAGGTAGGGAGAGTGTCAGTTTATTTCACTCTGCAAGTCCTTGTTTCAAGGGACAGAGAAGGACACCTGAAGGTAGCCCTTATTGCTTTTTTCCCATCTCCCTGCAGGCCATCTATTAGAATGTCTGGAAGGCAAACAAGGAGAGGCAGACAGTCAGGAGGCAATAAAAGAGGGCAAGCAGGCTCTGTGTCTGGGGGCAACAGTGCTGGTCGTGGACGCGGTGCATTGTCATCAGCACATGGCCATGGGACACGCTTGTCCTTCTTTTCGGCAGCTGGACATGTTGAGCCACATCATGCCGAAGACTTGGTAGAGTGGATGACCAAGCCCTCCTCCTCCTCCTCATCCTCTCTCACCCAGGCTCAGGGTACTGGAAAAGCAGCTGCCAAAGCGTCGTCTTCCCTGGTATCAATGTCAGACAAATCATCAGTCACTCCTTCCCTAGACCCACCATGTCCTCCTCCTGAGGAGTCCCCCGAACTGTTTCAGCACAGTGTTGGGTACATGCTCCAGGAGGATGCCCAGCGTTTCGAAGGGTCTGATGATGAAACCCAGCTAGAGGAAGGCAGTAGCGTGAGAGCAGACAGAGGGGATGCTCAAGAAGGACACCAATCTGGCAGTCATGTTCCAGCAGCTGCAGCATACTGCCAGATTGGCTCCAGTGATGAGGAGGGAGGGGATGATGAGGTCACTGACTCCACGTGGGTGCCTAATAGGAGAGAGGAGGAGGAGGAGGATGAGGAGGAGGCACATCTCCAACGAGGCAGGATGCCCTTTGGTGGCCAGCGTAAGGGCAGTACACCGACGGAATCACACCGCAGAGCTCCGCCTGTGCAGGGCGCTGCCTCTGCCCGTCATTCAAAAAGTTCTTTGGTGTGGGCCTTTTTTGAGGCTAGTGCATCAGATCGCACAGCTGCTGTTTGCAACATATGTCTCAAGCGTATATCGCGTGGCCAAAACATCAGCCGCTTGGGTACCACATGCCTGACCAGACATATGTTGACCTGCCATGCAGCTCGTTGGCAAGCCTACCTCAAAGACCCACACCAAAGAACAAAGCGGACCTCTCCTTGCACCGCATCAGCTGGGATCTCCAACCCCACTATAACTTCAGTCCTCTCTGAAACATGCACTGAGAGGAATGAAGGTGTAGAATTAGGTGTGTCACAGCCAAGTACTTGCGCCCACTCTGCTAGCAGTACACCGACGTCCGATTCTAGCAGGCAAATTTCCCTGCCCCAGCTGCTGGACCGTCGAAAGAAGTTCACTCCCAGCCATCCACATGCCCAGCGGTTGAATGCTAGCTTGGCTAAATTGCTAGCGCTTCAACTGCTGCCTTTTCAGTTGGTAGACTCGGCCCCCTTCCGTGAGTTTGTGCAATGTGCAGTTCCTCAGTGGCAGGTTCCCAAACGCCACTTTTTCTCACGGAAGGCTATTCCGGCTCTCTACCGGCATGTGGAAGGCAATGTCTTGGCCTCGCTGGACAGGGCGGTCAGCGGTAAGGTGCATATTACCGCTGACTCATGGTCCAGCAGGCATGGACAGGGACGTTACCTTTCTTTCACGGCCCATTGGGTCACTCTTTTGGCAGCTGGGAAGGATTCAGGACAAGGTGCAGTAGTGTTGGAGGTTGTCCCACCGCCACGCCTCCAAAATGCTACTACTGGTTGTGACACACCTCTCTCCTCCACCCCCTCCTCTTCTTCTTCCTCCATGGCCTCTTCCTGTGGTTTGTCCTATGAACCAGCGGTGCTCCGTAGCCGTTCACGGGGCTACGCAAGTACGCAGGCAAAAAGATGCCATGCCGTGCTTGCGCTGGTGTGTTTGGGGGACAGAAGCCACACTGGGGCAGAGGTCCTGTCTGCTCTGCAGGGCCAGGCCGAGAGGTGGTTGACGCCACGCCAGCTTAAGCCAGGAATGGTGGTTTGCGACAATGGCACCAACCTCCTCTCCGCCCTCCGACAGGGACAACTGACCCATGTGCCCTGTGTGGCTCACGTCCTTAACCTGGTGGTGCAGCGCTTCTTGGGCAGGTACCCGGGCTTACAGGATGTCCTGAGGCAGGCCAGGAAAGTCTGTGTGCATTTCCGCAGATCTTATAATGCCAGTGCTCGCCTGGCTGAGCTGCAAAAGGAGTTGAACCTGCCCAAGAACCGCCTTATATGTGACATGCCCACCAGGTGGAACTCAACGTTGGCCATGCTGCAGCGGCTGCACACGCAGCAGAGGGCCATCAATGAGTACCTGTGCGACTACGGCACCAGGACAGGGTCAGGGGAGCTTGGTTTTTTTTCTCCACGCCAGTGGGGCATGATCAGGGATGCATGCACTGTCCTGGCACCATTTGAGGAGGCCACGAGGATGGTGAGCAGTGACAGTGCATGCATCAGTGACACTGTACCTCTTGTCCACCTGTTGGAGCACACGCTGCGTGGAATAATGGACAGGGCACTTGAGGCAGAACAGAGGCAGGAAGAGGAGGACTTCCTTGCCTCTCAAGGCCCCCTTTACCCAGACAGTGTTCCTTCTGTCCCACCCATCGCACAGGAAGAGGAGGAGGAGGAGGAGGAGGAGGAGGAGGAGGATTGTGTCAGCATGGAGGTGGAGGCTGGCACTCAGCATCATCAGCAGCAGTCTTTTAGGGATGATTTACAGTCCCAAGAAACCAGTGGACTTGTACGTGGCTGGGAGGAGGTGGCTGCGGATCATGTCGTCCTTAGTGACCCAGAGGACTCCGGAGCGAATGCCTCAGCAAACCTACGCTGCATGGCCTCCCTGATCCTGCAAAGTCTGCGGAAGGATCCTCGTATTCTTCGGATCAAGGAGAGGGACCATTACTGGCTGGCCACTCTCCTTGATCCACGGTACAAGGGTAAGGTTGCGGACCTTATGTTACCGTCGCAGAGGGAGCAGAGGATGAGACAACTCCGGGAGGCCTTGCAGAAAGGTCTGTGCAACGCGTTCCCAGAGACTGGGAGGTTGCAAACTCCTGGTCCTGGACAACGAGTTGCTGAGGCTTCGGCCAGTCAAAGAAGGAGCGGTGGGGAAGGTGGCCGTCTGACCGATGCGTTCAGACAATTCTTTAGTCCGCAGCCCCAAAGTATGATCGGTTCCAGCAACCATCGCCAGCGTCTGATAAACATGGTGCAGGAATATCTAGGGGCAAGGTCAGACTTGGACACCTTCCCCACCGAAAATCCTCTGGCTTACTGGGTCTTGAGGATGGATCACTGGCCAGAGCTTGCACAGTATGCAATTGAGCTACTGGCCTGTCCTGCATCCAGCGTTCTTTCGGAACGCACATTCAGTGCTGCTGGAGGATTTGTCACGGATCACAGGGTGCGCCTGTCCACCGACTCGGTTGATCGACTGACTTTCATCAAGATGAACCAGTCTTGGATCACCACCAGCTACCACACACCTGATGCTGATATAACAGACTAATTGATTTTAACATGTCACATCCCTTCAAGACTGATGCTGATGCTGAGTGCCTGTGCTGTTATGTTGACTGGCTATCCTCCTCCTCCGAGTCCTCAATGATACGATTGATGATGATAGCTTGTAAGATCATTTTTGTTTATGGGTGCCGCCACCAGTGCCTAACGCCCAATTTTTCAGCCCCTGTTTAACAGGGGCGTGTAATTACAATTTTTGAAGCAATACTTTGCAACAGGGCTCATTGCTGTGCTCCAAGTACAGTATCTGTGAGGAGTTGCAGTGTTGTGCCACCAGTGCCTAACGCCCAATTTTTCAGCCCCTGTTTAACAGGGGCGTGTAATTACAATTTTTGAAGCAATACTTTGCAACAGGGCTCATTGCTGTGCTCCAAGTACAGTATCTGTGAGGAGTTGCAGTGTTGTGCCACCAGTGCCTAAGGCCCAATTTTTCAGCCCCTGTTTAACAGGGGCGTGTCATTACAATTTTTGAAGCAATACTTTGCAACAGGGCTCATTGGTGTGCTCCAAGTACAGTATCTGTGAGGAGTTGCAGTGTTGTGCCACCAGTGCCTAAGGCCCAATTTTTCAGCCCCTGTTTAACAGGGGCGTGTCATTACAATTTTTGAAGCAATACTTTGCAACAGGGCTCATTGCTGTGCTCCAAGTACAGTTGCTGTGAGGGGTTGCAGTGTTGTGCCACCAGTGCCTAAGGCCCAATTTTTCAGCCCCTGTTCAACAGGGGCATGTAATTACAATTCTTGATCTAATAATTCACAGCAGGGCCCATTGCTGCACCCACCAAGAGTAACTGTCAGGGCTTACAGTGTTGTGGCACCAGCACCACCATCAAAGGCCCAATTTTTACTACCACTGTTCAACAATTATATGTAATTAAAATTCCTGATATAATAGTTGACAGCAGGGCGTTCCAGCACCAACCAAGAGTAACTGTGAGTGCTTACAGTGTTGTGCCAACACCAACAACTAAGGGGCCTATTTCTGCAGAGTATATACGGCAGGTCCCTACTTTCAAACATCCAACTTACAAACGACTCCTACTTGCAAACGCAAGAAGACAACAGGAAGTGAGAGGAAATCTACCACTAGGAAGGAAAATTCTCTCCTGTAAGAATAAATATGGGAGAAAGGTGTCTCCTCTGTACTGATGCTTTATCAGCAATCCTTGTTTCAAGAAAAACACCACATTTCAAAAACAGTTGTCATTGGGACGGAAAGTGAGGTGAAATGTTCTGAACAGGGGCACAGACAGCAAAACAAATGTTACAGGGGTGATAACCCTTACCTATGTTTTCCAAAAAGTTTAAAAATAGATTTTTGGTCTGGAGCTACACTTCAACAATGTACCTGTTCAAAATTACAAACAGACTCTACATAAGAACAAACCTACAGTCCCTGTCTTGTATGCACCGCCTGTATAGGGCTGTTCAGAGTATATAGGGCCTTTTTTATTTTATGTGCGGGGTTCCCCTTAATATCCATACAAGACCCAAAGGGGCTGGTAATGGGCTGGGGTAGGGGGGGGGGTCATGGGGTAGCTATGCCATTTTTCTTAAAGAATTTCATCCATATTACCGGGACCAGACATTACATTAAAGCCGCAAGCAGTTTTAAATGGCTTTTTTTTCCTTTAGAAGTGTCATTTTGTGCAGGGACAGTTCTAAACACGGGAAACACGTGGCACTTCACAGGCATACTTTAGACACCCCCCAGGTACGATATTTAAAGGAATATTTGACTTTTTTTTTTTCACTTTATGCATCATTAAAATGACTGCTCCCGAAAAACGACCGTTTTTAAAACTTCTTTTTGCATTGATACATGTCCCCTGGTGCAGAACCCGGGTTCCCAAACCCTTTTTAGGACAATAACATGCATAATAGTTGTTATAATTAGCACTTTAGAATTCGAACGTTCGCATCCATTGTATTTAATAGGGTTCTAATGTTCGTTCGAACTTTCGGTCCGTTCGCGGGTTCTGGTGCGAACCGAACCCGGGGGTGTTCGGCTCATCACTAGTGTATACTGTGCCACTAACTCCTGCAGATTCCTGTATTTGAGAACAGCAATGAAGGATATACAGGTGTATACTGTGCCACTAACTCCTGCAGATGCCTGTGAAAATAAAACAGAACATAGAACACACTGTCCCTGCCTATGTATCTCTTTCCCTGCACGCCAACTGTGCCACTAACTCCTGCAGATGCCTGTATTTGAGAACAGCAATGACGGATATACAGGTGTATACTGTGCCACTAACTCCTGCAGATGCCTGAGAAAATAAAACAGAACATAGAACACACTGTCCCTGCCTATGTATCTCTTTCCCTGCACGCCAACACACTACACAAGGCCGCCGCGCTGGCGGCCTTTTATGGCTCTCCTCGCTGCCGGCGCTGTGATTGGCCAAGCATGCAGGGTCACAGTGCATGCTTGGCCAATCACAGCGCCAGGATTGCACTGCGATGGCGCAGTGTATTGTGGGCCGTTCGCATCACTCGAATTTGGCACGAACGGCCCAAATCGTTCGATCTTCGTCAAACGATCGAACAGCCGATGTTCGAGTTGAACGTATGTTCGACTCAAACACGAAGCTCATCCCTATTGTATACCAGCACACCGTCAAGCTCAGGCTAATATCCAGTGTGCACTGACACGTAGGCACCTCCTGACTACCCTATTGTCTTACTATGTATGACCCGCGGCTCACCTTGACTATGTCACCTGCATCCAAGCTACTGGCACCCGTGATTCCTTGAGCCTTGTACCTTTGTCACCACATTCATAGGTGCTCGGACCAGAGTGGCAAGGGAAGCCCTCTCGTCAACTTGGCCTTCAACCAAGGTATGTGACACCCTGACCTCTAATCCTAACTCTAACTCCTAATCCTAACCCTAATCTAACCTTAACTCTAACCCCTTACCCTAACAAAAAAAATAATAGTAAATAAATAATAATATTTAAAAAAGAAATACAAGTGAAGGAAAAAGCTAAAAAAGCTAAAATACTTAGCAACAAATGATGCAACAGATGATAGTTTTCTCTCTTGGCTAATAAAAAACGCCAAAGCTCGAAAACACACGCAAGTCGCGCATAAAAACGCACCAAAATCGTGCATGAAAATGTGTGAAAACGCCAGAGAACTGCTCAAAGACGCTCCGCTCAGGTGTAAATGCAGCCTTAAGCCTCGTACACACGATCGAGTTTCTCGTCGAAAAACGACAAGAAACTTGCTGGCAGAGCTTTCTTGCCGAGTAAATCGGTCGTGTGTACGTGGCTATCAGGTTTCTCGTCAAGAAAACCGACAAGAATCTCGACGAGAAATATAGAGAACCTGCTCTCTATTTTCTCGTCGAGATTCTCGTCAGCCTGTTTCTCGACGAGAAAAGTGTGTGTGTGTACACTTACCTGTCCTCCGCGGTAGCTTCCTAGGCATAGTTAGGGTGAAGCAAGATGGCGGCGACGGCATCGAATGTGACGAGCGCACGCTCGTCGTAGTCGATGACGTCACCGCGTTCGCTCCATTCAAAGAACCGCGGGTTCTTTGAAACGAGCGTCTGTACACTCGGCCGGGACAAGTTTCTTGTCCAAAAATCTCGTCAAGAAAAACAACGTGTTTTTTCCTGACGAGATTCTCGGTCGTGTGTACGAGGCTTTAGACTGAAGAATGCTGGGGAACTTTTGTTAAAGGTGGACAGTAAGTTTACCACCTTGTGGTCAAATCGGATATTGCAGGCAAAAAACTAATAGATATACTGCTGGAGGCAATACACTGCGTGCCTGGTATCAACGGATACTACTATTTGGGTCTTCAGAAGAAAACAGTAAGGCCAGTTCAGAGACTGGTCTGAGGAACACCTTTGCTTCCTTGTTTTTGTGCACTTTAACTTCAACCTTTCTGACTCTCCCATCCTCACTTGGAAGAGTTTTGGTAACAAGGCCTAGAGGCCACTCATTTCTCATGTACTTGTGAGCATGCTGTTAGGCTTTTTTAGGCTAATAAGCAAGAGATTGTCAAACAAATATCTTGGAGGCTGGGCACTGCCCTGGGGAACATGTACCAATACAATTTTTTTTCCATTCTATTTGGTGGGAACAGAAATTTTGATAATAAGACAAAGGACAACATAAAAAATGCTAAATTCCATTAAATTATGTGCCTGGGGAGGCCCTCAATATGTCTGTGAAGTGGTGCATCTGAATGATTACAGCCTACTGCAACAAAACGGACATTTAGCCTAAGTTAACACATATTCGGTACAGGAAACACAGTAATCCCTGCATTTGCAATTGCACTGTGCTTGCGATCGGCTGCGGGTGCTAATACAAAGTTAATGACACCCCAAAGGGATTGCAAATGCAGTGCAGTTTGCCCACACCAGATCGCATGGTACAATATGACTATGCAATGCGGCTGCGGTGCGGCTCCAAAAAAGGTACCTCCACTTGCGATGTGGTGCAATTTGAGCCCATTCGAAATGAATGGGCTCAAATCACACTACACTGAATCGCTTGTGAATTGCATAGGAATGCGGTGTGGTTCCTGTGTGATTCACGTGTGGTTTATAGTGTGAACCAGGGCTTACAAAGAAAAAAAATCCAGAATCAATTACTGGTAAATGACAGCTCCCAGTCACTTATTTACCTTTTAGCTTCGAGGATCGATTATACAGTTGCAATAAAAAGTATGTGAACCCTTTTGGAATGATATGGATTTCTGGACAAATTGGTCATAAAATGTGATCTGATCTTCATCTAAGTCACAACAATAGACAATCACAGTCTGCTTAAACTAATAACACACAAAGAATTAAATGTTACCATGTTTTTATTGAACACACCATGTAAACATTCACAGTGCAGGTGGAAAAAAAATGTGAACCCCTAGACTAATGAGATCTCCAAGAGCTAATTGGATTGAGGTGTCAGCCAACTGGAGACTAATCAATGAGATGAGATTGGAGGTGTTGGTTACAGCTGCCCTGCCCTCTAAAAAACACACACCAGTTCAGGGTTTGCTTTTCACAAGAAGCATTGCCTGATGTGAATGATGCCTCGCACAAAAGAGCTCTCAGAAGACCTACGATTAAGAATTGTTGACTTGCATAAAGCCGGAAAGGGTTATTAAAGTATCTCCAAAAGCCTTGCTGTTCATCAGTCCACGGTAAGACAAATTGTCTATAAATAGAGAAAGTTCAGCACTGCTGCTACTCTCCCTAGGAGTGGGCGTCCTGTAAAGATGACTGCAAGAGCACAGTGCAGACTGCTCAATGAGGTGAAGAAGAATCCTAGAGTGTCAGCTAAATACTTACAAAAGTCTCTGGCATATGCTAACATCCCTGTTAGCGAATCTACGATACGTAAAACACTTAACAATAATGATTTCATGGGAGGATACCACAGAGGAAGCCACTGCTGTCCAAAAAAAACATGTCTGCACGTTTACAGTTTGCACAAGAGCACCTGGATGTTCCACAGCAGTACTGGCAAAATATTCTGTGGACAGATGAAACCAAAGTTGAGTTGTTTGGAAGAAACACACAACACTATGTGTGGAGAAAAAGAGGCACAGCGCACCAACATCAAAACATCATCCCAACTGTGAAGTATGGTGGTGGGGGCATCATGGTTTGGGGCTGCTTTGCTGCGTCAGGGCCTGGACGGATTGCTATCATCGAAGAAAAAATTAATTCCCAAGTTTATTAAGACATTTTGCAGGAGAACTTAAGGCCACCTGTCCACCAGCTGAAGCTCAACAGAAGATGGGTGTTGCAACAGGACAACGACCCAAAGCATAAAAGTAAATCAACAACAGAATGGCTTAAACAGAAGAAAATACGCCTTCTGGAGTGGCACAGTCAGAGTCCTGACCTCAACCCAATTGAGATGCTGTGGCATGACCTCAAGAAATCGATTCACACCAGACATCCCAAGAATATTGCTGAACTGAAACAGTTCTGTAAAGAGGAATTGTCAAGAATTACTCCTGACGGGGCACATGCGCGGCGCGATTCTGGACGGAAGCAGGGGATAAGAGCTCCGCAGAGACCGGAGACTAACGCAGATTCCCCAGGGCTATTAAGCGGCTACACAATCTTATAAAGACCCTGCACCCCTGGCGGAACACACAGCGCATGCCGGGCTCCAAGAACCGCCGCGGTAAACCAACCCAAAGATCCCTAACAAGCTACTTACTCAGCGTGAGAGAGCAGAGCAAGATGCCTCAAGATGGCGCCCAGCCGAACACAGCTCCAGCGTGCACACAGACTACAGCCTCTTCTCCGGAGCACTCCACAGGGGACAGTGAGTACAATACACAGCTCACAAAGGCAGACTTGGAGGACAGCCTTACATGCATGTATGACAAGTTAGCCAGAAAGTTTAAATCCGAGCTGCAGAAGTCCACAAACACCCTGTCCCTGGAGATAGCTGCCCTGGGTACTAGAACTGATCTGCTTGAGACCAAGCATGATGAGCTTAGCCTCTCTCATTCTGATCTCAGAAAAGATCATGAGACCCTCAACGAGACTGTGCAGCTCTTGCAAACCCACCTTGAAGACCTGGACAATAGAAACAGGAGGTGTAATCTAAGAGTGCGGGGGTCCCAGAAACAATGACTGACCTCTCCCAAGCCATGCAGAAATTGTTTCAGTCCCTTCTCCCTGACACAGGGCCGGCACTACCACTAGGCGGACTAGGCAGCCGCCTAGGGCACACTGCCGCCTAGGGCGCAGCCACGGACACTAGGGGTGTTGTAAAAATTGGCGGCAGAGCAGCTGAATCGCAATGGTGCATGCGCCCTGGCATCTTCCTGCCCCGCTCCTTCAGTCAGAGGCGCCCCCCTCCCTCTCCCCCTCGCTCGCACCTCGGCTCCCTCAGATCGCTCAGTAACTCCTCCTCAGAAGGCGATCTGCAGGGCGCGGAGTCCTGTTCCGTCCGAGTTAGGAGAGAAGATGAGCTCTGAAGGGCGGAGTTGTAGGACATCGCTGAGGAGGCAGAGTTGGAAGAGGGCGGAGTGTGTGGTTAGTCATGGAGGAGAGCGAAGTCGGTGTCCAGTGATGTTTGGAGCCGGAATGGGGCTCCGTAGTCATCACACTGCTTGTCCTCTGACTGACGGTGAGTCACATTTGCACACACCTTGACTGCCTTGTGTGTACTGCCAGGGGGATACCGACCTCCCTACACAGCTGTCTGCATACTGACTGTGCCCAGGGGAGTGTATTGTACCGCTCCCCACCTGTATACTGTACAGCCCCCACCCCCACCTGTGTACTGTACAGCCCCCACCCCCACCTGTATACTTTACAGCCCCCACCCCCACCTGTGTACTGTACAGCCCCCACCCCCCACCTGAGTACTGTACAGCCCCCACCCCCACCTGTGTACTGTACAGCCCCCGCCCCCCACCTGTGTACTGTACAGCCACCACCCCCACCTGTGTACTGTACAGCCCCGCCCCCACCTGTGTACTGTACAGCCCCCACCTGTGTACTGAACAGCCCCCACCCCCACCTGTGTACTGTACAGCCCCCACCCCCACCTGTGTACTGTACAGCCCCCGCCCCCCACCTGTGTACTGTACAGCCCCACCCCCACCTGTGCACTGTGCAGCCCCCGCCCCCCACCTGTGTACTGTACAGCTCCCACCCCACCTGTGTACTGTACAGCCCCCGCCCCCCACCTGTGTACTGTACAGCTCCCACCCCCACCTGTGTACTGTACAGCTACCACCCCCACCTGTGTACTGAACAGCCCCCACCCCCACCTGTGTACTGTACAGCCCCCACCCCCACCTGTGTACTGTACAGCCCCCGCCCCCCACCTGTGTACTGTACATTGGGGGTATTACACTGAGGTGATTACATTTGGGGGATTACAAAAAATCTCCACCCGCCACCTCCACCGTATACATGGGCAAAGGGGGTGGAGTCAGGGTGGAGTTGAGGCGGAGCCAAAGGGGGCGGCAAAATGAGTTTTCGCCTAAAGTGTCGAAAATCCTTGCACCAGCCCTGCCCTGACACTCCTGCTGCTTCTTTTACATGTGATAGAATCCACAGGGCCCTGCGTCCAAAATCACCCCCGGACAGGCCTCCCAGGGATATTGTGATGTGTCTGAAGGATTACTTAATTAAAGAGGAGATCCTGAGAGCCGCACGTAATTCTCCTAATATCCAGCTGGAGGGTATCGCAATACAGATATATCCTGATATTTCACCTACCACCCTTGACAAGCGCAGAAGAATGAAAGAGATAACAACGGTACTACAGGCTGCCAGGATTAGATACCGTTGGGGGCTTCCCCTTTAAGCTACAAGTCCCACATAACGGCACCACCTACACGGTCACCACGATCCAGGAAGGGAAGGACCTATTGGTGAAGCTTGGTCTCCTAGATGCTGCGGATCACCCGAGAATGCCATCCACCCACGCCAGTCGGCCATCTGGGCTACTCCATCTCCCAGGAGGGATCACCGCAACCAGCATTAGGCCCCTCGGGGCCCATACATGCTGCTACGATCACTATATCGCCCGTATGTACAGTAACTCAAATTCGGTCTCTGCCCCAGCAGAAGTTCTTTTGCGCCCGTTTTGATTGTTCCCCCGCTCCAGTCAAATCGGTTTGAGCATATAAAACTTATCTCAGAACTGTACCCCTTACAGTCAACATATTGCTAAGACAATTTTTACCACTTGATTGGAGTTCAGGACCATCTGGTCCGATTTAGGAAGTTTTTCCTTGTTGGTCAGGGTGATTGTTCCTCCCCTGACTCCCATAGTTGAAAAGCTGCTTTTTGCAGTCCTGACTTGTACTTACAAGAAGTTGCAGCCGTTGCTGCACGGGTTTGTCTTACTTTCATTCTTATTTTTACTTCTGTTTTTTTCACTGCTGCACACCTTATTATTTATATGCAAGCTGCTTGATAATATAATTAAAAAAATAAAAAAGGAAAAAATGGCGCAAAATGAGTTCTAGGCAGAGTATAAAATCCAAAAAGTCAGTGAATATTAATGATGCAAGCACCAGCGGCAGCTACCATGAGCAGAAGCAGGCTCTGTAAAACATGATGAAGAAAGGAAGGTGCGCCAAACTAAGTGCAGTAAAACAGGCTTTAATGGCAAATTATATAAAAAACAGCCAAATGGCTACTCGCAAGAAGCAGGACAAATTAAGGCATGTAAGGGGTTAATGGTGGTCCGGAGTCATCTAGGACGGTCCTCAGGGGAGATGTAGGTTCCAGATGAAAAACGTTGCTTAGGATGGCTGAAGGCAGGAAGGCTGGAGGCAGGTAGCGGTGTCAGCAGAGGAAGTCAAGGCATCCGGGCTGCGGGTGATGTAAAAAACCCTTGTATCGCTGGGATAGACAGGAGACTACCAGGAAGCTGCAATTCAGCGTGCGCTTCAGCGTGGAGCGCAGCGTGCCGTCGGACCGGAAGTGACGTGGAGATTGGAACGGACCAATGGGATGACGTGTGGACACTTGGAGAGCGCATAATGTGGGAAGCAGGGAGTACACTTTTTACTCCCACAACAGCTACTCCAGGCTGGACTATGTATTCTCCACGGCTGTTTTGACAGCGAACTCTACCTCAGCCAGGATACATGCATGCCCATGGTCTGACCACCAGATGGTTTCCTGCGTCTTTTCTCACATTGGTCTTTCCAGGGATATGGGAGCCTGGAGGCTTAATGACTCCATGCTCACAGATCCAATAACACTAGCCCAGATAACAGAATATATTTTGGAATACTTTTCCTACAACGAGGTTGGGGAGATCTCCCCTGCGTCCTTGTGGGCTGCATATAAGGCGGTACTGAGGGGACGTATTATGCAGCTTGCCTCAAAGCTTAAACGGCAGAGGCTCCATGATATTTCCTCCCTCACGGCCGACCTAGAAAAACTGTATCACAGGCATGGTCAAACCCCTACACAAGATTTGCTTGACCAGATTACCCAGAAGAGGAGAGCTCTAGACATACTCTTGTCTGGGCAAACTGAAAAATCCCTTCGGTGGTCCAGGGCTCATTTCCTGCTACACAGCAGTTCGGCTTTGACCATGTTCGCGAGAAAATTGAAGCAGTCTTTACAACCCACACATACATATAAGCTGCGCGACATGACAGGTAACCTCACCTCCCACCCAAAGGAGGTGATGCAACTGTTTACCTCTTATTATCAAACCCTGTTGGTTGACTCTCAGGCCCCCATTCCTCCCTCATCCCAATCCTGGTTAGATGCCATTCCCTTACCTAAAATTACTGAAGAACAACTACAGGCCCTGAATGCCCACTGCACAGAGGAAGAGGTAGCTAAAATAATCTCCACATTGAAACCCTCTAAGGCCCCAGGCCCTGATGGCTTTACAGCCCTGTATTATAAAAAGTTTTCTGGACTATTAACCCCAAAATTGACAAAACTTTTTAATAAGGTACTCGCAGGAGACTCATTCCCTACAGATATGCTTATGGCCAACATGTCCCTGATCCCAAAGTCGGGAAAAGACCACTCCCTTCCCCAGAACTATAGACCTATATCGGTCATCAATAATGACTTGAAAATATTTAGTCGCCTGTTGGCGGATCGTCTAGCATCCATCATCTTAACGTTAATCTCCCCTGATCAAACGGGTTTTATCCCCTCAAGACAAATAACGGATAACATACGTCTTGCATTAAATATTATACAAGATGCGGATTTACACTCACGCAGGGTTTTCATGCTGAGTTTGGACATTAACAAGGCCTTTGATAGTGTCCTCTGGCCATATTTGGATACTATCTTATCAAAATTCGGGATCCAGGGAGAATTTGTTATCGGCTTTAAAGCCCTGTATCGCCAACCTCGAACCAGAATTAAACTTCCCGGATGTTCTTCCGAATACTTTTCCCTAGGAAAGGGTACTAGACAGGGCTGTCCTCTTTCCCCTCTATTGTTCGCCCTCGCTGTTCGCCTGGCTCGGCATATTAATAACAACCCCAACATTAAAGGATACTGCAGTAACAATCAGGAATATAAATTAAGTCTGTATGCGGACGACGTCCTTTTATTTCTGACTGACCCTTTAATCTCTTTGCCTAATCTTTTTGCGACATTGAACTCCTTTAACAGTGCCTTGGGTCTGGGAGTTAACCCCTCTAAGTGCATAGCCATGCCTATAAACTTACCACAGCCCTTGTTGATATCCCTGAAGGACAGATTTGACTTCTCCTGGAACATGGAATCTTTACAATACCTGGGTATACAACTGGCACCAAGCCTTAAACAAACTTATGCTCTAAATTATCCTCAGGCCTTCTCTAGTATTAGGAGGTTACTCTCTCAGTGGTCCCTATACCATATCTCATTTTTAGGCCGAATACAGGTGGTTAAAATGTCGATCCTCACAAAATTATTGTTCTACTTTAGGGCCCTACCACTATATGTACCCCGATCCACCATACATGCCATACAATCTGATCTGCTAAAATTTATCTGGCAGGGTAAACATCCGCGCATGGGCAGGGCACTGATGTATAGGTCCCGTGATAGGGGGGGCCTAGGTTGTCCTGACTTATGGAAGTATTACTTAGCGGCTAGATTACTACAACTTGCCCAATGGCATACATCCCCAACTCACATACCATGGCTGCAGTTTGAGAGAGCTTCCATTAAACCTTACTTCCTCCCAGGCCTTCTATGGGCCACCACTGTGAACCACAGAGTTGTTTCCCAGCTCAACAGTATAGTTGGACAATCCCTGTATCTGTGGACTCTTTATAAAGACAAGTTTGAGCTCTTCTCTAAGCCCTCTTTATTGACATCTTTTTTGGGTGACCCTAACTTCCCTGTAGCTTTTAACACTGACGAAAACTTTGCACACTGGTCCTCGCGGGGACTGGTGACACTTCATTCATTGCTACAGGGCACCACTTTCTGTTCGTTTGAAGATTTGCACCAAACCTACGACATACCTAACTCAGATCTATACAAATACCTACAGATCCGCCACTTCTTCCAAACGGCGATCTCCCGAATAAGGGATGTTGCTAGAACACCCTTTGAAAATTTGTGTCACGGAGGGTCCAGAGACAGGGGTATGATCTCCACGCTATATATGCACCTTAATGATCATCGTTCAGAGGCTAAATCCCAGGCTATGCTGGGCTGGGAATCTGAGGTGGGCCAGGAGTTTGCAGCAGAAGACTGGAGGGATATGGTCACTAATATGCATAAATGTACCCGCTCAGTTGCCGTTAAGGAAACTGTGCTGAAACTGCACACTAGATGGTATTATACACCAGTTAGAATCCATAGAATGTTCCCGACCATCACGGACAGATGTTTCAGGGACTGTGGGGAGAGGGGCACTCTTCTCCATACTTTTTGGAGCTGTAGGGTACTGGGCTCTCTGTGGCAGCTACGAAAATACTCCAAATAACGGGTTCAAACATCACCTTGACTTACCGTATGTGTATTTTGTTTGCAGACCTCCCAGAGGTCATGCCTCCTGAGCAGAAATTGGTCCACACGCTGTTTAGTGCTATACAGTGGGCTATTGCCCTGAACTGGCGCAAACCCTCGGTCCCATGGTCCCAGGTGCTCCTCCGCATGGAGTCCATAAAACTAATGGAACGTATCCACCATACCCTTATGGATTCGATGCGTATCTTTGAACAAAAATGGGGCCCATGGCCTACTTCTTAGCTTGTTTGGAGGACTTCTTTTTTTTTTTTTTGCCTCCAGGGCACCAGTACTCGTTTTTGATTTTCTTAACGAGACTTGGTTTGTGCTTGCTTATTTTGCAATACAACATCAATAAAGCCTTGACTATATGTGAACCTCTGCAGATGGACAAGAATTGATAGATATGCAATGAGATTCTTATACAGCTTGTAACATAGGAAGCAGTCTTTACTTTAGTTTTTCTTTATTTGTGTCTTGCTTTTTTTTATTTCATCTTCTTTCTCTCTTTCATCTGTTTGTTGTTTAAAAAAATAGTTCATCAAGGACATCTTATAACATGGAACACTGCGAGTGATACCTATCTGTCTATTGACGGTTAGCACTTTCAACTGATAACTGTTTGTATTTTCAAGTACTTTAGCTCTGCACAATACTTTAACTGCTGATTAATGTACGTGCTATGTTCCTTCCATGTAAAATGTCTAACTTGCCCCAATAAAAACTTTTGTATACAAAAAAAAACTTAAATTGCTTCAAATAAATCAGAAGTTATTTAAAAAAGAATTACTCCTGACCATTGTGCACGTCTGATCTGCAACTACAGGAAACGTTTGGTTGAAGTTATTGCTGCCAAAGGAGGTTCAACCAGTTATTAAATCCAAGAGTTCACATACTCTTTCCACCTGCACTGTGAATGTTTACATGGTGTGTTCAATAAAAACATGGTAACATTTAATTCTTTGTGTGTTATTAGTTTAAGCAGACTGTGATTGTCTATTGTTGTGACTTAGATGAAGATCAGTTTGTGCAGAAATCCATATCATTCCAAAAGGGTTCACATACTTTTTATTGCAACTGTATAGATTACAGCTACTATTTACTCTGGAGAAAAGGTATTAAGGGGGGGGGGGGGGGTTAAGACTACAATGTGCAAATACAGTATACCAAAGGTGATTCCAATAACTACAATAAAGTGTTAATTCTAAAGTCCCTGAAAAGAGCACACAACCACGATTTGAAGTCAGAAGAAAGGAGGCTAAGACCCCATACACGCTATTAGATTTTCTGCAGATTTTTGTCTTCAGATTTAACAAAACCATGTTGTACAAGGGCCTGCCTGATTGCATACAAATTGAAAGACTTAAAGCCCTGTACACACGATCGGATTTCCTATGGTTTTTAAACCGATGGATTTTTCCATCGGAAAACCGATGAAGCTGACTTCCATCAGTCTTGCCTACACACCATTAGGGATGAGCTTCGAGTTCGAGTCGAACTCATGTTCGACTCGAACATTGCCTGTTCGCCCGTTCGCCGAACAACGAACAAATTGGGGTGTTCGCGGCAAATTCGAAAAATCTATGGGAGAAATCTAAAGTGCTAATTATAAAGGCTTATATGCAAGTTATTGTCCTAAAAAGTGTTTGGGGACCGGGGTCCTGCCCCAGGGGACATGTATCAATGCAAAAAGAAGTTTTAAAAACTGCCGTTTTTTCGGGAGCAGTGATTTTAATAATGCTTAAAATGAAAAAATTAAAGTGAAATATTCCTTTAAATTTCGTACCTGGGGGGTGTGTATGATATGCATGTAAAGTGGCGCATGTTTCCCGTGCTTAGAACTGTCCCTGCAAAAAATGTCATTTTTGAAAGAAAAAAAGTCATTTAAAACTGATTTGCGGCTATTAATGAATTGTCGGCTCCCGGCAATACATACAAAAGTCATTGATAAAAAAAAAAAAAAATCGTGGGGGTTCCCCAGAATTCAATTACCAGGCCCTTCAGGTCTGGAATGGATACTAAGGGGAACCCCGCCGCAAATGAAAAAAAAAATTGACGTGGGGTTCCCCCAAATATCCATTCCAGGCCCTTCAGATCTGGCATGGATTTTAAGGGGAACTCCACCCCAAATGTAAAAAAAAAATGTCGTGGAGTCCCCCTAAAAATCCATACCAGACCCCTTATCCGAGCACGCAACCTGGCCGGCCGCAGGGGAAAAGGGGGGGACGAGAGAGCGGGCCCCCCTCCCTCCTGAACCGTACCAGGCCACATGCCCTCAACATGGGGAGGATGTCCCCATGTTGATGGGGAGGATGTCCCCATGTTGATGGGGACAAGGGCCTCATCCCCACAACCCTTGCCCGGTGGTTGTGGGGGTCTGCGGGCGGGGGGCTTATCGGAATCTGGAAGACCCCTTTAACAAAGGGGACCCCCAGATCCCGGCCCCCCCCCCTATGTGAATTGGTAAGGGGTACATTGTACCCCTACCATTTCACGAAGAAAGCGTAAAAAAATGTTTAAAAAAACACACAAACACCTTGAAAAAGTCCTTTATTTAAAAAAAAACAAAAAAACATTCCAGCGGTGAAATCCAGTGTCCCGCGGCGATCCCGATGTCCAGCGCTGTCCTTCATTGGTTGTGCCTGAGCGGACCTGATGGGGAACTCCCTCTCAGTATTTTAAATGTATAGACCCGCCCCTTCTAAAGTTCCCCATCAGGTCCGTTAAGCGGACCAGATGCGGAACATGTATTACCAAAGTGAGAGCAGTTCCCCATCAGGTCCGCCCCCTCGGTATGTCGGACCCGCCTACGTCATTGTCTTGAGCGGGGAACTTCCTTCACTGTGTAATTTAAATTTACATAGTGAAGGAAGTTCCCCGCTCAAGCCAATGACGTAGGCGGGTCCGACATACCGAGGGGGCGGACCTGATGGGGAACTGCTCTTACTTTGGTAATACATGTATAGACCCGCCCCTTCTCATGTTCCGCATCTGGTCCGCTGAGCGGACCTGATGGGGAACTTCAGAAGGGGCGGGTCTATACATTTAAAATACTGAGAGGGAGTTCCCCATCAGGTCCGCTCAGGCACAACCAATGAAGGACAGCGCTGGACATCGGGATCGCCGCGGGACACTGGATTTCACCGCTGGAATGTTTTTTTTTTTTTTTAAATAAAGGACTTTTTCAAGGTGTTTGTGTGTTTTTTTTTTTTTTTTAATTACGCTTTCTTCATGAAATGGTAGGGGTACAATGTACCCCTTACCAATTCACATAGGGGGGGCCGGGATCTGGGGGTCCCCTTTGTTAAAGGGGTCTTCCAGATTCCGATAAGCCCCCCACCCGCAGACCCCCACAACCACCGGGCAAGGGTTGTGGGGATGAGGCCCTTGTCCACATCAACATGGGGACATCCTCCCCATGTTGAGGGCATGTGGCCTGGTACGGTTCAGGAGGGAGGGGGGGCCGCTCTCTCGTCCCCCCCTTTTCCCCTGCGGCCGGCCAGGTTGCGTGCTCGGATAAGGGGTCTGGTATGGATTTTTAGGGGGACTCCACGCCATTTTTTTTAAATTTGGGGTGGAGTTCCCCTTAAAATCCATGCCAGATCTGAAGGGCCTGGAATGGATATTTGGGGGAACCCCACGTCAATTTTTTTTTAAATTTGCGGCAGGGTTCCCCTTAATATCCATTCCAGACCTGAAGGGCCTGGTAATTGAATTCTGGGGAACCCCCACGTTTTCTTTTTTTTTTTTATCAATGACTTTTGTATGTATTGCCGGGAGCCGACAATTCATTAATAGCCGCGAGTCAGTTTTAAATGAATTTTTTTCTTTCAAAAATGACATTTTTTGCAGGGACAGTTCTAAGCACGGGAAACATGCGCCACTTCACATGCATATCATACACACCCCCCAGGTACGAAATTTAAAGGAATATTTCACTTTTATTTTTTCATTTTAAGCATTATTTAAATCACTGCTCCCGAAAAAACGGCCGTTTTTAAAACTTCTTTTTGCATTGATACATGTCCCCTGGGGCAGGACCCGGGTCCCCAAACACTTTTTAGGACAATAACTTGCATATTAGCCTTTATAATTAACACTTTAGATTTCGAACGTTCGAGTCCATTGTATTTAATAGGGTTCTAAAGTTTACACGAACATTTTGTCTGTTCGCAGGTTCTGGTGCGAACCGAACAGGGGGGTGTTCGGCTCATCCCTGCACACCATCAGTCAAAAAACCGACCGTTCCAAATGCGATGACGTAAAACACTCCAGTGAGCCGAGAAAAATTAAGTTCAATGCTTCTGAGCATGCGTCGACTTGATTCTGAACATGCGTGGGTTTTTTATCCAATGGAGTTCCCCACAGACGATAGTAATTTGCTATCGGTTTTTTAACCATCAGATAAATTTAAAACATGTTCTATTTTTAAACACCGATGGAAAAAAGACCAATGGGGCTCATACACGATCGGTTTGTCCGATGAAAACAGTCCATCGGACTCTTTTCATCGGTAAAACCTATTGTGTGTACACGGCTTTAAGGTTTGACCTCATATTATATGGTTTTGGTAAATCTAAAGACAAAAATCTGCAGAAAATCTAATAGCGTGTATGGGGTCTTAACCTGTTTTGCAGATGGAGTTTTTTACTGTAAAAGGCCCATACACACGATCAGAAAATCATCCGATATTTACCGTCCAATGGCCAATCTGTCAAATTTCGGACTGTTAGTATGGTGCATCCGACATCCAATTCCTACTTTTCGGACGACAAAAACTAGAAATTTTTTGTCGTCCATAAGCCCAACATCCGATTTAGCACTAGATGTGTATAGTTCTCGTCCGGCAAAAAAATAAAATAACAAACCACGCATGATCGGAAGCCACGACCAAGCCTAAACAACCTGGAAAAAATTGCCCATGTCCAAACTAAAAATTGGATTCTCAAAAGAAATTTTGTCTTATGTCTAGAATATTTGTTTTTTAACAAAGGAATTAAAAAATGTTTGCACAATATACATGTCAAATGTTGTAGCCTTTGCTTATTCAGAACACAATTCTACATGTTTTATTTGTCTACACCTAAAATCACCCTGAAAATACTATATACGGTATATATATATATATTGCTTTTTTTTTTTCACCTAGTTAGCTCATCTAACCAGTGTTTTCAAATTAGGCATTACAACACCAAAGATAATCTTTCTTCTTTTCCAAATAATTTTTATTGTGTTAAAATAATAATTAGCATGTTTACTTGCATGCATGAAAATGTATAGACAGGCATCAAAAAGTTCAATTTGCATTTCTATAACAGAAAAAGAAAGATGCCAAGTGTCATCACCAACAAAAATATAACCCCCTCCCCAAACAAAAGTCTCATGACAAATGAGTATAATGATAATCTTGGGACCAAGATGACCCTGTGCGCTCTGGTGCCTGATATTGTTGCCATTGAGTGGCATGATGCGGTGCTACCTGGGGTGGAGGTGGTGGTGGTGGTGGTTGGTACTCTGCAAGGTAAGTATTTGCAGTAATTATACCTCTGACTCATTTGTTAAGAACCTCTAGGAGAAGACACTCTGCCCTTTGCTGTTGGTCTTCGGTCATTTTGCGTAACTTGTTGGCAGTTACAAGGCCAAAGGATTCAGATTAATCCGGTTTATTTTTAAGAGCTGATGAAGCATTTGTCATAAAGCTTGTAGCTGCCTCCTCCAGATTTTTGTTTTCTTTGCTGGAGGTTGTGTCATTAGGATGGGCTCCTCAGTGGTGGCTCCAGCTGGCTCCTCCAAAATTTCAGATTCCTGTGTTTTGAAAATGGCAATAGGAAAGGTTAGCTCGAATGAACACAACCATAGGCATTTTAGACCTGGCTATGATTTTTTATAGGAAATGGGCAGCTGTTGTAATGACATTTGAAGCAAGGAATATCTAGCTGTATTTGGGAATACTTATTTAACAATATTTTCCTAAATTACAAATACTTTGTCCAGTGAGCTGCAGTGCATTAAATATATATATACAATCTCGTACATATATATCCACTGCATCCAGTCTAGCCAAGCCTATAACTGACTGCAGGCCATTCCTAGTGTACTTTTTCAAATATACTTCAGACAGGCAGGTGATTCAGTGAGCTGCAGTGCATTATATATATATATATTGTGACAGCAGGAAGGTAAAGTCACCTGGTTGCATCCAGGGGGGTAGATATATTTCGCCCAGATTCAGGCTTTACGCCGACTTATACAGCTAGGTGGAGAGTTGTATAAGCCCAGCTGAGACTAGTGGGCTCATGGATGACTCATACCTCTAGGGAGAGGGCTGGGCGTCGTGCAGACAGGGAGTTGATGAGACCAGCTGAACCTTGTCAGCTCATTTAGGCCTCTATAAGAAACTCCCAGATTCATTAGATGTTAGCTCATGCCTGGAAGCAGACCTGTGTGGACTGTCTAGGGAGAGTGAACCCCTGTGCGGTGAGAGAAAGCCTGTGTGGCTATATATTTGCTTGGACATTTAAAACCAGGGACTTAGGGACTAGGACAGCACTAGGCTGATCCCAGTTGTTAGTTAGGAAACCTGTATGTTTAGTCAGAGGTCAAGTTGACCAGGATTTATTTTGTTTATGTTTTTTTTTGCCTTGCTGTGTTTTTGTCACTGTAAATAGAAAATAAACCGCACCTTTTTGATTTTGAAAACCACAACCTCCGTCTGCTGGGCCTGTTTTTGGGTGGGGAGCCCATCCCGGGGGTCACACACACCCGCTGCCGAGCTAACCCCCTCACAGTTGGTGGAGAATGCGGGCAGTTTTTTTTTAAGCCAGCATGGAGGAGATACTGAAACAGCTGGCTCTAGCAAATGCCAATCAACAGCAGACAAATGCAGGTTTGCAAAGGAGCCTTGCAGCCCAGCAGCAAGCTCATCAACAGAGCCTTGCAACTTTACAACAGAGTCTGGAGGCTCAGCAACAAGCCCAACAGCAATCTGAGGCCCGCTTCATAGACCTGTTGCAGAAGCAAGAGCAGAGACTACAACAACAGATGGAAGCAGTAATGCAGCAACGTCCGCAGACCAGTGAGGAAAGCCGTCCCACTAATACCGCGTCCTTTGGGGTGAGTCGTTTATTGACAAAAATGACTGGAGAGGATGATCCAGAGGTATTTTTGACCACATTCGAAAGGACCGCTGAAAGAGAAAAGTGGCCTGAGGAGCAGTGGGCTGGACTAGTGGCTCCTCTGTTAACTGGTGAATCGCAGAAAGCTTACTATGACCTAGAGCCTAACCAAGCAAAAGACTATGTGATGCTAAAAGCTGAAATATTGGCAAGGCTGGGTGTCACCCTGGCTGTCCGGGCTCAGCGTGTGCATAACTGGACTTTCCAGCTTGGAAAACCCCCCAGGTCTCAAATGTATGATCTCATTCACCTGAGCAGAAAGTGGCTACAGCCAGAGACTTTGTCCGCACCAAAGATTGTGGAACGTGTTGTAATGGATCGGTTTTTGAGAGCTCTTCCTACTGCCATCCAAAAGTGGGTAAGCCATGGAGACCCAGAGACGGCCGATGGTCTTGTGGATCGTGTGGAGAAATACTTGGCTACAGAGAACCTGACGGCCTCTTCCAGAGACACTCGGACTTTCCACCCTAAGACCAGACCATCCCCAGGGGCGGATAAGAGGATTCCAAGGGGTGAGGGTGGAGAGAGTGAGAGGGTGGGAGCTCTACCCCAAGTTTGGCGAGAACAGCCTGGGAAATCAGCGGCTCAAGAGGCCGCAAGAAGGATCGTTTGCTACCGCTGCCGGCAAGCGGGACATATTGCAGCAAATTGCCCGGTTGTGGAGGAACCCATGCAGTGTGACTTTCTGACGGGCAGACGTCAGTCGCTGTGTGCGACAGTCGCATGCACTGCCATTCGGGGAACTGAGAAACATTTATGCAAAATGTGTATTAATGGTAGAAATGTTGTGGTATTGCTGGATTCAGGTAGCCTTGTGACCCTGATAAAGGCTGAGTTAGTTAAAACAGAGGTCTCTGGGAATAGCAAGGTAGCCGTTATTTGTGTGCATGGGGACACCCGAGAGTATCCAGTGACTACAGTGTGTTTCGAGACCCCCAGAGGTACCCTCTCTCATCCAGTGGGCTTAGTATCTCAGTTACCGCATGACGCCATTGTGGGAAGGGATTTTCCGAAGTTCTGGGAACTGTGGGATGATCCTGAGCCCCCCACTGGTGCCCCTATGTACCAGGAATGTGATAGCCAGAACTCCCCTGAGAGTGGTGAGGACTCTCCGGAATTTCCCTTGTCAGTATTGGCAGGGGAGACTCAAGAAACTGGAGAGGAGCCCACCTCCTCAGACGAAAACCTACCGTCTGTGGAGTTTTCTGATCTTGAGGTTCACAGGGAAAACTTTGCCACAGAACAGTTGAAAGACCCCGCCCTAATAAAGGCACGGGAAAACGTAGTGAAAATAGATGGCGAGTTAGTGAACCCAGATAATACCGGCACTTACCCATACTTCAGCGTAGAGAAGGACCTACTGTATCGGGTGGCAAAAAGGGCAGAAGAAACCGTTGAGCAGCTTGTGGTGCCCAAACCTTACAGGAAGTTGGTGTTGGAGTTGGCCCATGGGCACATTCTTGGAGGTCATCTGGGGACAGAGAAAACCCGAGAGAGGGTATTACAGAGATTCTATTGGCCTGGGGTGATGAAGGACATAGAAAATTATTGTTCCTCCTGCCCTGTGTGTCAGAGGTCGGCCCCGATGCCACATTTCCGTAGCCCGCTGGTCCCTCTACCCATCATTGAGGTCCCGTTTGAGAGAATCGCAATGGATTTGGTAGGTCCTATAATCAAGTCCGCTAGGGGGCACCAGTACATATTGGTTATAATGGACTATGCCACCCGTTATCCAGAAGCGATCCCTCTCAGAAATACCTCGGCCAAAACCATAGCCAAAGAGCTATCTCTTGTTTTTAGCCGGGTGGGTATTTGTAAAGAACTGCTTACGGACCAAGGTACACCCTTTATGTCCCGGGTTATGAAAGAGCTGTGTAAATTGTTCAAAGTGACGCAATTGCGTACATCTGTGTATCACCCCCAAACCGATGGGCTGGTTGAAAGATTCAACAAAACCCTAAAACAAATGTTGAAGAAAGTGGTGGATAGAGATGGAAGGGATTGGGACTGTCTACTTCCTTATTTGATGTTTGCTATTAGGGAGGTGCCCCAATCCTCTACGGGATTCTCCCCCTTTGAGTTACTGTATGGGAGACACCCAAGAGGGCTGTTGGATATTGCCAAGGAAACTTGGGAAAGTGAGAGTTCTCCCCACAGGAGTGTGATTGAGCATGTCGCCCTGATGCAAGATCGAATTGCACAGGTAATGCCCATCGTGAAGGAACATTTGGCCCAAGCGCAGTTGGCACAGCAGAGAGTGTACAACCGTGGAGCCAAGACCCGTACCTTTTCCCCGGGGGATAGGATATTGGTACTTGTCCCTACGGTTGAAAGTAAATTCCTTGCCAAATGGCAAGGCCCCTACGAGATAATGGAAAAAGTGAGCGAAGTGAATTACAAGGTCAGACAACCAGGAAGGCGAAAGCCCGAACAGATCTATCACGTTAATCTGTTGAAAGCCTGGAGGGATAGAGAGTCCCTAGTCGCAGACACTTGGTCACCAGCTCAAACTGGTTGCGTGATTCCTGAGGTTGGAATCGCAGCCACCTTGTCACAACCCCAACAACAGGAGGTTAAGGAGTTTGTGCTTCGCAACAAGGAGGTATTCTCTGAGCTGCCGGGACAAACATCTGGGGTAGAGCATGACATTATTACCCCGCCCGGTGAAAGGGTGAAGTTAAAACCCTATCGGATCCCAGAGGCCCGACGGGAGGCAATACGGGAGGAAGTACAGAAAATGCTGAACTTAGGGGTGATAGAGGAGTCCCAAAGTGATTGGTCTAGTCCCATTGTGTTGGTGCCTAAACCGGATGGGAGCTGGCGATTTTGTATCGATTTTCGTCAGTTGAACAAAGTTACAAAATTTGACACCTACCCCATGCCACGTATAGATGAGTTGATCGACCGGCTGGGAACAGCCCGATACATGACGACTCTTGACCTCACAAAAGGGTATTGGCAAATCCCCCTGGCCAAGTCGGCCAAAGAGAAAACCGCATTTGTAACCCCAGACGGGGCGTTCCAATATAAAAGAATGCCGTTCGGGTTACAGAATGCGCCGGCCACATTCCAGCGGAAAATGGACCAGATGCTGAGGCCCCATCGGAAGTATGCTGCGGCTTACCTGGATGACATAATTGTCCATAGCACAGATTGGGCCTCACATCTGCCAAAAGTGCAAGCAGTCCTGGACTCTGTTCGGGAAGCAGGGTTTACGGCTAACCCCAAGAAGTGTACCATTGGGCAGGAGGAGGCCAAATATCTTGGGTACACCATTGGGAGGGGAGTAATAAAACCCCAACTCAACAAAGTCGAGGCCATCCAGAGTTGGCCACGTCCCAACAGCAAGAAGCAGGTACGAGCCTTTCTGGGAATCGCTGGGTATTATCGGCGATTCATTCCCCACTTTGCTTCTAAGGCTGTGCCCCTAACCAACCTGACGAAGGGGAAAGGATCGGTCATGATTAAATGGACCCCCGAGGCTGAGGCAGCATTCCAATTCTTGAAACAAGCCTTATGTAGCCAGCCAGTGTTGTACTCACCCGACTTCTCTAGAGACTTTGTCGTACAAAGTGATGCGTCAGATGTGGGGTTAGGAGCAGTATTGTCCCAGGTCTGGAACGGGGAAGAGCACCCAGTCATTTACCTCAGCAGGAAGTTGAAGTCCCATGAGGTAAATTACGCCACCGTTGAAAAGGAGTGTTTAGCGGTGAAGTGGGCTCTAGATTCCCTTCGGTACTACCTGCTAGGTAGGCACTTTGACATGGTTACGGATCACGCTCCGTTAAAGTGGATGGCTCAAAACAAGGAAACAAATAGAAGAGTGAATAGGTGGTTCCTGGCCCTCCAGGAATTCAACTTCACAGTAAAGCATCGCCCTGGCGTTCAAATGGGGAATGTGGATGCTTTGTCTCGAGTACATGAATGCCTGATTGCTGGTGTTCCAACCCCGAGGTTAAAACAAGAGGGGGGGGTATGTGACAGCAGGAAGGTAAAGTCACCTGGTTGCATCCAGGGGGGTAGATATATTTCGCCCAGATTCAGGCTTTACGCCGACTTATACAGCTAGGTGGAGAGTTGTATAAGCCCAGCTGAGACTAGTGGGCTCATGGATGACTCATACCTCTAGGGAGAGGGCTGGGCGTCGTGCAGACAGGGAGTTGATGAGACCAGCTGAACCTTGTCAGCTCATTTAGGCCTCTATAAGAAACTCCCAGATTCATTAGATGTTAGCTCATGCCTGGAAGCAGACCTGTGTGGACTGTCTAGGGAGAGTGAACCCCTGTGCGGTGAGAGAAAGCCTGTGTGGCTATATATTTGCTTGGACATTTAAAACCAGGGACTTAGGGACTAGGACAGCACTAGGCTGATCCCAGTTGTTAGTTAGGAAACCTGTATGTTTAGTCAGAGGTCAAGTTGACCAGGATTTATTTTGTTTATGTTTTTTTTTGCCTTGCTGTGTTTTTGTCACTGTAAATAGAAAATAAACCGCACCTTTTTGATTTTGAAAACCACAACCTCCGTCTGCTGGGCCTGTTTTTGGGTGGGGAGCCCATCCCGGGGGTCACACACACCCGCTGCCGAGCTAACCCCCTCACAATATATATATATATATATATATATATAGTCTCGTACATATATATATATATATATATATATATATATATATATATATATATATATATCCACTGCATCCAGTCTAGCCAAGCCTATATCTGACTGCAGGCCATTCCTGGTGTACTTTTTCAAATATACTTCAGGCAGGCAGTTGATTCAGTGAGCTGCAGTGCATTAAATATATATGTAGTGCCCTGCTCCCAATGAGTAGGCGCTATGTTAAATTTAGAGGGTATCTGAGCCAATAGTTGGGCTCAGATGTAAATGATTGATGACAAATTGACCTCTGTTCTGGCTATGGCTGTGTTGGAAAACTTCTCACTGTTTGCCTGTAGGTGGCGTTACCACCTTAGGCCAATGTGAAAGATTGACAAGTCAGAGTGCATTGGGTACCTTCCCCGGGAACAGTTCAATGGGCGTGGTCTACCCGCTGAGCATGCTGGGGAAGGGTACTTAAGGGGCAGACGCCATCTTTTGGGGTCCTTCGTCCCCCACGGCCCTCCTGGCGCGAGGGGTATGTTGTGTGATTTTGGCCTCGGAGCCGTGTCGGTTCGAGGCTGCAACTCTGCCAAGTAGGCCCAGTTATTCTGACTGGGGCCTACCATTTGAAGGTGATCCTGTGCTGTCCGTCCTAAGGGAGGAAGCCACTCAATGGAGGAAACCAGGGGAGGACCTGTCCTGGAAAAGACCAAGCGGAAGGCTGGTGTCTTGAGGAGGGCCTGGTAATTCTATTGGAGGATGCACCGCAACTAAAGTTTACCTTGCAGTCTGCCGGCTTGGCTTAAAGTGGAGTTCCACCCTCTTTTTCAACTTTGTTGCATCCTCTCTAATAATGTCCCCTTAAGAACAATTGGCATATTATTATTATTTTTTTTTTAAAACTCACTGTTTGCTATTAATCTTTTTGTATCTCCCGCTGCGGCCGCAGCAGCCTCCTCGCGTCATCCACTGATCGCTAGGCCTCCTGGGAGATGTTTGTCATCAATCCCAGGAGGCCCAGGGCCGTAGTATCGCGTTATTTCTAAACAGGAAATTACGCGATGCACGGCGACGCCTGGCGCCATTTTATATAAGGGAAGCCTGCCTTTGTTTGCCAGTGTTTATCTAGCATCCAAAGGATTGACATCATTGTCGTTTTATTGTGGATGAAATTTCTTTTTTAGAGCGGTAAGTGTTTTGGGCTAATCCTAGGGATTAAAAGCAGCAGTGTGATGGGCACAGTGGCAGCGTGATGGTGGCAATGTGCGGAGGTATATGTGCTGTGCGGATGTATATGTGCTGTGCGCTGTGCGGTGGGACATGTGTTGTGGGACATGTGCTGTGTTGTGGGACATGTACTGTGTTGTGGAACATGTGCTGTGTTGTGGGTCATGTGTTGTGGGACATGTGTTGTGGGACATGTTTTGTGGAACATGTGCTGTGTTGTGGGACATGTGTTGTGGGACATGTGTTGTGGAACATGTGCTGTGGAACATGTGTTGTGTGACATGTGCTGTAGGACATGTGCTGTGTTGTGGGACATGTGCTGTGTTTTTGGGACATGTGATGGGGGACATGTGCTGTCCTGTGCAGTGGGACATGTGATGGTGGGACTTGTTATGGGGGACATGTGCTGCGTTTGTGGTCCATTTGATGCGCTTGGGTCAGCGTGAAGTGATGCTGGCAGTTTGATGGTGGCAGATAGATTTTTCTCTCCATACGCCTCTCCCCCGTCACCCTCATTTACTCTCCCTTTCCCACTCTGCCTCTACCCCATATCATAGAATAATATTATAAATTATGTCATTTTAATTAACATTTTTAAATTACAGATGCTGAAGGACTGTCATAGAAATTCATCTTTACTTGGTGTACGCCATTTGCAGGTAAGCAATAAACAAAATAATGCAAAAGTAATTTTATTCGCAAATATTTTTAATTACTGTATTTATTGGCGTATAACACTCACTTTTTTACCCTGAAAATAGAGGGTAAACTGTGCCTGCGTGTTATACGCAGGGGCCTGTGGAAAGTTTTTTTCCTGAAACATCCCTCTTAAAGTTAGGGTGTGTGTTATAGGCCTGTGCGTGTTATACGCCGATAAATACGGAATCTAATTTAATTATATAATCTCATTCATTTTTTATTTTTTTTAATCTTCTAGGTTGAAGATCCAAGTGGTTTTGCGAAATTCAAACTTTAAAAATATTTTTTTTTCCCCAAAAAATTATTAGGGTTTTAATCTAAGCTATTTTAAATTCATCTTGCTCTCTCGCTCTTCATCTCTCTCTTGCTCTCTCTCTCTCTTCATCTCTCTCTCTCTCTCTCTCGATCTCTCTCTCTCTCATCTCTCTCTCGCTCTCTTCATCTCTCTCGCTCTCTTCATCTCTCTCGCTCTCCCTCGCTATCTCTCTTCATCTCTCTCTCTCTCTCTCTCTCCATCTCGCTATCTCTCTTCATCTCTCTATCTCTCTCTCCATCTCTTCATCTCTCGCGCGCTCTCTCTCTCTCTTCATCTCTCTCGCGTTCTCTCTCTCTTCATCTCTCTCGCGCTCTCTCTCTCTCTTCATCTCTCTCGCACTCTCTCTCTCTCTATCTCCATCTCTCTCGCTCTTCATCTCTCTCGCTATCTCTCTCCATCTCTCTCTCCCCATCTCTCTCCACCTCTCTCTCTCCATCTCTCTCTCTCCCTCCATCTCACTCTCTCCATTTCTCTCTCTCTCCATCTCTCTCTCTCTTCATCTCTCCCTCTTCATCTCTCCCTCTTCATCTCTCTCTCCCTCTCTCCCCCTCCTTCCCTCTATCTCTCTGATCGCTAGGCCTCTATCTCTATCTATCTCTATCTCTCTCTCTCCCCCTCTCTCTCTCTCTTCATCTCTCTCTTTATCGCTCTCTCTTCATCTCTCTTTCTTCATCTCTCTCTCCCTCTCTCTATCTCTCTCTCTCCCTCTCTCTATCTCTCTCTCTTCATCTCTCTCGCACTCTCTCTCTCTTCACCTCTCTCGCTCTCTCCCTCTCTCTTCATCTCTCTCTCTCTCTCTTCATCTCTCTCCATCTCTCTCTCTATCTCTCTCCATCGCTCTCTCTCTTCATCTATCTCTATCTCTCTCCATCTCTCTCTCTCTCTCTTCATCTATCTCGCTCTCTCTTCATCTCTCTCTCTCTCCATCTCTCTCGCTCTCTCGCTCCATCTCGCTCTCTTCATCTCTCTCCATCTCTCTCGCTCCCCATCTCTCTCTCCATCTCTCTCTCCATCCATCTCTCTCTCTCTCTCTCCCTCCATCTCACTCTCTCCATTTCTCTCTCTCTCTCTGCATCTCTCTCTCCCTCTTCATCTCTCCCTCTTCATCTCTCTCTTCATCTCTCTCTCCCTCTCTCCCCCTCCCTCCCTCTATCTCTCTGATCGCTAGGCCTCTATCTCTATCTCTCTCTCTCCCCCTCTCTCTTCATCTCTCTCTTTATCGCTCTCTCTTCATCTCTCTTTCTTCATCTCTCTCTCTCCCTCTCTCTATCGCTCCCTCTCTCTATCTCTCTCTCTCCCTCTCTCTATCTCTCTCTCTTCATCTCTCTCGCTCTCTCTCTCTCTCTTCATCTCTCTCTCTCTCTTCATCTCTCTCGCTCTCTCTCTCTTCATCTCTTTCGCTCTCTCTCCATCTCGTTCTCTTCATCTCTCTCCATCTCTCTCGCTCTCCCCATCTCTCTCTCTCTCTCTCCATCTCTCTCGCTCTCTCTCCATCTCGTTCTCTTCATCTCTCGCCATCTCTCTCGCTCTCCCCATCTCTCACTCTCCATCTCTCTCTCTTCATCTCTCTCGCACTCTCTCTCTTCATCTCTCTCGCTCTCACTCTCTCTCTTCATCTCTCTCGCTCTCTCTCTCCATCTCTCTTGCTCCATCTCGCTCTCTTCATCTCTCTCCATCTCTCTCGCTCCCCATCTCTCTCTCTCCATCGCTCTCTCCATCTCTCTCTCTCCATCTCTCTCTCTCTCCATCTCTCTCTCTCTCTCCTTCCCTCCATCTCACTCTCTCCATTTCTCTCTCTCCATCTCTCTCTCCCTCTTCATCTCTCCCTCTTCATCTCTCTCTTCATCTCTCTCTCCCTCTCTCCCCCTCCCTCCCTCTATCTCTCTGATCGCTAGGCCTCTATCTCTATCTCTCTCTCCCCTTCTCTCTCTCTCTCTTCATCTCTCTCTTTATCACTCTCTCTTCATCTCTCTTTCTTCATCTCTCTCTCCCTCTCTCTATCTCTCCCTCTCTCTCGCTCTCTCTCTTCATCTCTCTCGCTCTCTCTCTTCATCTCTCTCGCTCTCTCTCTCTCTTCATCTCTCCCGCTCTCTCTCCATCTCGTTCTCTTCATCTCTCTCCATCTCTCTCGCTCTCCCCATCTCTCTCTCTCTCCATCTCTCTCGCTCTCTCTCCATCTCGTTCTCTTCATCTCTCTCCATCTCTCTCTCTCCATCTCTTTCTTCATCTCTCTCTCACTCTCTCTCTTCATCTCTCTCGCTCTCTCTCGCTCTCTCTCTTCATCTCTCTCCATCTCTCTCGCTCTCTCTCTCCATCTCTCTCGCTCTCTCTCCATCTCGTTCTCTTCCTCTCTCTCCATCTCTCTCTCTCCATCTCTTTCTTCATCTCTCTCTCACTCTCTCTCTTCATCTCTCTCGCTCTCTCTCGCTCTCTCTCTTCATCTCTCTCCATCTCTCTCGCTCTCTCTCTTCATCTCTCTCGCTCTCTCTCTCCATCTCTCTCGCTCTCTCTCCATCTCTCTCGCTCTCTCTCTCTCACCATCTCTCTCGCTCTCTCTCCCTCCATCTCTCTCTCTCTCCCTCCATCTCACTCTCTCCATTTCTCTCTCTCTCTCCCCATCTCTCTCTCTCTCCCTCTTCATCTCTCCCTCTTCATCTCTCTCTTCATCTCTCTCTCCCTCTCTCCCCCTCCCTCCCTCTAGCTCTCTGATCGCTAGGCCTCTATCTCTATCTCTATCTCTCTCTCTCCCCCTCTCTCTCTCTCTCTTCATCTCTCTCTTTATCGCTCTCTCTTGATCTCTCTTTCTTCATCTCTCTCTCCCTCTCTCTATCTCTCCCTTTCTCTATCTATCTCTCTCCCTCTCTCTATCTCGCTCTCTTCATCTCTCTCGCTCTCTCGCTCTCTTCATCTCTCTCGCTCTCTCTCTTCATCTCTCTCGCTCTCTCTCCATCTCGTTCTCTTCATCTCTCTCCATCTCTCTCGCTCTCCCCATCTCTCGCTCTCTCTCCATCTCTCTCGCTCTCTCGCTCCATCTCGCTCTCTTCATCTCTCTCCATCTCTCTGGCTCTCTTCATCTCTCTCCCTCGCTATCTCTCTTCATCTCTCTCTCTCCCCATCTCTCTCTCTCATCTCTCTCTGCATCTATCTCTCTCTCTCCATCTCTCTCTTCATCTCTCTCTCTCTCTCCATCTCTCTCTTCATCTCTCTTGCTCTCTTCATCTCTCTCGCTCTCTCTCTCTCTCTTCATCTCTCTCTCTTCATCTCCCTCTCTCTCCCCTTCCCTCTCTCTCCATCTCTCTCTTCATCTCTCTCCATCTCTCTTGCTCTCTCTCTCTTCATCTCTCTCGGTCTCTCTCTTCATCTCTCTCGCTCTCTCTCCATCTCTCTCGCTCCATCTCGCTCTCTCCATCTCTCTCGCTCTCTTCATCTCTCTCGCTCTCCCTCGCTATCTCTCTTCATCTCTCTCTTCCCATCTCTCTCTCTCCATCTCTCTCTCTCTCTCCATCTCTCTCATCTCTCCCACTCTCTTCATCTCTCTCGCTCTCTCTCTTCATCTCTCTCGCTCTCGCTCTCTTCATCTCTCTCGCTCTCTCTCTCACTCCATCTCTCCATCTCTCTTTCCCCATCTCTCTCTCTCTCCCTCTCTCCATCTCTCTCCATATCTCTCTCTCTCTTCATCTCTCTCGCTCTCTCCATCTCTCTCGCTCCATCTCGCTCTCTTCATCTCTCTCCATCTCTCTCGCTCTCTCTCTTCATCTCTCTCTCTCTCCATCTCTCTCTCTCTCCATTTCTCTTTCTCTATCTCTCTCTCTCTCCATCGCTCTCTCTCTCTTGTTTTTTCTCTCCATCTCGCTATCTTCATTTCTCTCCATCTCTCTCTTCATCTCTCTCCATCTCTGTCGCTCTCCCTCGCTATTTCTCGTCATCGCTCTCTCCCCATCTCTCTATCCATTGCTCTCTCTTCATCTCTCTCGCTCTCTCTCTCTTCATCTCTCTCACTCTCTCTCTCTCTTCATCTCTCTCGCTCTCTCTCTTCATCTCTCTCGCTCTCTCTCTTCATCTCTCTCGCTCTCTCTCTTCAGCTCTCTCGCTCTCTCTCCATCTCGTTCTCTTCATCTCTCTCCATCTCTCTCGCTCTCCCCATCTCTCGCTCTCTCTCTCTCTCTCCATCTCTCTCGCTCTCTCTCCATCTCGTTCTCTTCATCTCGCTCCATCTCTCTCGCTCTCCCCATCTCTCTCTCTCCATCTCTCTCTCTCTTCATCTCTCGCACTCTCTCTCTTCATCTCTCTCGCACTCTCTCTCTTCATCTCTCTCGCTCTCTCTCTACATCTCTCTCGCTCTCTCTCTTCATCTCTCTCCATCTCTCTCGCTCTCTCTCTCTCTTCATCTCTCTCGCTCTCTCTCTCTTCATCTCTCTCGCTCCATCTCGCTCTCTTCATCTCTCTCCATCTCTCTCGCTCCCCATCTCTCTCTCCATCTCTCTCTCTCCATCTCTCTCTCTCTCCATCTCTCTCTCTCCCTCCCTCCATCTCACTCTCTCCATTTCTCTCTCTCTCCATCTCTCTCTCCCTCGTCATCTCTCCCTCTTCATCTCTCTCTTCATCTCTCTCTCCCTCTCTCCCCCTCCCTCCCTCTATCTCTCTGATCGCTAGGCCTCTATCTCTATCTCTCTCTCCCCTTCTCTCTCTCTCTTCATCTCTCTCTCTCTTCATCTCTCTCTTTATCGCTCTCTCTTCATCTCTCTCTCCCCTCTCTCTCTCCCTCTCTCTCTCTCTCTTCACCTCTCTCTATCTCTCTCTATCTCTCTCTTCATCTCTCTCGCTCTCTCTCTTCATCTCTCTCGCTCTCTCTCTCTTCATCTCTCTCGCTCTCTTCATCTCTCTCGCTCTCTCTCCATCTCGTTCTCTTCATCTCTCTCGCTCTCCCCATCTTTCTCTCTCTCCATCTCTCTCGCTCTCTCTCCATCTCGTTCTCTTCATCTCTCTCCATCTCTCTCGCTCTCCCCATCTCTCTGTCTCCATCTCTCTCTCCATCTCTCTGGCTCTCTTCATCTCTCTCCCTCGCTATCTCTCTTCATCTCTCTCTCCCCATCTCTCTCTGCATCTCTCCCTCTCTCTATCTATCTCTCTCCCTCTCTCTATCTCTCTCTCTTCATCTCTCTCGCTCTCTCTCTCTCTCTTCATCTCTCTCTCTTCATCTCTCTCGCTCTCTCTCCATCTCGTTCTCTCCATCTCTCTCGCTCTCCCCATCTCTCGCTCTCTCTCTCTCCATCTCTCTCGCTCTCTCGCTCCATCTCGCTCTCTTCATCTCTCTCCATCTCTCTGGCTCTCTTCATCTCTCTCCCTCGCTATCTCTCTTCATCTCTCTCTCCCCATCTCTCTCTGCATCTCTCCCTCTCCATCTCTCTCTTCATCTCTCCATCTCTCTCTCTCTCTCTCCATCTATCTCTTCATCTCTCTCTCTTCATCTCCCTCTCTCTCCCCTTCCCTCTCTCTCCATCTCTCTCTCTTCATCTCTCTCCATCTCTCTCTCTTCATCTCTCTCCATCTCTCTTGCTCTCTCTCTCTTCATCTCTCTCGCTCTCTCTCCATCTCTCTCGCTCTCTCGCTCCATCTCGCTCTCTCCATCTCTCTCTCTCTCTCTTCATCTCTCTCGCTCTCCCTCGCTATCTCTCTTCATCTCTCTCTTCCCATCTCTCTCTCTCCATCTCTCTCTCTCTCCATCTCTCTCATCTCTCCCACTCTCTTCATCTCTCTCGCTCTCTCTCTTCATCTCTCTCGCTCTCTCTCTCTTCATCTCTCTCGCTCTCTCTCTCTTCATCTCCCTTTCTCTCTCCATCTCTCTCTCACTCCATCTCTCCATCTCTCTTTCCCCTTCTCTCTCTCTCTCCCTCTCCCTCTCTCCATCTCTCTCTCTCTCCATATCTCTCTCTTCATCTCTCTCGCTCTCTCCATCTCTCTCGCTCCATCTCGCTCTCTCATCTCTCTCCATCTCTCTCGCTCTCTCTCTTCATCTCTCTCCATCTCTCTCTCTCCATTTCTCTTTCTCTATCTCTCTCTCTCTCCATCGCTCTCTCTCTCTTCATCTCTCTTGTTCTTTCTCTCCATCTCGCTATCTTCATTTCTCGCCATCTCTCTCGCTCTCTTCATCTCTCTCCATCTCTTTCGCTCTCCCTCGCTATTTCTCGTCATCGCTCTCTCCCCATCTCTCTATCCATTGCTCTCTCTCTTCATTTCTCTCGCTCTCTCTCTTCATCTCTCTCGCTCTCTCTCTCTCCATCTCTCTCGCTCTCTCTCCATTTCTCTCGCTCTCTCGCTCCATCTCGCTCTCTTCATCTCTCTCCATCTCTCTCGCTCCCCATCTCTCTCTCCATCTCTCTCTCTCTCCATCTCTCTCCCTCCATCTCTCTCTCTCTCTCCCTCCCTCCATCTCACTCTCTCCATTTCTCTCTCTCTCCATCTCTCTCTCTCCCTCTTCATCTCTCCCTCTTCATCTCTCTCTTCATCTCTCTCTCCCCCTCCCTCCCTCTATCTCTCTGATCGCTAGGCCTCTATCTCTATCTCTCTCTCCCCTCTCTCTCTCTCTTCATCTCTCTCTTTATCGCTCTCTCTTGATCTCTCTTTCTTCATCTCTCTCTCCCTCTCTCTATCTCTCGCTCTCTCTATCTCTCTCTCCCTCTCTCTATCTCTCTCTCTTCATCTCTCTCGCTCTCTCTCTCTTCATATCTCTTGCTCTCTCTCTCTTCATCTCTCTCGCTCTCTCTCCATCTCGTTCTCTTCATCCCTCTCCATCTCTCTCACTCTCCCCATCTCTCGCTCTCTCTCTCTCTCCATCTCTCTCGCTCTCTCGCTCCATCTCGCTCTCTTCATCTCTCTCCATCTCTCTCGCTCTCTTCATCTCTCTCCCTCGCTATCTCTCTTCATCTCTCTCTCCCCATCTCTCTCTCTCATCTCTCTCTGCATCTCTCTCTCTCTCCATCTCTCTCTTCATCTCTCCATCTCTCTTTCTCTCTCTCTCCATCTCTCTCTTCATCTCTCCATCTCTCTCACTCTCTTCATCTCTCTTGCTCTCTCTCTCTCTTCATCTCTCTCTCTTCATCTCCCTCTCTCTCCCCTTCCCTCTCTCTCCACCTCTCTCTCTCTTCATCTCTCTCCATCTCTCTTGCTCTCTCTCGCTCTCTCTCTCCATCACTCTCGCTCTCTCGCTCCATCTCGCTCTCTCCATCTCTCTCGCTCTCTTCATCTCTCTCGCTCTCCCTCGCTATCTCTCTTCATCTCTCTCTTCCCATCTCTCTCTCTCCATCTCTCTTATCTCTCCCACTCTCTTCATCTCTCTCGCTCTCTCACTTCATCTCTCTCGCTCTCTCTCTCTTCATCTCTCTCGCTCTCTCTCTCTCCATCTCTCTCTCACTCCATCTCTCCATCTCTCTTTCCCCATCTCTCTCTCCCTCCCTCTCTCCATCTCTCTCTCTCTCGCTCTCTCCATATCTCTCTCTCTCTTCATCTCTCTCTCCATCTCTCTCGCTCCATCTCGCTCTCTCTCTTCATCTCTCTCCATCTCTCTCGCTCTCTCTCTTCATCTCTCTCCATCTCTCTCTCTCCATTTCTCTTTCTCTATCTCTCTCTCTCCACCGCTCTCTCTCTCTTCATCTCTCTTGTTCTTTCTCTCCATCTCGCTATCTTCATTTCTCTCCATCTCTCTCGCTCTCTTCATCTCTCTCCATCTCTTTCGCTCTCCCTCGCTATTTCTCGTCATCGCTCTCTCCCCATCTCTCTATCCATCGCTCTCTCTACATCTCTCTCGCTCTCTCTCTTCATCTCTCTCGCTCTCTCTCTCCATCTCTCTCGCTCCATCTCTCTCGCTCTCTTCATCTCTCTCGCTCTCCCTCTCTCCATCTCTCTCTCTCCATCTCCATCTCTCTCTCCCCATCTCTCTCTCTCCATCTCTCTCACTCTTCATCTCTCTTGCGCTCTCTCTCCATCTCGCTCTCTTCATCTCTCTCCATCTCTCTCGCTCTCCCTGGCTATTTCTCTTCATCTCTCTCTCCCCATCTCACTCTCTCTCTCCCCATCTCTCTCTCTCTCCATCTCTCTCTCTCTCCATATCTCTCTCTCCATCTCTCTCTCTTCATCTCTCTCGCCATCTCTCTCACTCCATCTCGCTCTCTTCATCTCTCCCCATCTCTCTCTCCATCTCTCTCTCCCCACCTCTCTCCATCTGTCTCGCTCTCTCTCTCCCTCTCTCGCTCCATCTCTCTCTCTTCATCTCTCTCCATATCTCTCGCTCTCCTTCGCTATCTCTCCCCATCTCTCTCTCTCTTCTTCTCTCTCTCTTCTTCTCTCTCTCTTCATCTCTCCCGCTCTCTCTCTCTTCATCTCCCTCTCTCTCTGAATCTCTCTCTCCTCTCTCTCTCCTCTCTCTCCCTCTCTCTCCATCTCTCTCTCTCTCTCTCGCTCTCTCCATCTCTCTCTTCATCTCTCTCGCTCTCTCCATCTCTCTCGCTCCATTTCGCTCTCTTCATCTCTCTTCATCTCTCTCGCTCTCTTCATCTCTCTCGCTCTCCCTCGCTATCTCTCTTCATCTCTCTCTCCCCATCTCTCCATCTCTCCATCTCTCTCTCTCTCCCCATCTCTCCCTCTCTCGCTCCATCTTGCTCTCTTCATCTCTCTCCATCTCTCTCTCTCTCTTCATCTCTCTCCATCTCTCTCGCTCTCCCTCGCTATTTCTCTTCATCTCTCTCTCTCCATCTCTCTCTTTCTCCATCTCTCTCTCTTCATCTCTCTCTCTCTCTCGCTCCATCTTGCTCTCTTCATCTCTCTCGCTCTCTTCATCTCTCTCGCTCTCCCTCGCTATTTCTCTTCATCTCTCTCTCTCTCCATCTCTCTTTCTCCATCGCTCTCTCTTCATCTCTCTCTCTCTCTCGCTCCATCTCGCTCTCTTCATCTCTCTCCATCTCTCTCGCTCTCTTCATCTCTCTCGCTCTCCCTCGCTATCTCTCTTCTCTCTCTTCATCTCTCTCTCTCTTAATCTCTCTCTTTCCATCTCTCTCTTCATCTCTCTCGCGCTCTCTCTCCATCTCTCTCGCTCTTCCTCGCTATTTCTCTTCATCTCTCTCCCCATCTCTCTCTCTCCATCTCTCTCTCTCTCTCCCTCTCCATCTCTCTCTCTCCATCTCTCGCTCTCTCTCTCCATCTCTCTCTCTTCATCTCTCTTCATCTCTCTCGCTCTCTCTCTCCATCTCTCTCGCTCTATCACGCTCTCTTCATCTCTCCCCATCTCTCTCTCCATCTCTCTCTCTCCCTCTCAACCTCTCTCTCCCAATCTCTCTCTCCATCTCTCTCTCCATCTCTCTCGCTCTCTCTCTCTCGCTCCATCTCGCTCTCTTCATCTCTCTCCATCTCTCTCTCTCTCTTCATTTCTCTCCATCTCTCTCTTCTCTCTCTTCATCTCTCTCGCTCTCTCTCTCTCTTCATCTCCCCTCTCTCTCTCCCATCTCTCTCTCCCTCTCTCCATCTCTCTCTCTCCATCTCTCTCTTCATCTCTCTCGCTCTCTTCATCTCTCTCCATCTCTCTCGCTCTCTCTCGCTATCTCTCTTCATCTCTCTGTCCCTATCTCTCTCTCTCTCCATTTCTCTCTCTCCATCTCTCTCTTTCCATCGCTCTCTCTCTTCATCTCTCTCGCTCTCTCTCTTCATCTCTCTCGCTCTCTCTCTCCATCTCTCTCACTCCATCTCGCTCTCTTCATCTCTCTCCATTTCTCTCGCTCTCCCTCGCTATTTCTCTTCATCTCCCTCTCTCTCCATCTCTCTCTCTTTCTCTCCATCTCTCTTTCTCTCCATCGCTCTCCCTTCATCTCTCTCTTTATCTCTCTCGCTCTCTCTCTCTCGCTCCATCTCGCTCTCTTCATCTCTCTCCATCTCTCTCGCTCTCTTCATCTCTCTCGCTCTCCCTCGCTATCTCTCTTCATCTCTCTCTTCATCTCTCTCCATCTCTCTCTTCATCTCTCTTGCGCTCTCACTCCATCTCTCTCGCTCTTCCTCGCTATTTCTCTTCATCTCTCTCTCCCCATCTCACTCTCTCTCCCCATCTCTCTCTCTCTCCATCTCTCTATCTCCATCTCTCTATCTCCATCTCTCTCGCTCCATCTCGCTCTCTTCATCTCTCCCCATCTCTCTCCCTCTCAATCCCTGTCTCCCTCTCAATCTCTCTCTCCCTCTCAATCTCTCTCTCTCTCTTCCCATCTCTCTCTCCATCTCTCTCTCCCTCTCTCTCTCCCTCTCTCGCTCCATCTCACTCTCTTCATCTCCCTCCATCTCTTTCGCTCTCTTCATCTCTCTCCATCTCTCTCGCTCTCCCTCGCTATCTCTCCCCATCTCTCTCTCCATCTCTCTCGCTCTCTCTTCATCTCTCTCGCTCTCTCACTCCATCTCCCCATCTCTCTCTCACTCCATCTCCCCATCTCTCTCTCTTGCTCTCTACATCTCTCTCCCTCTCTTCATCTCTGTCGCTCTCTCGCTCCATCTCGCTCTCTTCATCTCTCTCCATCTCTCTCGCTCTCTTCATCTCTCTCGCTCTCCCTCGCTATCTCTCTTCATCTCTCTCTCCCCATCTCTCTCTCTCTCTCTCCATCTCTCTCCATCTCTATATCTCCATTTCTCTCTCTCCATCTCCCTCTCTCCATCGCTCTCTCTCTCTTCATCTCTCTTGCTCTCTCTCTCCATCTCTCTCGCTCCATCTCTCTCGCTCTCCCTCGCTATTTCTCTTCATATCTCTCTCTCCATCACTCTCTCTCTCTCCATCGCTCTCTCTCTTCATCTCTCTCTTCATCTCTCTCGCTCTCTGTCTCGCTCCATCTCGCTCTCTTCATCTCTCTCCATCTCTCTCCATCTCTCTCGCTCTCTTCATCTCTCTCGCTCTCCCTATCTATCTCTCTTCATCTCTCTCTCTTCATCTCTCTCTCTCCATCTCTCTCTTCATCTCTCTCTCTCCATCTCTCTCCATCTCTCTCGCTCTTCCTCGCTATTTCTCTTCATCTCTCTCCCCATCTCTCTCTCTCCATCTCTCGCTATCTCTCTCTCTCTTCATCTCTCTTGCTCTCTCTCTCTTCATCTCTCTCGCTCTCTTCATCTCTCTCCATCTCTCTCGCTCTCCCTCGCTATTTCTCTTCATCTTTCTCTCCCCATCTCACTCTCTCTCCCCATCTCTCTCTCTCTCCATCTCTCTCTCTCTCTTCATCTCTCTCGCTCTCTCTCTCCATCTCGCTCTCTTCATCTCTCCCCATCTCTCTCTCCATCTCTCTCTCTCTCCCTCTCAACCTCTCTCTCTCTCCATCTCTCTCTCCATCTCTCTCGCTCTCGCTCTCTTCATCTCTCTCCAATCCATCTCTCTCTCTTCATCTCTCTCCATCTCTCTAGCTCTCCCTCGCTATCTCTCCCCATCTCTCTCTCTCCATCTCTCTCTCTCTCTTCTCTCTCTCTCTCTCTTCATCTCTCTCGCACTCTCTCTCTCTTCATCTCTCTCGCTCTCTCTCTCTTCATCTCCCTCTCTCTCTCCATCTCTCCATCTCTCTCTCCCCATCTCTCCCTCTCTCGCTCCATCTCGCTCTCTCCATCTCTCTCTCTCTTCATCTCTCTTCATCTCTCTCCATCTCTCTCGCTCTCCCTCGCTATCTCTCCCCATCTCTCTCTCCATCTCTCTCTCCATATCTCTCTCTCTTCTTCTCTCTCTCTTCATCTCTCTCGCGCTCTCTCTCTCTTCATCTCTCTCGCTCTCTCTCTCCATCTCCCTCTCTCTCTCCATCTCTCTCTCACTCCATCTCTCTCTCCCCATCTCTCTCTCTCCATCTCTCTCCCTCTCTCCATCTCTCTCCCTCTCTCCATCTCTCTCTTCATCTTTCTCGCTCTCTCCATCTCTCTCGCTCCATCTCGCTCTCTTCATCTCTCTCCATCTCTCTCGCTCTCTTCATCTCTCTCGCTCTCCCTCACTATCTCTCTTCACCTCTCTCTCCCTATCTCTCTCTCTCTCCATCTCTATCTCTCCATTTCTCTCTCTCCACCTCTCTCTCTCCATCGCTCTCTCTCTTCATCTCTCTCGCTCTCTCTCTCTTCATCTCTCTCGCTCTCTCTCTTCATCTCTCTTGCTCTCTCTCTCCATCTCTCTCGCTCTCTTCATCTCTCTCCATCTCTTTCACTCTCTTCATCTCTCTCCATCTCTCTCGCTCTCCCTCGCTATTTCTCTTCATCTCTCCATCTCTCTCTCTCCATCTCTCTTTCTCTCCATCACTCTCTCTTCATCTCTCTCGCACCATCTCGCTCTCTTCATCTCTCTCCATCTCTCTCGCTCTCTTCATCTCTCTCGCTCTCCCTCGCTATCTCTCTTCATCTCTCTCTTCATCTCTCTCTTCATCTCTCTCGCGCTCTCTCTCCATCTCGCTCTCTTCATCTCTCTCCATCTCTCTCGCTCTTCCTCGCTATTTCTCTTCATCTCTCTCCCCATCTCTCTCTCCCCCATCTCTCTCTCTCCCCATCTCTCTCTCTCTCCATCTCTCTCTCTCTCCCTCTCTCTCTCCATCTCTCGCTATCTCTCTCCATCTCTCTCTCTTCATCTCTCTCTCTCTCTCTTCATCTCTCTCGCTCTCTCTCTCGCTCCATCTCGCTCTCTTCATCTCTCTCCATCTCTCTTGCTCTCTTCATCTCTCTTCATCTCTCTCGCTCTCCCTCGCTATTTGTCTTTGTGACAGAACCCACTGTCACTGTGTGTTTTGGAAGGGACTGTGGGCTGGCCGCTTACCCACAGATTATGGCCCAGACTGAGAGACTGGGGGAAAGCTGGCATTGAGATAATGTTATGTAATGCTACATCCCTTCTCCCCCATCCACCCCCCCTCTTGTTGCTGTGTTTAATTGTGTTGGTTAATGGCACATAGACAATGGTCTGGACTGCAGACATCTCTCCGCAGGGGATGTGTATTGAAGGGCTGCCTGCTTACCATAATCCCTTTATGTTTAACTGTAGTCTCTGTTCCAATGTTAAGTTCCCATTGGTTCTTCCTTGTCCCCTACCCCCCCCCTCTATGACAAGGCTAAGGGGAGTGTCCCTAACTGTGTGTAAAAGTGTATGTTTTGGATTTAATAAACTGTTAATGCTCTGCATGTTTAACCCTCAACACCTGTGTGGATTGTCTCGTGATTGAGGGGTTAAGGGCTGGTTATGGCGTATCTGCAGGCTGCGGGTGCGTTTGGAGGACAGGAGACACAGGTCTGGCGGATGTGCCCACCTGGGGTATGCGAGATCCGTCACACTCTTCATCTCTCTCTCCCCATCTCACTCTCTCTCCCCATCTCTCTCTCTCTCCATCTCTCTCTCTCTCCATCTCTCTCTCTCTTCATCTCTCTCGCTCTCTCTCTCCATCTCTCTCGCTCCATCTCGCTCTCTTCATCTCTCTCCATCTCTCTCTCCCTCTCAATCTCTCTCTCTCTTCCCATCTCTCTCTCCATCTCTCTCGCTCTCTATCTCTCCCTCTCTCGCTCCATCTCACTCTCTTCATCTCTCTCCATCTCTCTCGCTCTCTTCATCTCTCTCCATCTCTCTCGCTCTCCCTCGCTATCTCTCCCCATCTCTCTCTCCATCTCTCTCTCTTCATCTCTCTCTCTCTTCATCTCTCTCGCTCTCTCTCTTCATCTCCCTCTCTCTTTTCATCTCTCTCTTACTCCATCTCCCCATCTCTCTCTCTCTCCTCTCTCTCCCTCTCTCCATCTCTCTCTCTCTTCATCTCTCTCGCTCTCTCCATCTCTCTCGCTTCATCTCGCTCTCTTCATCTCTCTCCATCTCTCTCTCTCTCTTCATCTCTCTCGCTCTCCCTCGCTATCTCTCTTCATCTCTCTCTCCCCATCTCTCTCTCTCCATCTCTCTCCATCTCTATCTCTCCATTTCCCTCTCTCCATCGCTCTCTCTCCATCTCTCTCGCTCCATCTCGCTCTCTTCATCTCTCTCCATCTCTCTCGCTCTTTTCATCTCTCTCCATCTCTCTCGCTCTCCCTCGCTATTTCTCTTCATCTCTCTCTCTCCATCTCTCTCTCCATCGCTCTCTCTTCATCTCTCTCTCCATCGCTCTCTCTTCATCTCTCTCCTCATCTCTCTCGCTCTCTCTCACGCTCCATCTCGCTCTCTTCATCTCTCTCCATCTCTTTCGCTCTCCCTCGCTATCTCTCCCCATCTCTCTCTCTCCATCTCTCTCGCTCTCTCTTCATCTCTCTCGCTCTCTCACTCCATCTCCCCATCTCTCTCTCACTCCATCTCCCCATCTCTCTCTCTTGCTCTCTACATCTCTCTCCCTCTCTTCATCTCTGTCGCTCTCTCGCTCCATCTCGCTCTCTTCATCTCTCTCCATCTCTCTCGCTCTCTTCATCTCTCTCGCTCTCCCTCGCTATCTCTCTTCATCTCTCTCTCCCCATCTCTCTCTCTCTCCATCTCTCTCCATCTCTATATCTCCATTTCTCTCTCTCCATCTCCCTCTCTCCATCGCTCTCTCTCTCTTCATCTCTCTTGCTCTCTCTCTCCATCTCTCTCGCTCCATCTCTCTCGCTCTCCCTCGCTATTTCTCTTCATATCTCTCTCTCCATCACTCTCTCTCTCTCCATCGCTCTCTCTCTTCATCTCTCTCTTCATCTCTCTCGCTCTCTGTCTCGCTCCATCTCGCTCTCTTCATCTCTCTCCATCTCTCTCCATCTCTCTCGCTCTCTTCATCTCTCTCGCTCTCCCTATCTATCTCTCTCCATCTCTCTCTTCATCTCTCTCTCTCCATCTCTCTCTCTCCATCTCTCTCCATCTCTCTCGCTCTTCCTCGCTATTTCTCTTCATCTCTCTCCCCATCTCTCTCTCTCCATCTCTCGCTATCTCTCTCCATCTCTCTCTCTCTTCATCTCTCTTGCTCTCTCTCTCTTCATCTCTCTCGCTCTCTTCATCTCTCTCCATCTCTCTCGCTCTCCCTCGCTATTTCTCTTCATCTTTCTCTCCCCATCTCACTCTCTCTCCCCATCTCTCTCTCTCTCCATCTCTCTCTCTCTCTTCATCTCTCTCGCTCTCTCTCTCCATCTCGCTCTCTTCATCTCTCCCCATCTCTCTCTCCATCTCTCTCTCTCTCCCTCTCAACCTCTCTCTCTCTCTCCATCTCTCTCTCCATCTCTCTCGCTCTCGCTCTCTTCATCTCTCTCCAATCCATCTCTCTCTCTTCATCTCTCTCCATCTCTCTCGCTCTCCCTCGCTATCTCTCCCCATCTCTCTCTCTCCATCTCTCTCTCTCTTCTTCTCTCTCTCTCTTCATCTCTCTCGCACTCTCTCTCTCTCTTCATCTCTCTCGCTCTCTCTCTCTTCATCTCCCTCTCTCTCTCCATCTCTCCATCTCTCTCTCCCCATCTCTCCCTCTCTCGCTCCATCTCGCTCTCTCCATCTCTCTCTCTCTTCATCTCTCTTCATCTCTCTCCATCTCTCTCGCTCTCCCTCGCTATCTCTCCCCATCTCTCTCTCTCCATCTCTCTCTCCATATCTCTCTCTCTTCTTCTCTCTCTCTTCATCTCTCTCGCGCTCTCTCTTCATCTCTCTCGCTCTCTCTCTCCATCTCCCTCTCTCTCTCCATCTCTCTCTCACTCCATCTCTCTCTCCCCATCTCTCTCTCTCCATCTCTCTCCCTCTCTCCATCTCTCTCCCTCTCTCCATCTCTCTCTTCATCTTTCTCGCTCTCTCCATCTCTCTCGCTCCATCTCGCTCTCTTCATCTCTCTCCATCTCTCTCGCTCTCTTCATCTCTCTCGCTCTCCCTCACTATCTCTCTTCACCCCTCTCTCCCTATCTCTCTCTCTCCATCTCTATCTCTCCATTTCTCTCTCTCCATCTCTCTCTCTCTCCATCGCTCTCTCTCTTCATCTCTCTCGCTCTCTCTCTCTCTTCATCTCTCTCGCTCTCTCTCTTCATCTCTCTTGCTCTCTCTCTCCATCTCTCTCACTCCTTCTCGCTCTCTTCACCTCTCTCCATCTCTTTCACTCTCTTCATCTCTCTCCATCTCTCTCGCTCTCCCTCGCTATTTCTCTTCATCTCTCCATCTCTCTCTCTCCATCTCTCTTTCTCTCCATCACTCTCTCTTCATCTCTCTCGCACCATCTCGCTCTCTTCATCTCTCTCCATCTCTCTCGCTCTCTTCATCTCTCTCGCTCTCCCTCGCTATCTCTCTTCATCTCTCTCTTCATCTCTCTCGCGCTCTCTCTCCATCTCGCTCTCTTCATCTCTCTCCATCTCTCTCGCTCTTCCTCGCTATTTCTCTTCATCTCTCTCCCCATCTCTCTCTCCCCCATCTCTCTCTCTCCCCATCTCTCTCTCTCTCCATCTCTCCCTCTCTCTCTCCATCTCTCGCTATCTCTCTCCATCTCTCTCTCTCTTCATCTCTCTCTCTCTCTCTCTTCATCTCTCTCGCTCTCTCTCTCGCTCCATCTCGCTCTCTTCATCTCTCTCCATCTCTCTTGCTCTCTTCATCTCTCTTCATCTCTCTCGCTCTCCCTCGCTATTTCTCTTTGTGACAGAACCCACTGTCACTGTGTGTTTTGGAAGGGACTGTGGGCTGGCCGCTTACCCACAGATTATGGCCCAGACTGAGAGACTGGGGGAAAGCTGGCATTGAGATAATGTTATGTAATGCTACATCCCTTCTCCCCCATCCACCCCCCCCCCCTCTTGTTGCTGTGTTTAATTGTGTTGGTTAATGGCACATAGACAATGGTCTGGACTGCAGACATCTCTCCGCAGGGGATGTGTATTGAAGGGCTGCCTGCTTACCATAATCCCTTTATGTTTAACTGTAGTCTCTGTTCCAATGTTAAGTTCCCATTGGTTCTTCCTTGTCCCCTACCCCCCCCCCCTCTATGACAAGGCTAAGGGGAGTGTCCCTAACTGTGTGTAAAAGTGTATGTTTTGGATTTAATAAACTGTTAATGCTCTGCATGTTTAACCCTCAACACCTGTGTGGATTGTCTCGTGATTGAGGGGTTAAGGGCTGGTTATGGCGTATCTGCAGGCTGCGGGTGCGTTTGGAGGACAGGAGACACAGGTCTGGCGGATGTGCCCACCTGGGGTATGCGAGATCCGTCACACTCTTCATCTCTCTCTCCCCATCTCACTCTCTCTCCCCATCTCTCTCTCTCTCCATCTCTCTCTCTCTCCTTCTCTCTCTCTCTTCATCTCTCTCGCTCTCTCTCTCCATCTCTCTCGCTCCATCTCGCTCTCTTCATCTCTCTCCATCTCTCTCTCCCTCTCAATCTCTCTCTCTCTTCCCATCTCTCTCTCCATCTCTCTCGCTCTCTATCTCTCCCTCTCTCGCTCCATCTCACTCTCTTCATCTCTCTCCATCTCTCTCGCTCTCTTCATCTCTCTCCATCTCTCTCGCTCTCCCTCGCTATCTCTCCCCATCTCTCTCTCTTCATCTCTCTCTCTCTTCATCTCTCTCGCTCTCTCTCTTCATCTCCCTCTCTCTTTCCATCTCTCTCTTACTCCATCTCCCCATCTCTCTCTCTCTCCTCTCTTTCCCTCTCTCCATCTCTCTCTCTCTCTTCATCTCTCTCGCTCTCTCCATCTCTCTCGCTTCATCTCGCTCTCTTCATCTCTCTCCATCTCTCTCTCTCTCTTCATCTCTCTCGCTCTCCCTCGCTATCTCTCTTCATCTCTCTCTCCCCATCTCTCTCTCCATCTCTCTCCATCTCTATCTCTCCATTTCCCTCTCTCCATCGCTCTCTCTCCATCTCTCTCGCTCCATCTCGCTCTCTTCATCTCTCTCCATCTCTCTCGCTCTTTTCATCTCTCTCCATCTCTCTCGCTCTCCCTCGCTATTTCTCTTCATCTCTCTCTCTCCATCTCTCTCTCCATCGCTCTCTCTTCATCTCTCTCTTCATCTCTCTCGCTCTCTCTCACGCTCCATCTCGCTCTCTTCATCTCTCTCCATCTCTCTCGCTCTCCCTCGCTATCTCTCTTCATCTCTCTCTCTTCATCTCTCTCTCTCCATATCTCTCTTCATCTCTCTCGCGCTCTCTCTCCATCTCGCTCTCTTCATCTCTCTCCATCTCTCTCGCTCCATCTCGCTCTCTTCATCTCTCCCCATCTCTCTCGCTCTGCCTCGCTATCTCTCCCCATCTCTCTCTCTTCATCTCTCTCCATCTCTATCTCTCCATCTCCCTCTCTCCATCGCTCTCTCTCTCTTCATCTCTTGTTTTCTCTCTCCATCTCTCTCGCTCCATCTCGCTCTCTTCATCTCTCTCCATCTCTCTTCATCTCTCTGTCCCTATCTCTCTCTCTCCATTTCTCTCTCTCCATCTCTCTCTCTCTTCATCTCTCTCGCTCACTCTCTCTCTCTTCATCTCTCTCGCTCTCTCTCTCCATCTCTCTCACTCCATCTCGCTCTCTTCATCTCTCTCCATCTCTCTCGCTCTCCCTCGCTATTTCTCTTCATCTCTCTCTCTCTCCATCTCTCTCTCTCTCTCCATCTCTCTTTCTCTCCATCGCTCTCCCTTCATCTCTCTCTTTATCTCTCTCGCTTTCTCTCTCGCTCCATCTCGCTCTCTTCATCTCTCTCCATCTCTCTCGCTCTCTTCATCTCTCTCGCTCTCCCTCGCTATCTCTCTTCATCTTCTCTTCATCTCTCTCCATCTCTCTCTTCATCTCTCTTGCGCTCTCACTCCATCTCTCTCGCTCTTCCTCGCTATTTCTCTTCATCTCTCTCTCCCCATCTCACTCTCTCCCCCCATCTCTCTCTCTCTCTCCATCTCTCTCTCCATCTCTCTCTCTCTCCATCTCTCTCGCTCCATCTCGCTCTCTTCAACTCTCCCCATCTCTCTCCCTCTCAATCTCTCTCTCCCTCTCAATCTCTCTCTCCCTCTCAATCTCTCTCTCTCTTCCCATCTCTCTCTCCATCTCTCTCGCTCTCTCTCTCTCCCTCTCTCGCTCCATCTCACTCTCTTCATCTCTCTCCATCTCTTTCGCTCTCTTCATCTCTCTCCATCTCTCTCGCTCTCCCTCGCTATCTCTCCCCATCTCTCTCTCTCCATCTCTCTCGCTCTCTCTCTCTTCATCTCTCTCGCTCTCTCTCTCACTCCATCTCCCCATCTCTCTCTCACTCCATCTCCCCATCTCTCTCTCTTGCTCTCTACATCTCTCTCCCTCTCTTCATTTCTGTCGCTCTCTCGCTCCATCTCGCTCTCTTCATCTCTCTCCATCTCTCTCGCTCTCTTCATCTCTCTCGCTCTCCCTCACTATCTCTCTTCATCTCTCTCTCCCCATCTCTCTCTCTCTCCATCTCTCTCCATCTCTATATCTCCATTTCTCTCTCTCCATCTCCCTCTCTCCATCGCTCTCTCTCGCTTCATCTCTCTTGCTCTCTCTCTCCATCTCTCTCGCTCCATCTCTCTCACTCTCCCTCGCTATTTCTCTTCATATCTCTCTCTCCATCACTCTCTCTCTCTCCATCGCTCTCTCTCTTCATCTCTCTCTTCATCTCTCTCGCTCTCTGTCTCGCTCCATCTCGCTCTCTTCATCTCTCTCCATCTCTCTCCATCTCTCTCGCTCTCTTCATCTCTCTCGCTCTCCCTATCTATCTCTCTTCATCTCTCTCTCTCTTCATCTCTCTCTCTCCATCTCTCTCTTCATCTCTCTCTCTCCATCTCTCTCTCTCCATCTCTCTCCATCTCTCTCGCTCTTCCTCGCTATTTCTCTTCATCTCTCTCCCCATCTCTCTCTCCATCTCTCGCTATCTCTCTCCATCTCTCTCTCTCTTCATCTCTCTTGCTCTCTCTCTCTTCATCTCTCTCGCTCTCTTCATCTCTCTCCATCTCTCTCGCTCTCCCTCGCTATTTCTCTTCATCTTTCTCTCCCCATCTCTCTCTCTCTCCATCTCTCTCTCTCTCTTCATCTCTCTCGCTCTCTCTCTCCATCTCGCTCTCTTCATCTCTCCCCATCTCCCTCTCCATCTCTCTCTCTCTCCCTCTCAACCTCTCTCTCTCTCTCCATCTCTCTCTCCATCTCTCTCGCTCTCTCTCTCTCCCTCTCTCGCTCCATCTCGTTCTCTTCATCTCTCTCCATCTCTCTCTCTTCATCTCTCTCCATCTCTCTCACTCTCCCTCGCTATCTCTCCTCATCTCTCTCTCTCCATCTCTCTCTCTCTTCTTCTCTCTCTCTCTTCATCTCTCTCGCACTCTCTCTCTCTTCATCTCTCTCGCTCTCTCTCTCTTCATCTCCCTCTCTCTCTCCATCTCTCTCTCCCCATCTCTCCCTCTCTCGCTCTCTCTTCATCTCCCTCTCTCTCTCCATCTCTCCATCTCTCTCTCCCCATCTCTCCCTCTCTCGCTCCATCTCGCTCTCTCCATCTCTCTCTCTCTTCATCTCTCTTCATCTCTCTCCATCTCTCTCGCTCTCCCTCGCTATCTCTCCCCATCTCTCTCTCTCCATCTCTCTCTCCATATCTCTCTCTCTTCTTCTCTCTCTCTTCATCTCTCTCGCGCTCTCTCTCTCTCTTCATCTCTCTCGCTCTCTCTCTCCATCTCCCTCTCTCTCTCCATCTCTCTCTCACTCCATCTCTCTCTCCCCATCTCTCTCTCCATCTCTCTCCCTCTCTCCATCTCTCTCCCTCTCTCCATCTCTCCATCTCTCTCTTCATCTTTCTCGCTCTCTCCATCTCTCTCGCTCCATCTCGCTCTCTTCATCTCTCTCCATCTCTCTCGCTCTCTTCATCTCTCTCGCTCTCCCTCACTATCTCTCTTCACCTCTCTCTCCATATCTCTCTCTCTCTCTCGCTCCATCTCTATCTCTCCAATTTCTCTCTCTCCATCTCTCTCTCCATCGCTCTCTCCCTTCATCTCTCTCACTCTCTCTCTCTTCATCTCTCTCGCTCTCTCTCTTCATCTCTCTCGCTCTCTCTCTCCATCTCTCTCACTCCTTCTCGCTCTCTTCATCTCTCTCCATCTCTTTCACTCTCTTCATCTCTCTCCATCTCTCTCGCTCTCCCTCGCTATTTCTCTTCATCTCTCCATCTCTCTCTCTCCATCTCTCTTTCTCTCCATCACTCTCTCTTCATCTCTCTCGCACCATCTCGCTCTCTTCATCTCTCTCCATCTCTCTCGCTCTCTTCATCTCTCTCGCTCTCCCTCGCTATCTCTCTTCATCTCTCTCTTCATCTCTCTCATCTCTCTCGCGCTCTCTCTCCATCTTGCTCTCTTCATCTCTCTCCATCTCTCTCGCTCTTCCTCGCTATTTCTCTTCATCTCTCTCCCCATCTCTCTCTCCCCCATCTCTCTCTCTCCCCATCTCTCTCTCTCTCCACCTCTCTCTCTCCATCTCCCTCTCTCCATCTCTCTCTCTCTTCATCTCTCTCTCTCTCTCTCTTCATCTCTCTCGCTCTCTCTCTCTCTCTCCCCATCTCTCTCTCTCTCCATCTCTCTCTCTCCCTCTCTCTCTCCATCTCTCGCCATCTCTCTCCATCTCTCTTGCTCTCTTCATCTCTCTCCATCTCTCTCGCTCTCCCTCGCTATTTCTCTTTGTGACAGAACCCACTGTCACTGTGTGTTTTGGAAGGGACTGTGGGCTGGCCGCTTACCCACAGATTATGGCCCAGACTGAGAGACTGGGGGAAAGCTGGCATTGAGATAATGTTATGTAATGCTACATCCCTTCTCCCCCATCCACCCCTCCTCTTGTTGCTGTGTTTAATTGTGTTGGTTAATGGCACATAGACAATGGTCTGGACTGCAGACATCTCTCCGCAGGGGATGTGTATTGAAGGGCTGCCTGCTTACCATAATCCCTTTATGTTTAACTGTAGTCTCTGTTCCAATGTTAAGTTCCCATTGGTTCTTCCTTGTCCCCTACCCCCCCCTCTATGACAAGGCTAAGGGGAGTGTCCCTAACTGTGTGTAAAAGTGTATGTTTTGGATTTAATAAACTGTTAATGCTCTGCATGTTTAACCCTCAACACCTGTGTGGATTGTCTCGTGATTGAGGGGTTAAGGGCTGGTTATGGCGTATCTGCAGGCTGCGGGTGCGTTTGGAGGACAGGAGACACAGGTCTGGCGGATGTGCCCACCTGGGGTATGCGAGATCCGTCACACTCTTCATCTCTCTCTCCCCATCTCACTCTCTCTCCCCATCTCTCTCTCTCTCCATCTCTCTCTCTCTCCATCTCTCTCTCTCTCTCTTCATCTCTCTCGCTCTCTCTCTCCATCTCTCTCGCTCCATCTCGCTCTCTTCATCTCTCTCCATCTCTCTCTCCCTCTCCCTCTCAATCTCTCTCTCTCTCTTCCCATCTCTCTCTCCATCTCTCTCGCTCTCTATCTCTCCCTCTCTCGCTCCATCTCACTCTCTTCATCTCTCTCCATCTCTCTCGCTCTCTTCATCTCTCTCCATCTCTCTCGCTCTCCCTCGCTATCTCTCCCCATCTCTCTCTCCATCTCTCTCTCTTCATCTCTCTCTCTCTCTCTCTCTTCATCTCTCTCGCTCTCTCTCTTCATCTCCCTCTCTCTTTCCATCTTTCTCTTACTCCATCTCCCCATCTCTCTCTCTCTCCTCTCTCTCCCTCTCTCCATCTCTCTCTCTCTTCATCTCTCTCGCTCTCTCCATCTCTCTCGCTCCATCTCGCTCTCTTCATCTCTCTCCATCTCTCTCTCTCTCTTCATCTCTCTCGCTCTCCCTCGCTATCTCTCTTCATCTCTCTCTCCCCATCTCTCTCTCTCTCCATCTCTCTCCATCTCTATCTCTCCATTTCCCTCTCTCCATCGCTCTCTCTCCATCTCTCTCGCTCCATCTCGCTCTCTTCATCTCTCTCGCTCTTTTCATCTCTCTCCATCTCTCTCGCTCTCCCTCGCTATTTCTCTTCATCTCTCTATCTCCATCTCTCTCTCTCTCCATCGCTCTCTCTTCATCTCTCTCTTCATCTCTCTCGCTCTCTCTCACGCTCCATCTCGCTCTCTTCATCTCTCTCCATCTCTCTCGCTCTCCCTCGCTATCTCTCTTCATCTCTCTCTCTTCATCTCTCTCTCTCCATATCTCTCTTCATCTCTCTCGCGCTCTCTCTCCATCTCGCTCTCTTCATCTCTCTCCATCTCTCTCTCTTCATCTCTCCCCATCTCTCTCGCTCTCCCCATCTCTCTCTCTTCATCTCTCTCGCTCTCTCTCTCTTCATCTCTCTCGCTCTCTCTCTCTCGCTCCATCTCGCTCTCTTCATCTCTTGCCATCTCTCTCGCTCTCTTCATCTCTCTCCATCTCTCTCGCTCTCCCTCGCTATTTCTCTTCATCTCTCTCTCCCCATCTCACTCTCTCTCCCCATCTCTCTCTCTCCATCTCTCTCTCTCCATCTCTCTCTCTTCATCTCTCTCGCTCTCTCTCTCCATCTCTCTCGCTCCATCTCGCTCTCTTCATCTCTCCCCATCTCTCTCTCCATCTCTCTCTCCCTCTCCCTCTCTCTCTCTCTTCCCATCTCTCTCGCTCTCTCTCTCCCTCTCTCGCTCCATCTCACTCTCTTCATCTCTCTCGCTCTCTTCATCTCTCTCCATCTCTCTCGCTCTCCCTTGCTATCTCTCCCCATCTCTCTCTTCATCTCTCTCGTTCTCTCTCTTCATCTCTCTCGCTCTCTCTCTTCATCTCCCTCTCTCTTTCCATCTCTCTCTCACTCCATCTCCCCATCTCTCTCTCCTCTCTCTCCATCTCTCTCTCTCTCTCTTCATCTCTCTCGCTCTCTCCATCTCTCTCGCTCCATCTCGCTCTCTTCATCTCTCTCCATCTCTCTCGCTCTCTTCATCTCTCTCGCTCTCCCTCGCTATCTCTCTTCATCTCTCTCTCCCCATCTCTCTCTCTCCATCTCTCTCCATCTCTATCTCTCCATCTCCCTCTCTCCATCGCTCTCTCTCTTTATCTCTCGTTTTCTCTCTCCATCTCTCTCGCTCCATCTCGCTCTCTTCATCTCTCTCCATCTCTCTCGCTCTCTCCATCTCTCTCGCTCTCCCTCGCTATTTCTCTTCATCTCTCTCTCTCCATCTCTCTCTCTTCATCTCTCTCTCTCTCTCTCGCTCCATCTCGCTCTCTTCATCTCTCTCCATCTCTCTCTCTCTCTCCATCTCTCTCCATCTCTATCTCTCCATTTCTCTCTCTCCATCTCCCTCTCTCCATCTCCCTCTCTCCATCGCTCTCTCTCTCTTCATCTCTCTTGTTTTCTCTCTCCATCTCTCTCGCTCCATCTCGCTCTCTTCATCTCTCTCCATCTCTCTCGCTCTCTTCATCTCTCTCGCTCTCCCTCGCTATCTCTCTTCATCTCTCTCTCTTCATCTCTCTCTCTCTCCATCTCTCTCTTCATCTCTCTCGCTCTCCCTCGCTATTTCTCTTCATCTCTCTCTCCATCTCTCTCTCTCCCCATCGCTCTCTCTTCATTTCTCTCTCTCTCGCTCCATCTCGTTCTCTTCATCTCTCTCCATCTCTCTCGCTCTCTTCATCTCTCTCGCTCTCCCTCGCTATCTCTCTTCATCTCTCTCTCTTCATCTCTCTCTCTCCATATTTCTCTTCATCTCTCTCGCGCTCTCTCTCCATCTCGCTCTCTCCATCTCTCTCGCTCTTCCTTGCTATTTCTCTTCATCTCTCTCCCCATCTCTCTCTCCCCATCTCTCTCTCTCTCCATCTCTCTCTCTCCCCCTCTCCATCTCTCTCTCTCCATCTCTCTCTCTTCATCTCTCTCACTCTCTCTCTCTCTTCATCTCTCTCGCTCCATCTCGCTCTCTTCATCTCTCTCCATCTCTCTCGCTCTCTTCATCTCTCTCCATCTCTCTACCGCTCCCTCGCTATTTCTCTTCATCTCTCTCTCCCCATCTCTCTCTCTCTCCCCCTCTCTCTCTCTCCCCCTCGCTCTCTCTCTCCACATCTCTCTCTCCATCTCCCTCGCTCCATCTCGCTCTGTTCATCTCTCTCCATCTCTCTCCATCTCTCTCTCCCCATCTCTCTCTCTCCCCATCTCTCTCTCTCTCTCCATCTCTCTCTCCCTCTCCATCTCCCTCTTTCTCTCTCTCCATCACCCTCTCTCTCTCCACCACTCTCTCTCTCCATCTCTCTCTCTCCATCTCTCTCTCTCCATCTCCATCTCTCTCTCTCTCTCTCTCTCTCCATCTCTCTCTCTCTCTCCATCTCTCTCCCTCTCTCTCCCCATCTCCCCTCTCCCTCTCCATCTCTCTCCATCTCTCTTGCTCTCCATCTCTCTCGCTCTTCATCTCTCTCACTCTTCATCTCTCCCGCTCTCCATCTCTCCCTCTCTATCTCTCCCTCTTCATCTCTCTCCCTCTTCATCTCTCTCCCTCTTCATCTCTCTCCCTCTTCATCTCTCTCCCTTTTCATCTCTCTCGCTCTCTCTCCTTTTCTCTCTCTCTCCCCCCTCCCCCTCTCTCCCTCTCTCCCCCTCTCTCTCTCCCCCTCTCTCTCTCTCCCCCTCTCTCTCTCCCTCTTCGTCTCTCTTTTGCTCTGTCCACAAAGTAATGTAATTATACATTTTTTTTATAGATATTGTAAAATTCAATAAACAAAATAAATTCTATATATTCTTAATTTTTTGTTGTGTTTGTGTGTTTTTTTAAATTTTTATATTAAATGTTATTATATAAAGGGAAATAGGTAATATTAAATGTAAGGGTTGTATCCCTCTCTCTCACTAAAACGTTAGACTAAAGCCCTGTACACACGATCGGTTTTACCGATGAAAACAGTCCGACGGATTTTTTTCATCGGACAAACCGATCGTGTATGGGACCCATTGGTCTTTTTTCCATTGGTTTTAAAAAAAAGAACATGTTTTAAATTTTTCCGATGGATCAAAAACCGATAGCAAATTCCGATCGTCTATGGGCAAGTCCATCGGATAAAAAACCCACCCATGCTCAGACTGAATTAGGAGACGGGAGCGCTCGTTCTGGTAAAACTAGCGTTCCTAATGGAGAGAGCACATTCGTCCTTCTGCAAATTTTTGCCTCGTTTAATGCAGCGCATTGTTTTCTTCTTTAGAATGGTGTTTTAAATGTTTTTTTTGCTGCAGATCTTTATCCCGAGTTCTGACAAACTTATTTCTTTATTGTTTCTTGTGATCTCATGAATAATTTGATCTATACTTAAAGCCAGACCTCACTAATTTTAAAAATTATTTAGAATCCATATATTATTTATTTTTTATTTTTTCCTTGTGGCCTTTTTTTTTTGGTGTCAAGTTCTCCTAACAACATATGTTTATTTTATTTTTCCCTCAAGGAGGTTGGTGTCCCTTGTTAATTACACATTGTATTTATGAAATGTTCTTGCTACTCACACAATAAAAACACATCAGGCAAGTATTTTGGCTGAAATCAAATCTCCACTTATTCTGGCAAAACAAAAAAATAAACCCGAAGGGCAACAATTTGAAAATTAGCGGAATATATGAAGACTTTGGACCCCAAAGGCAGACATTACTATGATGAACAATAAAATAAACAACATAAGGAAATCAGGAGCAGCAGCCGAAGACATACATCATCCCAAGCTGTGGTACTCCTACAAACTGCAACTTCTGGAAGAGCAGCTTGAAGCCAGGGAATCACCTTCTGCTCTTCCCTGTAGCCTTCCCTCCACGCTTCTCTGCAGCATTCCTTCCACGGACCCGTCCACGCACCCTTGCAGGCTGTGCCACTGTCGGTGGTAATGTGGCAGGAGGAGGAGGAGAAGGATGGGCCAGATGGCAGAGCTGAGTGGCCTCTGCCAGCTGCCCCCTCCCACCCCCACGTGAATGGCCGTCTATATAAGATGCTCACAGAGGGCACGTTGTCCCGCCTCCATTTGGAACAACTTTTCGGCTAGGTAGGCACTAAAGCCCTAATGATGGCAGCAGCATCACGTATCATCTGAAGTGACTCATCCTCCACCGGTGTCATCCGCCGATGTTTTTTCGGTCTGACGTGGAGGGGAGCCACTTGTGACTGTGAGCTGCCACTAGGCCTGGGGACCTGCTGCATGCCACTTGGCCCTGCCTCCTCCTGGCTGCCACTCACCCCTGCCTCCTCCTGCCTGCCACATTCCTGTGCCTCTTCCTCCTGGCTGACCTCATCCTGTGTAGAAAAAAGGGACATAGTTTGATATTTTGTTGAATCAATCACACACAATTTTTACCCCATGACTGTTGCAATTTGAATGTTCAATAAATTGGTCACGTTCCGTAGAGCCAAAACCGTAAGGAATCTGATAGCTCCTAGCAAAGTGACTAACAACACTCCTGTATCCAGATCTTTTCTAGACATCAGATCATACTTTGACCACAGGACTGGCATCTTTCAATGTAAGAAGCGAGGATGCCTAACATGCCAGTTTATAACTCACGGTTCTAACATTATCAATACAAATGGCGGGAAAGCATACTCCATTAGACAATTCGTGACCTGTTCTACAGACTTTGTGGTTTACGTTCTTCGGTGCCCCTGCGGTTTTCTGTACGTAGGTCGCACTATACGTGCACTACGAGCAAGAATAGGGGATCACAGAAGGCTTATCCAAAAGGGTTGTACTGAGCACAGTGTACCTCGCCATTTTCAGAGATTCCATGGCGGTAATTTTAAACATTTGGAGGTTTTCGTTATCGAAACAATTCCCAAGGGCACACTCACTGCCAATGAAAGATTTTGTGTAAAAGGGAAGTCTTTTGGATTTATATGTGCTACTCTTTGGCCCCGAAGGGGTTAAATGAGGAGCTTGAAACCAACAGTTTTATTTGAAGGTTGCTGCCATCTGATTTTTATATTTATTTTCATTTTTTTATTTTTGATTATTTTTATACATATATTTTTTTACATATTTTTTTATTTTTTTTATTTTTATTTTCATTTATATATATTTTTTTATATATTTTTATTTGCGTTTATGTGTTGATATGTTCATATTTTTTGTTACATGTTTTGTAGGTTTTTGTATGATGCATCAGTTTGTCAAACACAGCCATATGTTAGAGGAGTAGGAAGGAGTTAAATCCAGGTTATAACTAGATCCTTTGAGAAGTTTCCTAGGAAGCTATATCACCTGGGCAATATTGTCCCCCCACCATTGTATCTGTGCCCTCCGGAAGAAGGACTTTCCCTCTGCTGGGGTCACCGAGTTGCCGTTTCAGACCCGCCCCCTTGTTTTCAGACGCCGGCCACACAGCTGGTTGGTTTGACCAGCGGAAGTGCTAGTGTAGTGATTTCATCACAGCGGCGGTTCCCCTCCGTGCTGTTCTCATCACAGGAAGATTCAGAAGCTGCAGCCTGTCGCTACCCCCAGCACTTAGCGCGGTCTGTCGGATTGGATCCTTTCATTGCCTTTTCCTCACCAAAGGCCATCCGCCTTCCCTAACGCATTATACATCACTGGGAAGTCCTCCCTTCTGCCGGACTACTGCCCATTGGCCCATTCGAGTCCCAGCGAGTCAGACGGCTGAGCCCTCTCTTCATTACACTCTGCAACCTGGATTCAGCTCCCACCTCCATGGATGTCAGGTTCTATGATTACTATTATTGACCTTTCCCTGGTTTTATATGTCACCGTGTATGAACTATTGAACTTGTTATTATTTTTGCCTTATGAACTTTAATTAAAAGGCATTTTCATCAATTTAATTTTTATTATCTGATCTTTGCCCATTGAGCGCTGGTTTTTAGTTTATTTCAATAAATTGAAAAGACTTTCATTCTGACCCCGTTTTTTTTCTTAGATACTGTACCAATCATTTGTGGCCACTTTTTAAAAAATCTTTTTTTTTTTTTTTTAAAACCTTTTTTTGGGGGTTAATTTTTTCATGAGTGAAGAATAAATCTAGTTCACAATAGTACATTGAGGCCAATAAATATGTTTGAAAATACTATACCTGGCTGAAGATGCGCAGATCTGGCTCAGGTGGCTCCTCCTCCCCCTCTGCAGGGGTGGAGGGAAGGGTGGAAGGAACGCTGGAGGGAAGGGTAGAAGGAACGCTGGAAGGAAGGGTGGAAGGAAGGGTTGAGGGAAGGCTGGAAAGTGATTCCCTGGCCTCAATCTGGTCTTCCAGAAATTGCAGATGCTTGTAGTACCACGGCTTGGGCTGAAGTACTTTGTCTGCTGCTGCTCCTGATCTCATAGAAGCGCGGACTGCTGTGTAGCTTTTTTTGTAAGCATTCCGCATGTTGTTTATCTTATTGTTCATCATAGTGTAGTCAGCCTCTGGGACCCAGGTCTTCATATATTCTGCTAATTGGTTAATTGTTGCCCGATGTACACCACTCTTGTGGTAAGAAGGATGTTGGCGCTCCCACAGGTTGCACAATTCTTTGTATTTCTCAATGAATAACAACATAATGTCGGGCTCCCTTAGTTTATGCATACTTATTTCTGCAAGATAAAACACAAGAAAAAAACAGTAGAGGTCAGCTTCAATTGTCATAATCTTATCCCAATATAGGCCTTTACAATTAGGAACCATTATAGGCCACTGCAGGCCCAAGTTTTATTCTTACCTTATTTGTTTTTTTTCGTCACTTCCGGTCGTTCTTACTCCGCGCAACCATAACCTCGTTTCCCATTTATATACCCTGCGCATGCGTGTAACTCCGTTAGCGTCGCCCGCCCATGACGTTCTTCTTCTGCATTTCTCCGCCCCTTCTCGTTCGGCGCACAGTGGGAGATGACGACATGTCGGTGACACAGGTGCGTGCTTTATTAGTAAGTACCGACGAGGAAAGCCCGGAGGCGGGAACGTCCCGATCCAGTAATAAAATATACAAGGCGACTAATATGTAATTTGCTCAGATGGCGGAGATGGTGGAAATCCTGCAGAGGAAGGATTACGATGGGAAACATGGGCCATACGACACCCCTAATCTTCGGAAGTCTCAAATACTGGACAAAGTGGCGAGGAGTCTCTATCAGAAATTTGGGGTCAGGAGATCCAAGGAGCAGCTCCGTAAAAGTTGGTCTGACCTGAAGCTGAGGGAGCCGAAGCAGTATAGGAAGCTTAAAAAAGCCTGGAAAAAAGTAAGTTTATTTCCTGTGTTATTTCAAATTGTAATATTTATTCTTGCATGTTTTGCTACATGTGCTTGGATGGTCTGGTTTCACATTGTAAAATGTCAACTTTTATGTTAAGTTGAGTGTCCACTTCTTTGGTAATGTTTCGTAGTAAACAACGATTGTCTTCAAAAGAACATGTTTTGCACATATTCACGTAAACCACATGTGCTCATGCATATTTTAATGAAAACAACGTTTATAAACATTGTGGGCTAGATGGTGTGTTGTAATTAAATAGAATGTGAAATGATAAACTGGATTCTGGGTAAAGGAGAGGACACTCAAGCAGCTGGTTACACAGCTTTTAACTCAGGAGCACTATAGTGTGGGCCACCTGAACAACCTTTTTAGGGTGTCACACACAGGTGCTCCAGTGGATACCTTGGGGTGTCTCCATGTGTGTTATTTTGGTGCAAAAATAAAAGTATTCCTGCTTTGTTGAATTCACAAAATCTCATGTGTTCATCTTGGAACTAACAATTGGACCCCACTTCCAAGCAATGTTTACAATGTATGCCCTCAAATCTCTGTGTGCTAAAGGACACCTTTTGTTTGTTTCATTCTCATAGGGGAGAGGAGACTGGGAGGACACCAATGTGAGGAGCCTAGGAAGCACAGACCACATAAAGAAAACCAAGATCCAAAAGCACCCCAAGATCAGCATGTGGAGGAAGCGGAGGTGGAGGAAGCGGAGGTGGAGGAAGGAGAGGTGGAGGAAGGAGAGGTGGAGGAAGGAGAGGTGGAGCTTATCACCACAGCAGGTCAGTGTCTGTCACCACAACTTCAAGGTAAAAACAGATGTAGGCCTGCATATTTCTAAATACCTTTTTTTTTTTTTAGGGGATGAACGTGGTGGTGTGTCCGAAACTCCAACTCCTCCATTCTCAAGTGCTAGTGCCAAAATACTTATTCAAGAAATAATGGAATGTAGTAGCGAAATGGCCATTATGAGGAATAGGATGAATGTGATTGAGCAAAAATATAAAAACATTATAGATATTTTGGGGCGAATAGTCTGAAGCCCCCCCTGTTTTTTTGTATATTTTGGCAACAAACATTTGCACTTGTTTTCCCACCAGCCAAAATTTGAAGATGCACACACAGTGTGTCAACATGTGCTATCTGCAGTCACAGGAGATCTATGTCCCTGTTTTGGGGGTGAAACCTCTTCCTCGCTATTCAAGTAGGTGAGAGGAAGGGTTTACACCCCCAAAGCAAGTCCATTGATCCCCCATGATGGCAGATAGCATATGTTGACTTTAGCCATGGGCTCACTTAGAAAAGACCCATTTGGCAACTACAAAACTGTTGTGTGCATCTTCAAATTTGGGATGGTTCAGGGGTGACATCACCCCAACTTAGGTTTTGCGTTTTCATGTTGAACTTTATAAGTTCCATTGTTTTTATATGTTTGCTATTTTGACCCATGCATGTTTATGCAAAACCAAAAGAAAGCAAAAAATATTAGTATTCTCCAAAATGTGGAGCAAAACATTTCTACATTGTATTTAGTCAATTAAACTCTCTTGGTGCCTTATCTGCATTTAATTAGCCTCAGAACCTGTGTAATTCATATGTGTTTGGGTTTAAAGGGATGAGGTGGCAACCGTAACTCCATATGGACCTTGTCCTCCCAGGTCAAGATTATTATTTTTTATTTTTATGTATTTTATGTTATTTAAATGTATTTCCCTATCCACATTTGTTTGCAGAGCACTTGCCATGCTATTAACAACATTTTGATGCCATTGCAGCCCTCTAACCCTTTCCATGACTTTTTTAGAGCCATTTTAGTCCTCAAAAGTTCGGGTCCCCATTGACTTCAATGGGGTTCGGGTTCGGGGTCAAGTTCGGGTTCCGAACTCGAATTTTTTTGCAAAGTTCGGCCGAACCCGTCGAACCCGAACATCCAGGTGTCCGCTCAACTCTAGTTCTAACACTTACTTGGTTTCCCTCAAAATGCCCACAATTAGAATCGTATTGCCTTGAGCTATTTTTAAGTGCAGTGCTCTAAAATCAGTGCTTCTCAAGTACCCCCAACAGGCCATGTTTGCAGGTTTTCCTTCATCTTGCACATGTGCTTTAAATCAGTCAATGGTTTGGTATTTTGGACAGCAACTCTTGATAAGATAAATTCACAAAACATGTACTGTTGGGGTACTTGAGGACAGAGGCTGAGAACCACTGCAGTAAAAAGGAAAATTTAATACTTACCGCTCTGTATTTTTTATTTCCTGGTGACTATCCATGGCACCACACAATACATGCATATGCTACCGTGAAGGCACCAGGGTAGACAAATCACACCTGTTTTGTTTTGACATGCCAATAAGCATAGTTAAGCTACAGCTGTCACATTTGTTGCATAGAAAACAAAAAAAACAAACATCAAACTTTGCATAAAATTTTATTGGTCAACAAAACAGGACTTGGAAAACACAAAAGGGAAGCAAAAAAACAAATAAATAAAAAAAGACATAAAAGGTAAATTTGAAACATTAGTCACATCTTGAGAAAGATTTAGCAAAATAATTAACAAATAAACATGCATGTGTTACAAACTTGATAAGGACACCAAAATGTACTTTTTGACACACACACACACACACACACACACACACTGTGTCCTTCAATTACTAACCCAAAAAATACACTCTCTCTGAGCATGCCCAGAAATATCCAGGTGCTGTTCACACACAAAAAGCACCAAAAAAAAAAAAACTAAGTTCCTGAGCATGCTCAGACCAACACAAATGCAGCTAGCAGAAAATAAGCCCCCCCCCCCCCGTCCAAAATTAAGCACATCATCCAGCATGCCACAAAATTAGAGACGGTACAAACACCCCCCGGTCCGGGGGGCAAACAAAGAGCCTAACATGGGCAAAAGTTATACAACAAATACCATTGCAGTCTATGGGAAGTGGCTTGTTAATTTTGCTAGTCCCCACTTGGCTGGCTTTTCTTCTAGTTATTGGCCTTAAAATGGGGGCCCAGGTCCCACCCTAAGGGACATATATCAATGTCACCAATTTGGACAACACCAAAAACAAAACAAGGAGAAGTGCCTTTAAATATGCCAAATTGCTTAAGGGCCATTTCACTCCACATGCAGTACATTGCGTTTTTTATGCATCAAAAATGCATGGAAAGTTGGTTATATGGTTTTAAATGGCAGTGTTTGTTCCAGTGCATTCCAGTTCCACAAAAAAAGTAGAACATGCTGCATTTTACCTGCACTGGACTGTACTGGAAAGCTGCAAAACGCATAAAAAACGCACTGGAACGCACCGGAACACACCTAAATGCACCAAAAACGCACTGGAACACACTTGTCCTTATCTATGGTTAATAAAAAAGAGGGGTGAAAAAAAAGCACTGGACTGCATCAAAAACATACCAAAAATGCACTGGAACACATCAAAAACACGCATGCAAAAAAGCACCTGGAACGCATCCGGATTGCGTTTCTATGGTGTGAACTGGCCCTAAGGCATGCACGTTTTTGACGCGTTCCAGTGCATTTTTGATGCGTTTTTGGTGCGTTTTTTATGCAGTCCAGTGCTTTTTCCCCCTCTTTTCACTTAGGACAAGTGTGTTGCAGTGCATTTGGGTGCATTCCGGTGCATTCCAGTGTGTTTTTGGTACGTTCCGTAGCGTTTTTGATGTGTTTTACTGTGGTCCAGTACAGTTCTGTACATAAAAAATGCAGCATGACCATTTTTTTTTCTTTCTGAAACGCACTGGAATGGACTGCAGTGGTGTGAACTATGCCATTGGCATTAATGTGATCAACTTTCTTTGTGTTTTTCATGCATCAAAAAAATGCACTGCACTGCATCCGGTGTGAACTGGCCCTAAATATCATACCTGGGGGTGTCTATAGTATGCCTGTAAAGTAGCGCATGTTTTCCATGTTTATAACAGTTCGAGAGCAAAATGACATTTCTAGAGTAAAATAATAGTCATTTAAAAGTACTTGCGGCTGTAATGAATTGCTGGTTCCCGTCAATACAGATAAAAGTCATTGAAAGTCTTTGAAAAAAAAATGCGTAGAGGTTCCCCCAAATTCCATTACCAGGCCTTTCAGGTCTGGTATGGATATTAAGGGGAACTCCGCGCCAAATAAAAAAAAAATGGTGTGGGGGTCCCCCTAAAAATCCACACCAGACCCTTATCCGGGCACGCAACCTGGCAGGCCACAGGAAAAGAGGGGGGGACGAGAGAGCGCCCCCCCCTCCTGAATCGTACCAGGCCACATGCCCTCAACATGGGGAGGATGCTTTGGGGGAGGATGCTTTGACCCCTCAAAGCACCATGTCCCCATGTTGATTGGGACAAGGGCCTCATCCCCACAACCCTTCCCAGGTGGTTGTGGGGGTCTGCGGGTGGGGGGCTTATCGGAATCTGGAAGCCCCCTTTAACAAAGGGGACCCCCAGATCCCGGCCCCCCTGTGTGAAATGGTAATGGGGTACAAATGTACCCCTACCATTTCACAAAAAAAAGTGTCAAAAATGTTAAAAAATGACAATAGCCGGTTTTTGACAATTCCTTTATTAATGTCTTCTCCTTTCTTCCATCTTCTTCCATCTTCTTATTTTCTCCATTCGGGTTTCTTCCTCCATCTTGTTCTTCATCTTCATCTTCCTTCTTCCTTCTGTGTTCTCGTCCGCATCTTGCTCCGGCTTCTTGTTTCCCTCTTCTTTCTCCGGCCGATCCGCTTGAATTTGAGGTTCTCACTGTGTGACGCTTCAGTTCATCAGTTCTCCGCTGGGTCCGCTGCCACCCAGTGACCCCGCCCCCTTCTGACACACATGGATTTCACTGGGACTTTCCCCGTGGTGTCAGAGGGGGGCGGGGTCACCGGGTGGCAGCGGACCCAGAGGAGAACTGATGAACTGAAGCGTCACACAGCGGGAACCTCGAATTCAAGCGGATCGGCCGGAGAAAGAAGAGTGGAACAAGAAGCCGGAGCAAGATGCGGACAAGAACACCGATGGAAGAAGGAAGATGAAGAACAAGATGGAGGAAGAAACCTGAATGGAGGAAAGAAGAAGGTGGAAGAAGAAGATGTAAGAAGAAGAAGGAAGAAGATGGAAGAAAGGAGAAGACATTAATAAAAGGAATTGTCAAAAAACGGCTATTGTCATTTTTAACATTTGTGACACTTTCTTTGTGAAATGGTAGGGGTACATTTGTACCCCATTACCATTTCACCCAGGGGGGGGCCCGGATCTGGTGGTCCCCTTTGTTAAAGGGGGCTTCCAGATTCCGATAAGTCCCCTGCCCGCAGACCCCCACAACCACCGGCAAGGGTTGTGGGGATTAGGTCCTTGTCCCCATCAACATGGGGACATGGTGCTTTGGGGGGGACCCCAAAGCACCATCCCCATGTTGAGGGCATGTGGCCTGGTACGGTTCAGGAGGGGGAGGGGCCGCCCTCTAGTCCCCCCCTCTTTTCCTGCGGCCTGCAAGGTTGCGTGCTCGGATAAAGGGTCTGGTGTGTATTTTTAGGGGGACCCATACGCCATTTTTTTTTAAGTTTGGCGTGGGGGTTCCCCTTAAAATCCATACCAGACCTGAAGGGCCTGGTACGGATTTTGAGGGGGACCCGCACATCATTTTTTTTTTTAATTGGTGCAGAGTTCCCCTTAATATCCATACCAGACCTGAAGGGCCTGGTAATGGAATTTTGGGGGACCCCCACGCATTTTTTTTTTTCAAAGACTTTCAATGACTTTTCTCTATATTGACGGGAGCCAACGATTCATTATAGCCACGAGTGCTTTTAAATGCCTTTTTTTTTTCCTTTAGAAATGTCATTTTGCTGTCGGACTGTTATATAATGGAAAGTTTAGGAGGTGTGCCTGTTCAACTTATGCAAATTGATTTACGTGACTTGACATTTACTACGTTTTTGCCGGTGCAGTGAACCGGCGCATTTGAACAAGTAAAATTGCCGCGCAGTGCATAAAAAGATCTCTCGCAGTTATAATCGTAATTGCAGGCGCAGCAGGCTGGTTCAGAAAAAGTTACTTTCTCATTCTATTTTGGGCATATTTGTTACTTGGGAAGTTGTCACTATACTTCCTCACATCACCGCACATCACCCCATTATATTGGCACTTACAGCTTCTTTATATTTTAATTTGAAGATGCCGTGCGCCAGATCCATAGTAGCGCACTGAGCTCCCCCTCCTGTGCGCCGAGAACACTATAGTAAATAGGGAATAGCGCTGCGTTACCGGCGCTAATGTTTCGTAAATACCAAAACTGCCATTGCGCCCGCTGATGCGTCGATACTCATGGTGCAAACGGTTCATAAATCAGCCCCACTGACTTAATAAACTGCAGCTTAGCTCAATCAAGTGCCAGCCTATATTATTAGGAAGAGAACAGGGATGGTCTGCAGTCAGCTTTACGTGCACACTGAGCCCAGTATATAGTACACTGACTTATTAAACTGCAGCTTAGATAAATCAACTGCCTGCCTATATAATTAGGAAGAGAACAGGGATGGTCTGCAGTCAGCTTTACGTGCACACTGAGCCCAGTATATAGCACACTGACTTAATAAACTGCAGCTTAGCTAAATCAACTGCCTGCCCATATTATTAGGAAGAGAACAGGGAAGAAAAGTCTGGAGCAAAAAAAAAGAATGCAATAGGCGGAGGGCTGGCATGACTCGGTGAACAGGGTATGAAAATGTAAAAGGAGGAGTGATTGGCTAAGAAGTGTAAAGGGGGGAGGGGACAAGTCTGGACAAAAAGGTAATCCCCGCCCCCTAAGGCAACACAGCGCGGGGGAAAGTTCCAGATAGCAGCAGCATGTCCTCTGTGGAGAACCTTCTCGCCCAACTGCGGGCAGAGGCCGCGACACGGGCGAGGATTGGCTCCAGGAGACCCTGGGGCCGATGCTGTTGGGTCCGTCTGGATCATCAGGTTGTCGGAGGCCGCAGTGACCGGACCACCTACCTCCTCGGCCGGTCATCCTGGGCAGGTGCAGTCTGGACCAGGAATGGTGGAGCTTGGGAAAGATGACGGCAGTGCTGCTGGCTCGCTCCAGCGTGGTCGGAAGTCGGCGGGGAAATCGGTGTGCGGGTCTGGTGCGCGGAGGACGGATCGATCGGGCGCTGGGCCCTTGGCTTCCAGGGACAGGTCGCCTGGTGAGCTTTCATCTGGAGGAGAGGAGCAGTCTGGTGTGCAATCCGAGGGGGAGCTGTGCAGCTCGGATGAAGATCGGAGACCCGGACGGTCGATGGCGGCGGTGGAGTCTGGTCGATCGGCTGGTGGGACTTCTTCCAGGCAGCCCAGTAAGTCAGCTTCCTTTACTCATTCTTGGGGCCATGCTGGGGGTAGTGGCCGGGGTGGTGGGCCTGCAGTTGGTGAGGGGTTGGTGGCGCTGGTACAGGACCCGGTGAGTGGGCGGGCTGGGGGGAGTTCGGTCTCCACTGGGGGTGACACACGGCAGGGGTTTCTGGTGAGCATTAAGAACTTGGTCAGTCAGTTTGAAAAGGGGGACAGCGGGAATGTCAGCCCGGCGGTGGCATGGGTCCCGCCGGCAGGACCGGTGGGGTCCTCTGCAGCTGTTATGGCGCCTGCTCCTGCTGCTGCCAGCTAATGCGGCGGGGGACATGGCTAGAGCAGTTGGCGGGACACTGGTGGCCGCGAAGGTGGGTGGTGCGGTGGATCAGGCTGCATGGCAGGATATCATAAGGTTGGCAGATGCCGCAAAATGTGAGGTTTATGTGTGTTATGAGGCACCACTAGGGGCGCACCTGAAACCAGAAGTGAGGGAGAAGATATGGAAAGGTGATTATGTGGAGATGTTCTCACTGTTACCATTGGAGAAGTTTAACCTGGATAGGGTGAAGCCAGATGATTCAAAGAAAGAGGATGTGGCGAAGAGGAGGAACAGGCTCATTCCGTGTACGTTCACGAATTGGCTGCAGGCGTTCGCCATCATGGCGAGTGTGATAGGGCAAAAGAATCCTGAGCACGATTCAGCGCTCTTTGGCTATCAGGACGCTATTGGGGAGGCCTACAGGGTGTACGGGGGCACTGGGTGGCTCCGTTACAATGAACAGTTCAGGCAGAGGAGAGCTGTGCGGACAGACCTGCGGTGGGATCATAAGGACATCAGTTTATGGATGCGGTTGATGACCTCGCCGAGGGCACCTGGTCAGTTTTTTCAGGGGGGGGGCCGGTGGAACTTCTTCCCCAGGACAATCGGCCGGTAAGAAAAAAGGGTTTTGCTGGCAGTATAATGAGGGCACATGCAAGTTTGGGGGGTCCTGCCGATACAAGCATGAGTGCTCCAGTTGCGGAGGTTCTCACACGCAGGCCAGATGTTTTAAGCAGGGAAAAGGCCGTACCGGAGAGTCTCGGCAAAAGAGTGAGGACTCCGGTGAAGGTGGAAAGGATGCGGCTGTTTCTAGGTAGGTATCCGGATAAGGGGGCGGCTCACTTGTTGGATAGGGGTTTTTCAGAAGGGTTTCACATTCCATGTTCCTTGCAGGTTATCCCCCCGGTTTTGCGTAATTTGCGGTCGGCCATGCAACATGCTGATGTGGTTGCCGACAAACTGCGCAAGGAGGTTGCTTTGGGCAGCATGGACGGTCCTTTCCCTTTCCCCCCTTAGCGAATTTGGTGGTCCCACCGCTCTGGGTTGTTCCCAAGAGGGAGCCCAACAAGTTCCGTCTCATTCACCATCTGTCCTTTCTGAAGGGTGGGTCGGTCAATGACGTGATTGATCCAGAAGCGTGTTCAGTGAGTTACACTTCTTTTGATGCAGCGGTAGGTTGGGTTCGCCGGTATGGGCAGGGGGCATTGATGGCAAAAGCTGACATTGAGGTGGCTTTTAGGCTGTTGCCGGTGCACCCGGATAGCTTTTACCTCCTGGGGTGTCATTGGGATAACGCATTTTATTTAGACATGTGTTTACCGATGGGATGCTCCATATCCTGCGCGTTGTTTGAACAGTTCAGCTCATTTGTCGAATGGGTGGTCAGGGACGTGTCGGGGGTGAATTCCATTATTCACTACCTGGACGACTTCCTTTGTGTAGGTTCAGCCTCGTCCAGGATCTGTGCGGTGCCCCTGGCCACCTTGGAACACATCGCAGAGCGTTTTGGCATTCCATTGGCGCCCGACAAGACTGAGGGACCTCGCACGGTTATTACGTTTTTGGGCATTGTCCTGGATTCGTATGCCATGGAATGCCGACTGCCGTTGGACAAGCTTGAGGCTCTCAAGGGGGTGCTGGAGGTCATGATGGGTCTGAAAAAGGTTCAGCTTCGGGCTCTGCAGTCACTGCTGGGTAAGATTAACTTTGCATGTCGCATTCTTCCGATGGGCAAGGTGTTCTGCTTTTGGACAGGGAACACAGGGAGGACTTGCAGGTTTGGCATTCCTTCCTGGAGTCCTTCAATGGCAGGGCTTTGTGGATGTCCGGACCGATTAGCAATTTCGATTTGGAACTGTACACGGATGCAGCCGGGGGTCGGGTTTTGGGGCTTTCTTTCAAGGCAAGTGGAGTGCGGGCCCCTGGCCACAGTCGTGGATTGATGCTGGTTTCACTAAGAACTTGGTCCTGTTGGAACTGTTCCCCGTGGTACTAGCGGTGGAACTATAGGGTGCATGTTTCAGGGATCTGAAGGTGCGGTTTCACAGGGACAACCTAGGGGTGGTGCAGGTGATTTACAAGGTGTCGCCATCCTCCCCCCCAGTGGTGCAGCTGCTTACAACTTAATGTGTTTGTGTATGCGGTACACATACCGGGGGTGGACAATGTCATAGCTGACACGCTGTCTCGCTTTCAGTGGGACAGATTCTGAGAGTTGGCACCAGAGGCGGAGCAACGTGGGGTCCCTTGTCCAGGCTGGCTGTGCAGGATTCCATTGGAATAGTGTCAGGTTGGATCAAGAAGAAGTCGGTGAGTAGGGGCACATGGGCGGCTTATGAGAAGATGTGGCTGGAGTGGCAAGAGTTGGTGCGGGAGGCTGGAGCTGACCCGGTGAGTTCCGATGTGAGGTTATTGGTGTTGTATTTTTCTGTCCAGGAACATGGAAGCCGGGGTGTCCAGGTCGAGTTTGAGTAAGAAGTTAGCAGGGTTGGCTTTTCTGTTTAATTGGCAGGGTTGTCCTGATTTTACTAAGGACTTTTGGGTACGTCAGGCATTCAAGGGATATGGTCGGGGGGGACGGAAGAAGGACGGCAGGCGGCCCGTTTCGTTTGCTCTATTGGCAGGGATCATGGGGCAGTTGACGGGCCTGTGCTCGTCTGGTTATGAAGTCTTGCTGTTCAAGGTGGCGTTTTCTTTAGCGTTCTTTGGAGCATTTCGGATAGGTGAGTTGGTTAGCCCATCCAAATCGGTGCATGGAGGTTTGCTGGCCAGTGAAGTAGGGTTGACGGAGGAAGGGGTGTCGTTGGTGCTCAGGAAATCTAAGACGGACCAGATGGGAAGAGGTAAGTTGGTGCAAGTTTTCCCGGTTCGAGGTTCTCCGTTGTGCCCAGTGGGGGCTGTGAAGGGTTACTTGGAGTTTCGCCCGGCCGGCGTGGGTTCATTTTTGATACACACGGACGGGACTCCTCTTTCCAGATATCAGTTTATTGCTGTATTTAGAGCGTGCGTGCGGGCATTGGGTCTCCAGGATAAGGAATTCTCCTCTCACTCTTTCCGGATTGGGGCGGCTACAGAGGCGGCCAGGTGCGGAATGGATGAGGAGGCAGTTAAGCAGATAGGCCGGTGGGAGTCTAGACGATTCCGGCTGTATGTTTGCCCTCAGTTGCTGGTGGGGCTGGCATTGAAGGGGAAAATACCTGGGGTGGTTGTCTATGACTATGGATATGTTGGTTCTGGGGTTCATGGGAGTTGTTGTTTTCTTCTTCTATTTTCAGGTGGGATGCAAGGTTTGGTCTGGATACTGGGCCATTCGTTTGTGTTCTGGGAGTTCCTGGTATGCTGTGGAGCAGAATGGTCCCTGAAGTGCACCGTTTTGCTCGGTTGGACAGGCCACCTGACGTTTTAGTACTGCACGTAGGTGGTAATGATCTGGGAATGAGGTCCATGTTAGATGGGACGAGAGACATAAAATTCGATTTTCTGCGCCTCCGGATGTCCTTCCCGGACATGATCATTGTGTGGTCCGATGTGGTTGCTCGGACTGCATGGAGAGGGGCGAGGTCCGTGGATGGCATTAACAGGGCTTGCAGAAAAATTAATCGGGATGTGGGGAGGTTTGTGGTAAAGAACGGTGGGTTGGTGGTAAGGCACTTGGGGCTGGAGGTGGACACATGGCGATACTTGCGGGGTAATGGTGTCCATTTGAATGAGGTGGGGACGGACATGTGGGCCTTGGGTCTCCAAGATGGCATTCAACGAGCCCTGAGGATTTGGAGGGGCACAAAAGGGTAAGGAGTTCCCCTTTGGTGCTGTGGCGGGTGTTTGGTCTTTGCGGGGGAATGAAGATACCTCAAAAGCAAGTGGGCAGGACCTATCGGTGGTATGGGTTCTGAGGGTGTATTCCAGCTAACAGAGGTTTAGCTAGAATAGTTTGATAATGGGGGCACTGCGGTCAGTGGTCGTCTCTGAGCAGCTGGTCGGCTTGAGGCCTATGACCAGTTGAAGGTACCGCAGTGTCAGGTGGGTTGTTAGAGGTCCCTGCAAAGACCAACGCTAGGAGGCAATGTTAGGAGAACATGGGTTCAGATTATGTTTGATGGCTGATGTTTTTGATAACTGGTGTAACGTTAAATAAATGAGGCTGCTACGGCCATGTTTTACTCCAAAATGAATGTGTGGTCTCATGTATTAGGTATAAGTATGGTTATGGGGTAGAATGTGGTATGCAGATCATGAATACATCTGTTATACAATAGTCATGGTCTAGAGTCAGCTTTACGTGCACACTGAGCCCAGTATATAGTACACTGACTTAATAAACTGCAGCTTAGCTCAATCAACTGCCAGCCTATATTATTAGGAAGAGAACAGGGATGGTCTGCAGTCAACTTTACGTGCACACTGAGCCCAGTATATAGTACACTGACTTAATAAACTGCAGCTAGTATAACAGGAACACTCTGAAGTGAGATCTAGCTAAACTGAATACAGTGTGTGTGTATATATATATATATATATATATATATACATACATACATACATACATACATACACACACACACACACACACACACACACACACACACACATACATACACACACACACACACACAACTCCTGGGATGCATATATACAGGTCCTTCTCAAAAAATTAGCATATTGTGATAAAGTTCATTATTTTCTGTAATGTACTGATAAACATTAGACTTTCATATATTTTAGATTCATTACACACAACTGAAGTAGTTCAAGCCTTTTCTTGTTTTAATATTGATGATTTTGGCATACAGCTCATGAAAACCCAAAAATCCTATCTCAAAAAATTAGCATATCATGAAAAGGTTCTCTAAACGAGCTATTAACCTAATCATCTGAATCAACTAATTAACTCTAAACACCTGCAAAAGATTCCTGAGGCTTTTAAAAACTCCCAGCCTGGTTCATTACTCAAAACCGCAATCATGGGTAAGACTGCCGACCTGACTGCTGTCCAGAAGGCCATCATTGACACCATCAAGCAAGAGGGTAAGACACAGAAAGAAATTTCTGAACGAATAGGCTGTTCCCAGAGTGCTGTATCAAGGCACCTCAGTGGGAAGTCTGTGGGAAGGAAAAAGTGTGGCAGAAAACGCTGCACAACGAGAAGAGGTGACCGGACCCTGAAGAAGATTGTGGAGAAGGACCGATTCCAGACCTTGGAGGACCTGCGGAAGCAGTGGACTGAGTCTGGAGTAGAAACATCCAGAGCCACCGTGAACAGGCATGTGCAGGAAATGGGCTACAGGTGCCGCATTCCCCAGGTCAAGCCACTTTTGAACCAGAAACAGCGGCAGAAGCGCCTGACCTGGGCTACAGAGAAGCAGCACTGGACTGTTGCTCAGTGGTCCAAAGTACATTCGGAAATCAAGGTGCCAGAGTCTGGAGAAAGACTGGGGAGAGGGAAATGCCAAAATGCCTGAAGTCCAGTGTCAAGTACCCACAGTCAGTGATGGTCTGGGGTGCCATGTCAGCTGCTGGTGTTGGTCCACTGTGTTTTATTAAGGGCAGGGTCAATGCAGCTAGCTATCAGGAGATTTTGGAGCACTTCATGCTTCCATCTGCTGAAAAGCTTTATGGAGATGAAGATTTCATTTTTCAGCACGACCTGGCACCTGCTCACAGTGCCAAAACCACTGGTAAATGGTTTACTGACCATGGTATTACTGTGCTCAATTGGCCTGCCAACTCTCCTGACCTGAACCCCATAGAGAATCTGTGGGATATTGGGAAGAGAAAGTTGAGAGACGCAAGACCCAACACTCTGGATGAGCTTAAGGCCGCTATCGAAGCATCCTGGGCCTCCATAACACCTCAGCAGTGCCACAGGCTGGTTGCCTCCATGCCACGCCGCATTGAAGCAGTCATTTCTGCAAAAGGATTCCCGACCAAGTATTGAGTGCATAACTGAACATAATTATTTGAAGGTTGACTTTTTTTGTATTAAAAACACTTTTCTTTTATTGGTCGGATGAAATATGCTAATTTTTTGAGATAGGATTTTTGGGTTTTCATGAGCTGTATGCCAAAATCATCAATATTAAAACAAGAAAAGGCTTGAACTACTTCAGTTGTGTGTAATGAATCTAAAATATATGAAAGTCTAATGTTTATCAGTACATTACAGAAAATAATGAACTTTATCACAATATGCTAATTTTTTGAGAAGGACCTGTACACTAAATACACTGACTGCAGCTACCTGAATCACCTGCCTGCTCTGTCTAACTGAAATTAAATGACACTCTGACTCTATCTCTCTCACACGCCGCAACACACTACACAAGGCCGACACGCAGGTGGCCTTATATAGTGTGAGGCGTGTACCTACTCCCCTGGGCCATGATTGGCCAAATGCACCCTTCCTTTGGCCAATTATGACTCTCTGTGCTGACGGCGCTGTGATTGGCCAAAGCATGTGGGTCATAGTGCATGCTTGGCCAATCATCAGCAAGCAATGCATTGCGATGCCGCAGTGAATTATGGGCCGTGACGCGCCACTCGAATTTGGCGCGAACGGCCCATAATGTTCAAAATTCGAACAGCCAATGTTTGGGTCGAACATGAGTTCGACTTAAACACGAAGCTCATCCCTAGTGCCCACTGATCACTCTGCCGGTGACTCCTTATCTCCTGTCGCAAGGAGATATCCTACATCCACAACCTTCACGACTGGCCTTAGCGGCCTGGAGATTGAAAGGCAGAGGTTACAAGAGTTAGGGTGTTCTCCAGAGGTTATTGGAACTTTACAGAGTTCCAGAAAGGGGTCAACCAATGCCATCTACTCCAGAATATGGAATAGGTTCACAAGCTTTGCAGTTGGATGTCAGTTTGACCCTAGTGACCCTAATGTATGTCAAATCCTGTCTTTCTTGCATTGGATTTGGGACTCAGCCTAAGTTCACTTAAGGTGCAAATTTCAGCCATCTCTGCTTTCACCCAAGAGAAATGGGCAGCAAACCTGCTGGCTGAGCACTTCATGAGAGCGGTACTTAGACTACGCCCTCCCAAGAGAAATAGGTTCCCTCAATGGGACCTGGCAGTAGTTCTCAATTTTCTTTTTGTTTTCATTCAAGTTTTAGTTTATTATCTGAATAGAGTCAGTACAATTTTTACAGAAAAAAGTACCACAGTATAAAATGCAAGCGAATAAGTCAAATAACGGTAGATCTCAAATTACAATATTACCATGTTGGAATACATCAATGCAAAGATACCATAAAAACGGAAATTATTGAAATATATTTATCAAAAATAGGAGTAACCACCTACCTCTACACCCCCACATTCTAACCTTCCCTTCTTCGAAAGTAAGTAGAAATTATGGCCTATTAAACATCTCAAAATATATGTATATAGTTACCAGAAGATGAGGAGATCCTCCATTCCCCCAGACACCCCTAAAGGGAACATACTGTTCCTGAGAAGGCAAGAGGAGCTCCCCCACCCCCCCCCCCCCTCCAAAGCAACCTAAAAACTCTTTTTTTTTTTTTTGAGAAAATATATGACCTTAATTTGAGTATATATAACAGAAAATATAGTAGTCTACTATAAGTTTATCCGGGTGTAAAAAATCCTTCTCAAAATAATAAATCAAAGTCAAATGTTCTGACCCTAAAATAAGAGAACGTTGTATAAACCTGAGAAGTCTTAAAACAATCTAGTACAAATACCTATTGTTTATATTCCATATAACAAAAATAAATAAGAATGGGAGAAAGAGAGAACAGAAGAGAAAAACATTTAGTGTTCAGTAGGAAAAAAAAGGAAGAAGTAGAAAAAGAAAGAAAGAAAGCCTACCTGCTCAATGTAAACATCAATATTCAGCGATTGGTATTGCTAATTACTTAAGGGGTGTAGGAATTCCCAAAAATTGTATCCAAGGTTCCCATTTGCTTCTATAAGTGAAGCATTAAAAATGCATTTTACTTGATCTAATAAAATTTCCACACCAGTCCTTCAGATCCCAATCACTTTGGAGGTCCTTCTCCCAAGCCAGCATATGAGGCAGTTTAATATCGTTGGAAGCAAGCAACTTATATATAACAGAAATCCCACCTCTCCTATAAATAGCCTGTTCACATCTAACTTTATATGGCGTAGGTTCTCTAGATCCAGGATTATTTTCCCATAATTTATTAGTAAAATTAGAGATTTGAAGAAATCTTGATCTTTCAGAAGGAAAATCAAGATTATCAATGAAATATTGTATAGAGGGAGGGCCTGATCTTGAGAAAAAACGTCCAATGCGGTACACCCCCTTATCATGCCACCACTTAAAGGAACCAACATCCCCTTTTGAGATAATTAATGGATTCTGAAATAGATCAGCCAATGGTTGCAGCTTAGAGACCAAAGAAGGGAGACTCCTAAGCGAGTCTCACAAAGCTAAAGATTGTGATAGAGCAGGAGATAAAATAGAAGGTCTGTTTTTGGGAGGACACCACAATAAATTTTCCAAAGAAAACCTAAGGGATGCCAATTCTTCTATACGAATCCAGTCAGGTTGTTCATTTTTTAGGTATATATCAGACAACTGTGCCAGTCTAGCAGCTTGGTAATACCACCAAAGGGTCGGAAGTCCCAAGCCTCCCTGCTCAGGGAGATTATACAGACTGCGGGAAGAAAGGCGTGGACCTTTTCTGTTCCAAATAAATTTAAGGATTTTGCTTTGGAAGGCTTTTAGGTGAATTTTTTTAATCGGAATAGGGAGCGAGCGAAAAAGATACAACAATCTAGGCAGGAGGGTCATCTTGATCGAATTAAGTCTGCCAATCCAACCGATATTGTGTGTTCCCCAGTTGCTAAGATCAGCCTCAAGTTTCCTATACATAGGTGGATAATTAGCCTGATATAAATCTTCAAACTTTAAAGTGAGATTAATACCTAAGTATTTAAGGGAGCAAGTACTCCAACTGAATTCGTATTTATTTTGTATGTAGGAAACCACAGAGTCTGGAAGCGACACATTAAGGGCTTTAGATTTGGCCATATTAACCTTGAGACCCGATATTTTGGAGAATTTTTAAAGCAAAGAATAAATTTCAGATAAAGAAGACGTTGGGGAAGTAATAAACAACAACATGTCATCTGCAAATAATGCACATTTATGATTTTCTTTTCCACACTGGATCCCCCTGATATTCGGATTATTCCGGATTGCAATTGCTAATGTTTCCATCATAACAGCGAATATCAGGGAAGATAAAGGGCAACCTTGCCGAGTACCTCTACAAGTCTTAATGGAGTCAGAGAATAGCCCCTGTAATCTAACTTTAGCTTCAGGTGTGGAATATAGAGCAGATAAAATGCCTAAAACTTTCGAACTAAAACCCAAGCGCTTCATGACTTCAAACATGTATGGCCAGGAAACTGAATCGAAGGCCTTTTGCAGGTCCAATGATAGGAGCATACCTTCCTGTTTTTGTTTACCTACCCATTGGGTTTGCAATATCAACACCAAATCTACTGCTCTCCTCACCTGATCTGGACCCTGTCTACCAGGGATAAATCCCACCTGATCTTTATGGATATATTGCCCAATGAAGGAAGATAACCTATTAGAGAGAATTTTGGTTAACATTTTTAAGTCATTGTTAATCAAAGAAATTGGCCTGTAATTTTCGACTAGACTAGACATGGTTGGACGGATCATTTTAGTCTTCAATGGTTTAGATTTATCTAGCCCTGTATCAAATGCTATTTTGGAATCTCCTCCCATAATGATAACTCCATCCATAAATGGCTGAAGAGTTTCAAACATTTGGTTAAAGAATTTATTTTGTCCCCTATTAGGAGCATAATATGATATTAAAGTATACAACCTCCCATCTATTGTACCTTTCACCAATAGGAATCTTCCCTCTGGGTCTCCACATTCCTTCTGTAAATTAAACTTGCAGTGTTTAGAAAATAAAATTGCTACTCCCCTGGTCTTATTTTCAGCATTGGCTAGATGAAACACTGGGAAGTGGGCATGTAAAAAAGTGGGGGTGTACCTCTGTGGAAAATGGGTTTCCTGTAAAAAAACGACATCGATGTGATGAGACCTATATTCCTGAAAGGCCTTCCGTCTCTTAATTGGGGAGTTCAACCCCTGTGTGTTATGAGTAATAACCCGAAGGAGGAGAAGAAATATTATTAGTAGCAGCCATGAAAAAATAGAGTAAGATCAAGCAATTCGCTGTCCTCAATCTAATATAAATCCTTAATAAGAAAGAACTATTCACCAAGGTTGGATTAGCAAACTTCAAACATCCCTCCAAAAAACCTTTCATTGGCAGGTAGGCTAAGAGAAAGAAAAAGACAAAAAAGAAAATCAAAGAAAATCAAAGAAAACAGAAAAAACTAAATCAAATTCACTCAGAAGCAATACATAGTATAAAAAAAAAGGCCAAATAATGGTCCAGAATGAAGGGAGGAATAATACTTCCTTCCTTCATTCAAAAAATACTCAGTAGTATAGCCCATAAAAAGGGCTAAGTACCCACCTCTCAGATCGGTAAAAAACAACCGATCTAAGAAGTGGGTGGAGGCGCAATGCCTCAACACCGGCCAGTGACAGCCTCTCAAAAATTGTGAAAGAATCAAACTAAAAGCGGATTCATCTTAGATAAACCGAAAGTCCATAACAGACTATATTTTGTTTTGTAAAACACCAAAAAAAATGTTTATTTTTTTCCAATTGCCACCTGAGATATCAGGTAGAGAAGATAAAGTCAAAAAGGAACTTATCATCTCTTCAGGTAACAAGATTATCTTTAACTCTCCTATGTTTGACTTTGTTCCAATTAGAAGAGGTTGGGCTTATAGGAGATTGACGTTTGATAGATCCTTGTTGGGCAGGTGTAGTGTCCATGTCCGGTTCCATAGAGATAATCTTCAGGTCCAGCAAAAGATGTTCACCTTCTTGGAAATTATGAACTGCATAGTGTTTGCCATTAAAGGAGAATTTTACAGCAAAAGGAAAAGCCCATCTGTATTTTATGTCTTTTTTGATAAGGGCCGCCAATAGAGGTTTTAGGGATCTTCTTCTTTGAATAGTGTAAGGAGAAATATCAGAAAATATTTGAATAGTGGCTCCCTGGTATTTTAATAGTTCCTGTTGGCGAGATTTCTTCATTATGTCCTCTTTTATAGAATAATAATGTGGTTTAACTACCACATCCCTTGGTAAACCGTCCTTTCTAAGTGGTCCCAGTGACCTATGAGCACGGTCCAATTCCAACTTGTGAGCAGGAATAGATGGTAATAGGATTTTTATGACCTCCTGTATAGCAGCATGTACATCAAGGATAGTTTCTGGCAATCCCCTGACCCTAAAATTGTCTCTCCTGGAATGGTTCTCAAGGTCATAAATTAGTGCCTGTGCTGTTTCCAGCTGGTCCTGCATGAATTGTAAATGTTCAGTATTCTGGTCAGTTTTTACCACAGTGATGTCTAACTTGTGCTCAATATTTTCAATTCTACTACCAAGGGACTGAAATTCAGCTTTAATTTCACCAGTAATTCTTTCAGCATTTAGTGCTAATCCTTTATCCAGCATTTCTGATATTCTCGTGAATAATTCGGATACATTGAAAGTTACATCAAGAGCCTGTTCAGCCTGTGTATGTACTGGGATAGGAGCTAGTGTAGAGACCTCTATTGGGGATAAATTGATAAATTCCACAGGGTTCTCCTGTTCTGTGTATTCAGGAGAAGTGATAGAAGGACACGTTACAGAATTAGAAGTCTGATAAATAAAAGATTTAGATGAAGGAGCCAAAACTTGCTTAATAGCATTAGAGGCCTCAGCAGCTTTCTGTGTGCGTGTCTAAGGTACGGAGGCCATCTTGGAAAAATTCAGTTTCTCCACAGGCTTTTTAAAACGTTTCTTGCCTCTTTTAGAATATTTACCTGGCATAGACAGGTGCTCTGAAGCTTCCGCTAGCGTTACCCGTTATTCTCAGGCGACAAGGCGACCGCTTGTATCTCTGCTGTATGGCCGGCGGTGAGCGGAGCTCCGGTCCTAAGCTGCCATCTTAGGAGCTCCCGCCCCCTCTCTCTAGTTCTCAATTTTCTAGCAAACCCTCCTTGTGCTCTGACAGAAGACTGTTCATTATGGGATATCACCTTAAAAATGGCTTTCCTAATAGCCATAACTTCAGGGGGAAGGGTGTCAAACTCCAAAAATTGGGGGCAGCCAAACCTTATTCCATGTTCTTCCCAGACAGGGTTGTACTGAGACCATTGGATCACTTTGTCCCAAAAGTGGCATTGATATTTCATCTCCAGTGAATGGGTGCTTTCAGCCTTCCCAGCGGAATTAGATGCTGATCTGCATGAGTTGGACATTCCAAAAGCCTATCTCCAGGCTACTTCTACATTCAGATGTCCTGACAGACTTTTCATCATACCTATCGGAAAATTTAAAGGGAAAGAGGCCTTGGCCAGAACCATCTCAGCCTGGATAGTAAAAACTATTCACCGGGCATATAGAGCGGCCAGGAAGGACCCTCCGGAGGTGGATAGAGCTCACTCAACCAGGGCAATGTCTTATTCTTGGGCAGGAGTGTCTCTGGAGACCATCTGCAAAGCGGCTAGCTGGTCATCCCATCATATGCCATACGTTCTTAAAACACTACAGGGTGGATCCAGCAGCTCTTACTGCAGTAGAGTTTGGGAGGAAAACTATCCAAGCTTCTATGTCTATTGTTAAATAAAGACTAAGTTTGCAGCATTAAACCCTCCCTCTCAAAAGCTCATTATTTATCATATGTATGCTGCCATGTTGGCGTCAGCAAAATGGAAAATTGTATCAAATACTTACCCTATTTTTCCTTTCCTGACACCAATACATGGCATTGGCAGCATACGCACCCTTCCACTGATCTTTGTGCTTTATACAGAGAATGGGGGAGGTAGCTCTCAGTCAGACTTTTATAGACCTAAACAGGTCCTGTGGGTGGATATAGGCGTGGAGCTACATCATATGTATGCTGCCATGTATTGGTGTCAGAAAAGGAAAATTACGGTAAGTATTTGATACAATTTTTAATTTTCTGTCCCAAAGACACTTGGATTTTAAAATTTTTGGGTTGTTGTAGAAACAAGCCTTGGTGATAAAGCATCAGCTGAGACACCTTTTTCCCTTAGAAACTCTTACGGGTAGTGTTGAGCGAACCCGAACTGTAAAGTTCGGGTCCGTACCGAACTTTAGCTTTTTCCCGAACCCGAACCCGGACTTTGCGCAAAAGTCCGGGTTCGGGTTCGGGAATCTAATTACGCAGTTAGAAATGCTTCAGGGGCCAGCCAATCACCTTTTGATTAGCTGGTGTGCCCTTAGAAGCCATCATAGCCATGCCTACTAATGGCATGGCTGTGATTGGTCAGTGCAACATGTGACCCAGCTTCTATATAAGCTAGAGGCACACAGCACACACGTCACTCTGCTTCAGAATAGATAGGGAGAGGATCTAGTCTGCTGCTGCTGCTTTTAGGGAGAGATAGAAAAATACATGAGTTAGTCCTGATTCTGGAATCTGAGGGAAAAGATAGAGAGACAGTGTAGTGTAGGGCCAGGTTCCTGTTTTTTGCTTTTAGGGAGAGAGATATATTATATAGGAATAGGAGTCCAGATTCAGAGATATAACTCAGCGATCTGCATAGGTTTACCTGTTTGTGTTGCAGTGCAGTCTTTTCTTTTTCGTACATCACGGGACACAGAGCGACTTAGTCATTACTAATGGGTTATATAGATTACCTTCAGGTGCTGGCACTGGCCACTTCCAAACCGGAAGTACCCTCCCCTATATAAGCCCCTCCCATCCGGGAGCACCTCAGTTTTTTGCCAGTGTCTAAGGTGTTGGCCAAAGAGTAACATGTGTTTTCACTGGGCTTGCGTACAGGTTCTTTTGGGCCTTAGTAAGCTGTTCCGGATCCCACCAAAAAAGCTTCATAGCTAAACGGTCGGTACCCGGGCCTTGCAGCAGAAGAGCAAGGTTTTGCCTGTAATGCCTCTCTTAGGAGGGCTGGACCCTTGGATCCAGAGCTCTGGTCATACCCACGACCAAGATGTTGTCTGTGCAGGGTGCTATACAGGTCCAGGGGAGTGGAATCCTTGGGAACCCGGTCCCTGAAGGTTTAATTACAATGCCTGCCATGATAGGTGAAGTTTGGGCTTCTGTGGACCAAACAAAGTCCTGCGGCGGGGATCAGGTAAGTGGGGGCCCCCAGGAACTTGGTTCTATTGGGGGACCCCCAAGCCTAATTTGTCTTTCTGTCTGTTACCTAACGGTATTCCCGCTAATATCTGTGTATGCCTGTAACTACTGAAAATGTAAAATTTTAATAGTAGTCAAGAAAAAAAAAAAAAAAGGGACCGCGGTACCTGTGTTAAACCACTAGAGGCCGCTGTAGTCCATTTTTCTTGTCATGTGGATCTTTGGTTTCCTCAAGTCAAAAGATCCAGGCAGTTGGTAAGTTTCTCTGTGGGAATCCACTTCCTCTGCCCTGTTGCTGCGCTCATCCACCGCACAGGCCCTCCGGCAAAAAGGGCCCTGGCTCCTAGTCCCTGTTTGATTTCGAAAAGGGCGCCAATGGCGCACGGGCGCGCGCGGGCGCGTGCACGCGCCTCCTATGAAAAAAAAGGGGCGGGGCGGGTGGATGACGCTCGATGCGCGCCACGGCGCTTCTGCGCATGTGCAGGCTTGTATAAAGACACAGTACAAGTGTCAGCTGGATGCAAACAGAGCTAGCAAAAAACAGTGGCACACAGAGGCGGTTGATGCAGGCATCCCCATAGAAAGGCACTTTAGTGGACACCAGCTGGTATATAGCAGCAACTGTGTTAGACTATTACCAGCAAAATTGGTGTATGACGACGGGAATACCTCAGCTTTGTGCTTAAAGGATATGTCGTCCAGACGCTCCGGAAATAGGTCTTCCAGGAAGCCAAAGGGATCTCCATCGGGCTCTGAGGATATTGGGCATGCTTGTACTGCACCAATCTCCCCTGAGAATTCAGAGGTCAGTAGCCGTAGAAACCCCGCAGGAGTGCCTGGTGCTGCGGCTGTCCCCAGTCCACCTGCTCCTGTATATATAACAGAGGAGGTTTTATCCTCAACTCTGGGAGGATTGGAAGAGAGATTAACAGCATTGATCGCTGCTTCCCTGTCACAGGGAAAGCGCGTCCGATCTCCGTCTCCTCGTTCAGAGTGCCTGTTAGTGGAGGAACAGCCCCACACAGGGATCGACCTACCTGAAGGGGATCAGGATGAGGTTGATTCAGTTATGGAGGAATCAACAGTGGAAGAACCTTTCTCAGCATCTCAGGCTGAAAGATTATGGGTTCAGTCTCTGACTAACATGGTCCGATCAGCATTTAAAATGCCTCTGGCGGAACCACCATCCACTACGGTTTCCTCGCTGGGGTCGCTAAAAGCTCCCCAGGCTGTCTGTTCCTTCCCAATCCACCCTTTATTAGAAGGGCTTATTTACCAGGATTGGGAGCATCCTGATAAAATATTTGTTCCCCCCAAGAGATTTCCGGTGATCTATCCCATGGAGGATAAGTTCATAAAAAAATGGAGGGTCCCTACAGTGGACGCAGCCATCTCTTCTGTGAACAAATCACTGACATGTCCAGTAGATAATGTTCCAATGTTCAAAGACCCAATAGATAAAAAATTGGAGTCTTTACTAAAATCTGCTTTCTCTACAGCAAGCATGGTGACACAACCTGCGGTAGCAGCGATTGGAGTCTGCCAAGCAGTGAAAGATCAGTTGAAACAAGTCTTAAGGGACTTACCAGATCAGCAGGCTCTTGCCCTAGCTGACCTGCCTAGAGCCTTGTGTTTTGCGGTGGACGCCATAAGGGGTACAATCCAACAGGCCTCCCGCTTTACGCTGTCTATAGTACATATGCGTAGGCTTCTGTGGCTCAAAAACTGGTCTGCTGAAGCTCCCTGTAAAAAACTGCTGGTTAGCTTCCCATTTCATGGAGAACGCTTATTTGGAGAAGATCTGGACAAATATATCCAGAAAATTTCTGCCGGTAAAAGTTCACTCTTACCGGTTAAGAACAAGGGTAGAAGTCCTTCTTTTAAGAGGCCTACTTCTCCAGTCCCAGGCACATCGGCTGTGAAGCAGTTCCGACGGCCTCCGCGGTCAAATTCAGGGGGCAGAAATCAGGGACAATCACAGGGTAACAAGAAGCCCTGGATCAAGAGAGGTACAAAACCTCCCCCAAGTCATGAAGCGTTGCCCCCACTCAATCGGGTGGGGGGGAAGGCTTCAGTTGTTCACAGAGACCTGGCGGGACACCATCAGAGACAGATGGGTGCTCTCCGCAGTAAGTCTGGGATACAAGCTGGAGTTAAAAGGCACTCCTCCTGCCCAATTTATGAGGTCAAACGTGCCAAGAGATCCCCAGAAGAGAGGATCCCTCCTTCTGGCACTAGAACAACTATTGCTCCAAGGTGTAATCATGAAGGTTCCCCTGGAAGAAAGCGGATTCGGGTTTTACTCGAACCTTTTCACAGTCCCCAAACCAAATGGGGACGTGAGGCCCATATTAAATCTAAAAGGGCTAAACAAGTTCCTAAATATCAGGACTTTTCGGATGGAGTCGATCCGATCGGTGGCCACCGCCCTACAAGGGCAGGAATGGTTAGCCTCGATCGACATAAGGGATGCTTATCTGCATATTCCCATCTTTCCGGCCCACCAGAAATTTCTACGCTTTTCAGTAGAAGGGCGCCATTTTCAGTTCAGAGCCTTACCTTTCGGTCTGGCCACAGCACCTCGAGTGTTCACAAAAATTCTGGCCCCATTATTGGCCAATCTAAGAACACAAGGTGTAACGATAATGGCATATCTAGACGACCTGCTACTAATAGACCACTCAGTGGAAAAGCTGGAAGTAGCTATTCACAAGACAATCAAGTATCTGGAATATCACGGTTGGATTATCAACCGGGACAAGTCAGCTCTAAGACCAGTCAAAAGTCTGGAATACTTAGGGCTAAGGCTGGATTCAAATCAGAGAAAGATTTTCTTACCTCCAGAGAAGGTGTCGTCTTTAAAAGATTTGACCCACTTAGTGGGTACAAAAAGAAAACCATCCATACGCCTCTGCATGAGGCTGCTGGGAAAAATGGTGACTTCATTCGAAGCAGTACCCTACGGTCAATTCCATTCAAGGAATTTGCAAAGGGCCATACTGTCAGCCTGGAACAAAAAAGTTCAGGCTTTAGACTTACCAATGTCCCTGTCCCCTTCCATTCGCAAGAGCCTCCATTGGTGGTTGGTGCCCCAGAATCTGGAAAAAGGGAAACCCTTCAGTCCGGTTTCTTGGAAGGTAGTCACTACAGATGCCAGCCTCATAGGCTGGGGGGCAGTACTGGAGCAATGGTCTCTCCAGGGCAAGTGGTCAGAAGCAGAAAAGGCCCTGCCCATCAATCTCTTAGAGATACGAGCAGCCCGGTATGCCCTAGTAGCATGGACATCCAAACTCCAAGGGTCCCCTGTCAGAATTCAATCAGACAATGCCACAGCAGTGGCATATATCAATCACCAGGGTGGCACCAGGAGTCGTGCAGCCCAGAGGGAAGCAAATTGCATCCTGGAGTGGGCAGAAAAATATGTCCCGCGGTTTTCATCCCAGGAGTGGAAAATTGGAGAGCGGACTTTTTAAGTCGCCAACAATTATGCCCGGGGGAATGGTCTCTTCACCCCGAGGTTTTCCAGGCAATATGCCAGCGGTGGGGAACACCGGATGTAGATCTGCTAGCATCCAGATTCAACGCAAAGGTGGACAGATTTGTGTCTCGCACAAGGGATCCCCTAGCTTGCGGCTCGGATGCCCTAGTGTTCCCTTGGGATCAGTTCAAGCTGATATATGCATTCCCACCGCCACAATTGTTACTGCGATTACTCCGCAGAATCAGGGTAGAAAAGAAACCAGTGATTCTGGTGGCTCCAGCGTGGCCCCGAAGGGCATGGTACGCGGAGATTGTAAAAATGTCAGTGAGGAGTCCTTGGACCCTCCCACATCGTCCGGACCTGCTGTCGCAGGGACCGATATACCACCCTTCCTTACCAGCCCTAGGTTTGACGGCCTGGCTATTGAAGCCCACATTCTGAAAAAGAGAGGGCTCTCTAATTCTGTGGTATCTACCATGATCAATGCCAGGAAGCCGGTATCCAGGCAGATCTATTATAGGATCTGGAAAGCGTACATTACATGGTGTGAGGCCAAGAAATGGCATCCACGTAAGTACGTGATAGGGAGGATTTTGGACTTCCTACAGTGGGCTGTAGATAGGAAGCTGGCCTTGAGTACTATCAAGGGTCAGATTTCGGCCTTGTCAATATTTTTTCAAAGGCCCTTGGCTTCGCATTCACTAGTCAAAGCTTTCATACAAGGAGTGATGCGTATTAGCCCCCAGGTTAGTATTCCCATATGTCCTTGGGACTTAAACCTGGTTCTGTCGGTTCTACAGAAACAACCGTTTGAACCATTGCAACACATGTCCTTGGTTCTTCTCACCAGGAAATTGATTTTCTTAGTAGCCGTTTGTTCGGCTAAAAGAGTATCGGAATTAGCCGCCTTGTCCTGTAAGGAGCCATATCTGGTTGTCCATAAGGACAGAGTAGTATTACGTCCTCATCCAGCCTTTCTTCTCAAGGTGGTATCGAGGTTTCATTTGAACCAAGATGTGGTTCTTCCTTCTTTTTTCCCCAAACCTAGCTCGGTAGAGGAAAAGTTATTACATTCTTTGGATGTAGTAAGAGCAGTTAAAGCTTATCTAAAAGCCACTGCTCAGATTCGCAGAACGGATACTTTGTTTATTCTGCCGGAAGGCCCTAGAAAGGGTCAGGCAGCATCAAAATCTACTTTAGCCAAGTGGATTCGACAGGTCATAATACAAGCCTATGGCTTGAGAAAGAGACCGCCTCCGTTCAAAGTTAAGGCGCACTCCACAAGAGCAGTTGGAACTTCATGGGCAGTGCATCACCAGGCCTCCCTGGCTCAAGTATGTAAGGCCGCAACATGGTCTTCGGTACACACGTTTACTAGATTCTACCAGGTAGACGTTAGAAGTCAGGAGGATGTCGCCTTTGGGCGCAGTGTGTTGCAGGCCGCAAAAGATCCTCATGCCTGATGGCGCCCAGCTTATGTATCCCTCCCCTCATTTGGCATTGCTTTGGGACGTCCCATTAGTAATGACTAAGTCGCTCTGTGTCCCGTGATGTACGAAAAAGAAAAAGGGATTTTTATAACAGCTTACCTGTAAAACCTTTTTCTTGGAGTACATCATGGGACACAGAGCTCCCACCCCTCTTTTTGGGACACTTATTGCTTTGCTACAAAACTGAGGTGCTCCCGGATGGGAGGGGCTTATATAGGGGAGGGTACTTCCGGTTTGGAAGTGGCCAGTGCCAGCACCTGAAGGTAATCTATATAACCCATTAGTAATGACTAAGTCGCTCTGTGTCCCGTGATGTACTCCAAGAAAAGGATTTTACAGCTAAGCTGTTATAAAAATCCCTTTTTTACACTGCTATGAGCCCAGTGTCAAGCCTCGTACACACGGCCGAGATTCTCGTTGAAAAAAACATGTCGTTTTTTTCAACGAGATTCTTGGACAAGAAACTTGTCCCGGCCGAGTGTACACACGCTCGTTTCAAAGAACCCGCGGTTCTTTGAATGGAGCGTACGCGGTGACGTCATCGACTACGACGAGCATGCGCTCATCACATTCGATGCCGTCGCCGCCATCTTGGTATACCCTACGTATGCCTATGAAGCTACCGCGCATGCGTCGAATTCATTTCGAACATGCGCGGGCTTCTGGGAGGACAGGTAAGTGTACACACACTCACTTTTCTCGTCGAGAAACATGCCGACGAGAATCTCGACGAGAAAATAGAGAGCAGGTTCTCTATTTTCTCGTAAAGGTTTCTTGTCGGTTTTCTCGACGAGAAACCCAATAGCCGCGTACACACGACCGATTTACTCGGCAAGACCTCTCTGCCAGCAAGTTTCTTGCTGGTTCTTGCCGAGAAAATCGGCCGTGTGTACGAGGCCTCAGAGAAAATCTACCTTTTATCTGCAAGCTCAGTGCACCAGCACTGCATATATTACGTTGAGAGATACACCGTTTCCATACTGTGGGTGTATTCTGCTCTTGGAAAAAGATCCATTTAGGACAAAAAAAAAAGGCACTTTCTTGTGCTCTTTTCCAAAAGACCCATTGAGCAAAAAAAAAAAAAAAATTCCATTTTATTTTGCACTTTAATGTACGCTTGCAAAAAGAGCCATTTAGGGCCACAAAAAATATTTTGCAGTGTGTTATACATATGTGGAGGTGTGTGAAATAAATAATTTCTAAATAGTTTTCTTCTACTGTGCTATACTAAAAAAAAAACATTTTTTTTAATAGCATTTTCTGCAGTTCTGTAGCTGTGCGATTCAGCGGTTACGTACTGTGGTTGTATTGTGGTCTTCCAAAAAACGCCATTTAGGGCCACAAAAAATATTTTGCAGTGTGTTATACATATATGGAGGTGTGTGAAATAAACAATTTATATATAGTTTTCTTCTACTGTGCTATACTAAAAAAAAAACTTTTTTTTTTAATAGCATTTTCTGCAGTTCTGTAGCTGTGCGATTCAGCGGTTACGTACTGTGGGTGTATTGTGGTCTTCCAAAAAACACCATTTAGGGCCACCAAAAATATTTTGCAGTGTGTTATACATATGTGGAGGTGTGTGAAATAAACAATTTATATATACTTTTCTTGTACTGTGCTATACTAAAAAAAAAAACATATTTTTTAATAGCATTTTCTGCAGTTCTGCAGCTGTGCGATTCAGCGGTTACGTACTGTGGGTGTGTTCTGCTCTTCCAAAAACACCCATTTAGGGCAACATCCTAAATTTGGAAAATATGAGGAGAAGGTCAAAGGGACGTGGTGGCCCCGGTCGTGGTGCTGCTGGTGGAGCTCCTTTTGCAGGGAGAGGACGTGGTGGATCTGTGCCAGATACACGCACAAGTGAAACACCTTCCTCAGGTGCGAGTAGGCGACCGAGCCTGCGGCGGTATTTTGTCGCGCCTAATGAGGCTGTACGAATGTTTAGGCCAGGACAAGTACAGGCGATAGTAGATTGGGTTGCTGACAGTGCCTTGGGTTCCTTTACATTGTCTCCCACCCACTCTTCTGATGAAAGATCAGAGTTGGCACCTGAAACCCATGTCCATCAGTCTTTCACCTCACCCCCTTGCAAATCAGCCAAGCAGTCTGAGCCCCAAATCATGCAGCAGTCTCTTCTGCTTTTCGATGACTCTGTTAGCAGGGTTTCCCAGGGCCATCCACCTAGCCCTGCCCCAGAAGTGGAAGAGATTGAGTGCACCGATGCCCAACCACTTATGTTTCATGAGGAGTACATGGGAGGACCATCGCAGCACGTCTCGGATGATGACGAAACACAGGTGCCAACTGCTGCTGCTTTCGCAATTGTGCAGACAGACAAGGAGGGCAGGGGTGAAGACTGGGTGGAAGATGATGTGGAGGACGATGAGGTCCTCGACCCCACATGGAATCAACGTTATGCAGGATGATTCTCACCTCTACTGTAGGTACAGGCAAGTCCTTTAATTCCCAGTAAAGTCAATGTCCACTCCAGCTGAAATTACAACTCTTATTCTCTCATGGCAAAATAAACTCTACTCGAATAGAAAAGGTTAGAGCAAAGAAACAGGACAGCTTAAGGTGTGGAGGAGGTCCAGGCACAAACGTAGCACATTCACTTCACTGCTTAGGTTTCTCAAACAGTTTTAGGTGCACGGTCTCTGCCACAGACCTTGAGGTTGGTCTCTGCCACAGACCGGGTGTACAAGGCCCCTGCCACGGACCTGGAGAACTTTGGTCTCTGCCACAGACCAGGGTGTATAAGGCCCCTGCCACGGGTCGGGTGAATAAGGCCTCTGATACAGTCAAGATGACCTTGAGCTTCTCCTTCTACGAACCTAGCCCATATCAAGGGGAAGACATCTCTCCAGGGAGTCAACAGACCCTTCCTTCACCGTGACTCCCGCATCGGTCCATCAGAATGATCCTCCCTTCCCTGGAACATGGTCCCCTACACGAGGCGGCACCCTAAGACTCCTCGACCCTTAGCGGACTCCAGACGAAGGCTCTGGACTCCAGGCTTTACTCCCGCACCTAGGCCTCCATACCCAGGGCAGCAGGAACTCCAGGATAGTACCTCACCCCGGGCTAAAGGTACCCGAGATGGAACAGGAACACATGCACCCAGGCCGAAGGCACCTGGGCGTGGACCCCACTGACCATGGCAGCGCCACCTGTAGGCCGCAGGGAACTGCACACCAATACTGTCCCCCGAGGACAAAATGGTCCATGAATCCTACAGAATTAGGGTGTTTGAGCCTATTTACCACTCAAACACTTCCCTTAAATTTAGCACCCCGCTACATTTTTATTTCAAAGTATTTTATTTTCCCACTAGCTTATCCATTAAATTGAATAATTTATTCCAGAAAGGGCGTATTCTGGGGCATTCCCACCATATGTGTGGCATCGTGCCGTTGAGTTTCTGAGGTTCTTAATGACTTCCCGTACCTCTTCTGCTGAAAAGGGGGCCTCCAGCATATTTATTTTTTATTTTTATTTTTTTATGTTATTTTAAGTTATTTCCCTATCCACATTTGTTTGCAGAGCACTTGCCATGCGCTTAACAACATTTTGCTGCAATTTGCAGCCCTCTAGCCCTTTCCATTACTTTTTTAGAGCCTTTTTAGTCCTTCGAAGTCTGGGTCCCCATTGACTTCAATGGGGTTCGGGTTCGGGTTCAGGTTAAAGTTCGGTCCCGAACCCGAACTTTTTTCCGAAGTTCGGCCGAACCCGTCGAACCCGAACATCCAGGTGTCCGCTCAACTCTACTTACGGGAGTGAATTTCTCTTCCTAGGGTTAGATATCTTCTCACTTCCTGTTGTCTTCCTCCGTTTGTAAGTAGGAGTCCTTTGTAAATCGGATGTTTGTAACTAGGGGACCGCCTGTACCATGTTTCCAAAGGTGAACTTATTCTTTAACCACTTAACGACCGCCCACCGCCGATTTACGTCGGCAGAATGGAACCGACAGGCAGAATCATGTAGATCTACGTGATCGCCTTTGTGCAGTTGGGGGGGTCCATCCGGACCCCCCTTCACTGCAGTGAGCGGCCGTTAAGTGTTCGGGAGCGATCAGGCATGAGGGGGCGGCTGCTCGATTCCGCCCCCCCCTCGCGATCGCTCCCGGCCAATGAAAATGCTTCCTCCGCCATGTGATGTAAACAGAGGCTGGAGGAAGTGATGTCATCTCCCTCGTCGCGGTCTTTTCGTTCCCGGCGCCGAGGAGAGAAGACAGAGGTTAGTGCTCCAACAGTCCACTGACACGTAGGTACACATAGGCACACAAATCACCCCCCAGTCACCCCCAGATCACCCCCCAGGTCACCCCAAAGCCCCCAATCACAGTGTCACTGATTGCAGTGATCATTTATTTTACTGATCACTGCATTTAGTGTCATCTGTGATTGTAAAAAGTTGCAGGGCAGTTAGAATTAGGCCCCTTTAGGTCCAGGGTAGCCCCCTAACCCCCCCCTAATAAAGGTTTAACCCCTTGATCACCCCCCAGGTAACCCTTTCACCCCCTAACTTCAGCGTCACTAAGCGATTGTTTTTCCGATCCGCTGTATTCGTGTCGCTGGTGTTTTAGATAGGCAGTTATTTTTTTTTAGGTTCGCCGCAGGTTTTTATTAGTGTCAGGTACCCCCATATATTATTTTAACCCCCTGATTGCCCCTAGAGTTAACCCTTTCACCAGTGATCGCCGTATAAGCGTCACTGGTGTCACTGGTTAGCCAGTAAGTTATTTAGTTATTTAGGTTACCCGTCAGGTTTTTATATAGCGTCGGGTACCCCCATATTTAACCTAATAAAGGTTTTAACCCCCTGATTGCCCCTAGTTAACCCTTTCACCAGTGATCACCATATAAAGGTTACGGGTGACGCTGGTTGATTAGTTTGCTTTTTATAGCATCAGGGCACCCGCCGTATATAACCCAATAAAGGTTTAACCCCCCTGATCGCCTGGTGGGTGAGATCAATTAGGTTTTAGCGCCAGAGAGGGTCTGCGTCGCCCCAGGCAGTGTTAGGTTAGTGCCAGTAACGCTAACACCCACGCGCAAAGCATACACCCCCCTTAGTGGTATAGTATCTGATCAGATCTATACTAGCATCCCCAGCGGTTTAGGGTTCCCAAAAACGCAGTGTTAGCGGGATCAGCCCAGATACCTGCTAGCGCCTGCGTTTAGCCCCTCCGCCCAGCCCAGCCCAGCCCACCCAAGTGCAGTATCGATCGATCACTGTCACTTACCAAACACAACACACATAACTGCAGCGTTCGCAGAGACAGGCCTGATCCCTGCGATCGCTAACAGTTTTTTTGTAGCGTTTGATATATTTGCTGACGACAGTCAGGTGCTTTTTTTCCTGTGAATCTTACTAGTGTACCCCTAAATTTAGAGCCCAAAATGGCAAGACGAAGGTACACTAGTAAAGAGGCCTACGAGATTCTGAGCATGACAGATAGTGAAGAGGAGGTCACGTATCTGTCAGATTCAGGCTCAGAATATCTTCCCGTAGAAGACAGTGACGTCAGCGGCCCCACGTCAGATAGCTCTGACGACGAAGTTGAGGTCCCTGCTAAGGTCAGGTGTACCCGATCCCGATCTTCTGAGGTTGTTGAGGAGCAAGAACCGCAGGTCTCTCGTATCATGGAGCAGAGTAGTACTAGCGCCGCTATTCCTTCTGGTGAACTGGCAAGCACCAGCGGCCTAGTACAGCCTGGACGTACATCCAGCACTGCAGTAACACTTGGTGACGTGGCGAGTCCCATAAGTGCAGTTCAAGCTGGCAAGGTGGCAAGCACAAGTAGTGTCCCGCTGCCACCAAGAAGACAAAGGCAGGCCCGTCGTGCCCATACTGCCCTTCCTGCAGAATTCGCCTATCCTGATTGGGTCCCCACCACTTCTGCAGAACCCGTACTTCCCCCATTCACTGCCCAACCCGGTATTCAGGTGGAAACAGCTGATTTTATTCCAATTGATTTTTATTCGCTGTTTTTCACGGAAGATCTCTATAGATCTATTGTGGACCAGAGTAATTTATATGCTGGTCAATTTATCGCCGCTAACCCCCAGTTGCCTAAAATTGCCAGAAATTGGAAACCAATTACGGTTTCCGAATTTAAGACCTTTCTGGGCCTTTCCCTCAACATGGGCACACATAAATTTCCGTCATTGCGTGCTTATTGGTCCACGCACCCAATTGACCACATGCCCGTGTTCTCTGCCTCCATGTCCAGGGCACGATACGAGCAGATTTTGCGGTTCATGCACTTCAACGACAATGAACTTTGTCGTCCACGTGGGGACCCTGAATACGACCGGCTCTATAAAATTCGGCCCCTCATAAACCACTTCAACGAACGTTTTGCAGCCTTGTTTACTCCCGATCAAGTTGTCTGCGTTGATGAGTCCCTGATTAAATTTTCTGGCCGCTTGTCTTTCAAGCAGTACCTTCCCAGCAAGCGTGCCAGATACGGGGTCAAGCTCTACAAGTTCTGTGACAGGGCAACAGGCTATGTAGTGAACTTTACGGTTTATGAGGGAAAAGATAGTCAGATTGAGTCGGTCAACTGCCCGGATTACATAGGGAGCGCTGGCAAGATAGTGTGGAACTTGGTGTCACCCTTATTCGGAAAGGGGTACCACTTGTATGTGGACAATTATTACACGAGCGTGCCACTGTTTAGTCACTTGTTTGATCATCAGATTGGAGCATGTGGCACCGTGCGACCTAATCGCCGGGGCTTTCCCCAGCGGCTTGTAGATGCCCGTCTTAGGCTGGGGGAGAGAGCCTGCTTGAAGTGTAATAACTTGCTCGCTATGAAGTGGAGGGACAATAAGAATGTTTTCCTTCTTACCTCCCTTCATGCAGACACGACAGTCCAAATTCGTACGGCGACTGGTGTTGTGGAGAAACCCCTCTGTGTCCACGAATATAACCAAAATATGGGAGGGGTGGACCTCAACGACCAGTTGATGGCGCCGTATCTAATTGACCGTAAGGCGAGACGCTGGTACAAAAAAGTGTCTCTATCATTATTCCAATTGGCTTTGCTGAACGCTCATGTGCTATACAGAGCTTCAGGCGGGACGTTATCTCTTCTAAAATTCCAGAATGAGATAGTCACAGAACTCCTGTATCCAGGCGGTTCTGCACCTCACCATCCCCAACCAAATGCAGTAAGCCGGCTGCATGAGAGGCATTATTCGTATGTCCTCCCGAGTACCCCTACCCAAAGCCACCCCCAAAAAAGATGTTGTGTCTGTAGCAAGCGCGGATTTAGGCGTGACACCCGTAGTTTTTGTCCACTCTGTCCTGACAAGCCTGGTCTTTGCCAAGGTGAATGTTTTGAACGCTACCACTCAAAAGTGAAGTTTTAGCGTAGGGTACAGCATTTCACAGACAAGGACACACTTACACAGGGTCTCCCAAGATGCCATTACATTTTGAGAGACCCGAACCATTACAGTTGTAAAGTTACAAAAAAAAGTGTAAAAAAGAAAAAAAAAACATAAAAAACAAAACACAAAAAAATATAAAATAAAAAAACCAAAAATAGTTGTCGTTTTATTGTTCTCTCTCTCTCTATTTTCTCTCTATTGTTCTGCTCTTTTTTACTGTATTCTATTATGCAATGTTTTATCATGCTTGCTTTTCAGGTATGTAATTTTTTGTTTTCAGGTGCGCCATTCAACTGCAGCGCGGAATTATTTATTTTGACAGCAACAGCGTTTGCTCCCACGATACATAAAGCCGTGACTCCAGTGCTGTAGGAGGTGATTTCACCACCACAGTTAAAAAAAAGAGCATATATGCCGAAGCATGGGGGCAGCAGGGGCGGAGGAGCGATTTTGCTCCTAATGCCGCGTACATACGGTCGAAATTCCGACGGAGGCCTGCCCGTGGAAAATTCCGACCGTGTGTACGCGGCATAACTTTTTTGCGGGAGGATGCCCCCATGCTTCGGCATATATATATTTTAGGCACAGGTTGCGTTAAAACATTTTTTTATTTTTTACTAGGTTTTGTTTTGGTATTTGCCTTGCAGGTATGGCATGGTAAGGTCTTACTGTTGTACTGTAATGTTACTTTGTTTTAATGTTAACCACCATTTGCTTAGCAGGTACGCCATTCAGTTGCAGCGCGGATCTATTTATCTTGACAGCAACAGCGTTTGCTCCCACGATACATAAAGCCGTGACTCCAACGCTGTAGGAGGTGATTTCACCACCACAGTTAAAAAAAAGAGCATATATGCCGAAGCATGGGGGCAGCAGGGGCGGAGGAGCGATTTTGCTCCTAATGCCGCGTATATACGGTCGAAATTCCAACGGAGGCTTGCCCGTGGAAAAGTCCGACCGTGTGTACGCGGCATAACCTTTTATGCCGCGTACATACGGTCGAAATTCCGACGAAGGCTTGACCGTGTGTACGCGGCATAACTTTTTTGCGGGAGGATGCCCCCATGCTTCGGCATATATGCCCATCATTAGAAGTGGGTGGATGAAGGGAGGTATTCTAATGGTGGGCATACCCACCAATCAATCTCTTTTTTTCGTTCAGCCAATAGGCTGTATGAAAAAAAAGATTACAATACATGTCCAACAAGGACCAGCAACGTACTGGTATGTTGCTGGACTTTGAATGTTTATACCAGAATGATGCCTGCGGGTTTAGGTATCATCTTGGTATCATTCTTTTCAGCCAGCAGCCGGCTTTCATGTAAAAGCAATTCTAGCAGATAATTAGCCTCTAGACTGCTTTTACAAGCAGTGGGAGGGAATGTCCCCCCCCGGATATAAAAAGCGCCATTGGGAAATTGGGAAAGCATTTTATCACACCGATCTTGGTGTGGTCAGATGCTTTGAGGGCAGAGGAAAGATCTAGGGTCTAACCCCCCAATTTTTTTCAAAAAAATAGTACCTGTCACTACTTATTGCTATCATAGGGGATATTTACATTCCCTGAGATAACGATAAAAATGGTAAAAAAATAAAATATGGAAGGCACAGTTTAAAAATAAAATAAAAAAGCCAAATAAATAATAAAAAAAAAAAGCACCGCTGTCCCCCCCTGCTCTTGCGCAAAGGCGAACGCAAGCGTCGGTCTAGCGTCATATGTAAACAGCAATTGCATCATGCATGTGAGGTATCACCGCGAAGGTCAGATCGAGGGCAGTCATTTTAGCAGTAGACCTCCTCTGTAAATCTAACGTGGTAACCTGTAAAGGCTTTTAAATGCTTTTAAAAATGAATGTAGTTTGTCGCCGCTGCGCGTTTGTGCGCAATTTTAAAGCATGTCGTGTTTGGTATCCATGTACTCGGCCTATGATCATCTTTTTTATTTCATCAAACATTTGGGCAATATAGTGTTTTTTAGTGCATTAAAAATAAAAAAAGTGTGTTTTTCCCCCAAAAAATGCGTTTGAAAAATCGCTGCGCAAATACTGTGTGAAAAAAAAATGCAACACCCACTATTTTAATCTGTAGGGCCTTTGCTTTAAAAAAAATATATAATGTTTGGGGGTTCAACATAATTTTCTTGCAAAATTTTTTTTTTTTTCATGTAAACAAAAAGTGTCAGAAAGGGCTTTGTCTTCAAGTGGTTAGAAGAGTGGATGATGTGTGACATAAGCTTCCTAATGTTGTGCATAAAATGCCAGGACAGTTCAAAACCCCCCCAAATGACCCCATTTTGTAAAGTAGACACCTCAAGCTATTTGCTGAGAGGCATGTTGAGCCCATTGAATATTTTTTTTTTTGTCCCAAGTGATTGAATAATGACCAAAAAAAAAAAAAATGTACAAAAAGTTGTCACTAAATTATATATTGCTCAAACATGCCATGGGCATATGTGGAATTACACCCCAAAATACATTCTGTTGCTTCTCCTGAGTACGGGGATACCACATGTGTGGGACTTTTTGGGAGCCTAGTCGCGTACGGGACCCCAAAAACCAAGCACCGCCTTCAGGATTTCTATGGGTGTAAATTTTTGATTTCACTCCTCACTGCCTATCACAGTTTCGGAGGCCATGGAATGCCCAGATGGCACAACCCCCCCCCCAAATGACCCCATTTTGGAAAGTAGACACCCCAAGCTATTTGCTGAGAGGTATGTTGAGTATTTTGCAGATCTCGCTTTTTGTCACAAAGTTTTGAAAATGTAAAAAAAGAAAAAAAAAAAGAAAAAAAAATGTCTTTCTTAATTTTCAAAAACAAATGAGAGCTGTAAAATACTCACCATGCCTCTCAGCAAATAGCTTGGGGTGTCTACTTTCCAAAATGGGGTCATTTGTGGGGGTTTTGGGCTATTTTGACATTTTATGGCCTTCAAAACTGTGATAGGTAGTGAGGAGTGAAATCAAAAATTTATGCCCTTAGAAACCTTGAAGGCGGTGCTTGGTTTTTGGGGTCCCGTACGCGGCTAGGCTCCCAAAAAGTCCCACACATGTGGTATCCCCGTACTCAGGAGAAGCAGCAGAATGTATTTTGGGGTGTAATTTCACATATAACCATGGCATGTGTGAGCAATATATCATTTAGTGACAACTTTTTGTACATTTTTTTTTTCTTTTTGTCATTATTCAATCATTTGGGACAAAAAAAAAAAATATTCAATGGGCTCAACATGCCTCTCAGCAAATAGCTTGGGGTGTCTACTTTCCAAAATGGGGTCATTTGGGGGGGTTTTGTGCCATCTTGGCATTTTATGGCCTTCAAAACTGTGATAGGTAGTGAGGAGTGAAATCAAAAATTTATGCCCTTAGAAACCTTGAAGGCGGTGCTTGGTTTTTGGGGTCCCGTACGCGGCTAGGCTCCCAAAAAGTCCCACACATGTGGTATCCCCGTACTCAGGAGAAGCAGCAGAATGTATTTTGGGGTGTAATTTCACATATGCCCATGGCATGTGTGAGCAATATATCATTTAGTGACAACTTTGTGCAAAAAAAAAAAAGTTTGTCATATTCCCGCAACTTGTGGCAAAATATAAAATATTCCATGGACTGAACATGCCTCTCAGTAAATAGCTTGGGGTGTCTACTTTCCAAAATGGGGTCATTTGGGGGGGTTTTGTGCTATTTTGGCATTTTATGGCCTTCGAAACTGTGATAGGTAGTGAGGAGTGAAATCAAAAATTTGCGCCCTTAGAAATCCTGAAGGCGGTGCTTGGTTTCCGGGGTCCCGTACGTGGCTAGGCTCCTAAAAAGTCCCACACATGTGGTATCCCCGTACTCAGGAGAAGCAGCAGAATGTATTTTGGGGTGCAATTCCACATATAACCATGGCATGTGTGAGCAATATATCATTTAGTGACAACTTTTTGTAATTTTTTTTTTTGTCATTATTCAATCACTTGGGACAAAAAAAAAATATTCAATGGGCTCAACATGCCTTTCAGCAATTTCCTTGGGGTGTCTACTTTCCAAAATGGGGTCATTTGGGGGGGTTTTGTACTGCCCTGCCATTTTAGCACCTCAAGAAATGAGATAGGCAGTCATAAATTTAAAGCTGTGTAAATTTCAGAAAATGTACCCTAGTTTGTAAACGCTATAACTTTTGCGCAAACCAATAAATATACGCTTATTGACATTTTTTTTACTAAAGACATGTGGCTGAATACATTTTGGCCTAAATGTATGACTAAAATTGAGTTTATTCGATTTTTCTTATAACAAAAAGTAGAAAATATCATTTTTTTTCAAAATTTTCGGTCTTTTTCTGTTTATATCGCAAAAAATAAAAATCGCAGAGGCAATCAAATACCATTAAAAGAAAGCTCTATTTGTGGGAAGAAAAGGACGCAAATTTCATTTGGGTACAACATTGCATGTCCGCACAATTTACAGTTAAAGCAGCGCAGTGCCGAATCCCAAAAACAGGCCTGGTCCTAATGGCCCGAAATGGTCCGGGGCTTAAGTGGTTAACATAAACACAGTTTCCTTGATAGAAAACGTCTCTTTTTGTCAGTCCCCCAGAATATTCTCTAACACAGCCAAAGGCCATAAACCTGCCCATGTTTTTTCAAACACCTTTAGGACATTAAACTTTACTTGTAAGTGTTTATTTTATTAGGTTATACATTTTCACCAATATCATATTTTAACTGGCTGAATAATAATGGATTAACTGAACCAATATCCACACAGCTTCCTATTTGGCTTTAAAATATTTAGTTTTTTCAGCACTTTTTTTGCAGCAGGAAGATCCTAATGAATGTTTATCCAGAAAATAAGTGTCCTAATAAAGCTTTGTACGGCCAGAAGCCAGCGCGGCCTTCCCTAGATCAATCTGTTCTTTTTCTGGTCCCAGAGTGGCGTCCCCAGCACAGATCCACACCAGTCTCAGCAGATGTTAGCCATTTATTAACCAGTCATGGTTAAATTGGTTTATAAATTAACAGATGTTTTAACTTTATTCTTTCTTCAGGGAGCCGAAACAGCAAACTGGCCTTGAATTCTACAGCTCTCTAGCAAGGCAGGCAGGTGTTAGAGGTAAGGGATCTTGATACAATTCCTTTAAAGAGTTTGAATAGGTGAGCCCTGAATTCTGTTTCATCATATATGGTGAACAATGTAGTTTAAAAAAAAATAACAAGATTATGTAACACGGTATCAGTGAAAAATGGACTTTGATTGTCTTTGCATTTTTACCTTCATTCATGTGGTTGACATTTTTTCCACAGAACATTACAAGGAAACATTCAAATTTAGCCCTTGTCCTACTACTATGTTTTTGGATTGTTGGAGGAAACCAGGAGCAAGCTCAAAAGAACACAAAGAGAAGACATGAGCTCCGTAGTGGTAGCATTCATACTGAAATCTAAATCTAGGATCCAGTGTTGCAATCAAGGCAACAGTAATATGTTTGAATGAAAAAAAAAACATACAGAGAAACTACAGGTGGAAGGGACTTTTAAGGTACCATTAACCAACCCAATATATAAAATTAGCAAAGCTTTATTATTGTTAATGTAGCGCTACCCCCGCAGGAGCCGCTGGTGAATGAAATATCTCCCACCCTGCACAGAAAGGCACATAAAATTTCCACAGCACACTGTAGTCAGAAAACAGTCCTTGCAGCTTTGTTTTTGTATTTTATTAGGGGAATTAAACTTGGATGGGGTTGAAGGTATTATGGGATGCCCACTTGATCAAAATCAGAACTCTTCAGGGAAACAAACTATATACAGCCTGTATATACACTTCTCCTTCTACCTCCAGCACAATCTTGCTTGTAGAACAACAACTCCCAGGACCAGCTGACACTGTAAGTATGGTTTGACAAGAGCGCATTTAGACCTAAGCGAATGCCCTTTTTCGGCAGAGACTGAGGGCCCCTTTGGTTGTGTATAAAAAAAAGAAGTCCCAGTGCTCAGCTGTCCTACTTCTATGGCTACTGATCCCAGTACCACCTCTTCATGCACTACCAGCCCGTCTGGCTGCAGATGCCCCTTTCACTAGCCCTCCTGGCTAAGACTCTGCATTCCTCCCAGACTCTGCATCCATCTCAGACTGCTTCCACTCAGTCCTCTTAGGCATGCCTCTCAGTCTTCTGACTGTACACTCACCAGACCTTCTGGCCATCTTCCTTCCTGGAGATTTGCCTGTCAGTGTTCCCCTGCTGTCCTCAACCTTGCTCCCGTGCCTCCTGATCAGGACACCTCTGTGTGTCATGAAGAGGGTCCCTTCCGCACCTGTGCCCCAGCCCGGTTTCCGGGGACAGACCCAAGATTGAGGACACTGTCCCCGGAGGAAGTCTGTCCCTGGTTTTGTCCCCACTTTGCAGGGCCGGGGACGTCTGGTCACCCTGCTCTATTTTTGCCTGGGCTGGGCTGTGAAATGTCGAACCAGTGTGGCATTTTAACCCCCTCCACCCCTGAGGGACTGAACAGGCTGAGCTGCCAAGCACTGAACAGACTGAGCTGCTGGGCACCGAACAGGCTGAGCTGCCGGGCACCGAACAGGCTGAGCTTCTGGGCACTTAAGGGGCTGAGCTTCCGGGCACTTAACGGGCTGAGCTTCCGGGCACTTAACAGGCTGAGCTGCCGGGCACTGAACGGGCTGAGCTGCCGAGCACTGAATGGGCTGAGCTGCCGAGCACTGAACAGGCTGAGCTGCCGAGCACTGAACAGGCTGAGCTGCCGAGCACTGAACAGGCTGAGCTGCTGGGCACTGAAGAGGCTGAGCTGCCGGGCACTGAACAGGCTGAGCTTCCGGGCACTGAACAGGCTGAGTTGCCGAGCACTGGATAGGCTGAGTTGCCGGGCACTGAACAGGCTGAACTGCCGGGCACTGAACAGGCTGAACTGCCGGGCACTGAACAGGCTGAACTGCCGGGCACTGAACAGGCTGAGCTGCACTGAACAGACTGCATTGATGGGCACCGGACAGGCTGCATTGATGGTAGGGTTACACCGATACTAGTGTAGCAATACCCCCAGCTAAGAGGGCTGCTGGTATATTTTTTTCGGGCCTGTAACACACCGTTGTCAACCCCCAGTAATCGGCTCTACCCTCCCCTGGCACAGCTAGTAATAACAATAGGATTGTGAGACCCGATGGCTATGGGTATCACAATGCGGCAATAAACACACACAGTAATTTTAAACTGCTGACACTAACTGTCTCTGCTGCACAGTTAACACACCACACAAGGTTTTGACTTAATCAAGAACTCTTTTACTCAATAGGATTGGATATCAGATTAAACAGTAGTACATCAGTCTATGCAGAGCCCTGCGATAAGAATTATTAGCATATAAAACCGGTACACAATTCTATACACATCTAACCAATAGCCCGCGCTTGCAAGCTTTCTCCTCGTGGGCAAGATGGCACCCAGAAATGTTCCTACGCTATTTAGTCAGGCCTGACTACTAATGTTCACAATGTCTCTGTAGAGAAGAATCTTCGCTAGCAATGGTGGTGCACTTTACTTGATAAGTTATTTGTAATCCACAGGGTGTTTGTAATAGCTGCTGAATGTGTAACAAAGGATTTAACTAAACTGCACGGCACACTGTCCCTCTGGTGTTCAATTCAAACTTGGTAATGATGGGCCCTGACCAAAAGACACTGGGCCTAGAGATTAAGCAAGAAATCTTCGAACAAGTGCTCTCTCACCCAACCGAACCAGTCCGTGCGGCCGACTTCCACAACCGTGCTCTCCTCACACAGTCTCACGATACCCGGAGTCTCCGATCCTCCCGACAAGCCTTGGAAGGTAGACGGGCGAGACGTCTCTGGGGTTTTCTCCCGTGAAAGGTGGAAGGCTCTTTGGATCCACAAGGCCCAACTCTCAGGCCCAGTCAGGAACAACAGGTCCAGCACAAAGTTCCACTTCCTGGTAGGGTGATGTCCAAAGAGACCGCTTGCAGGTCCGCCCCCCTCTTAAGTAGTCCACCCCAGCAGTCCTTGCGCTGGGAAAAACACCCTGGGTGCCCTGTTGTACCCTGGGTATGGTAGTCTCTGGGTTCTTAAAGTGACACCCCGCTACACACTCCCCCCACTTAAAATCTTTGGTCCCCAAAGATATCATCAGCATTTCTATACGTACAAGTAATACAATTTATGGCTACAAAGGAGCCTGGCAGAGGAATCTCCCACCAAGCTTGGTAAGGGAGATTGTCTTGCCCACAGGTCACATTGGTGGAAGTGGCCTGCCTAACTGTGCCAGAGAGTAAGCTGGGGTTGCCCTCCACTAAATTCAAAATGGAGGGACCAGGTTTTTCTACTGTTCTTCTCGCAGTCACCACAGTCTCTTCAGAGCATTCTCCCATCTGAGTGTAGGTTAATCTTCTGGGGGATGGATAGTTCTTTTCACTCTTTGTTTCCTGGGAAACAAGGTATCAGGTACAATGGGTCTTTCCATTCTTCCTTCCACTGGATCAGGTGTAGCGAACCCCACTGCTTCAGGGACATCCAAATCAGGTGCAGAGAGGTACAAGGAGTCTCTTGGGTCTTAGACTGAGGAATGGGAAGATGCCCTAGATTCATTCCCAGTTGGAGTACTGGATGGAATGAACTCCGCAGCTTCAGCATTCAAAGTGCCATTGGCGGCAACTTCAGAGGGTGAAGTATCCATGATCATGGGTTCAGGTACTTGTGGCGACCACAACCAGTCGAGTTCCAGTTCCTCATCTTCACCCTGATCCGTGACATCCAGTTCTGGTTCCCAGTTCTGATGGGCCTAGGGGTATTGGAGGTTGAAGGAAGCTCGGGGGAATCCGGAGTAGAAGGCAACCGAACTGCTTCGGAGAGGGGCAGTAAGTGATTCCTGTGCCAGGTTTTCAACGGGCCCACTTTTCCTTCTGGTTTCAACTGGTACACTGGTAGGCTCGGCAATTTTTTACAAATTACATACGGTTAAGACTTCCATCTGTCGGCCAGCTTATGCTTCCCTGGAATACCTAAGTTCCGCAACAACACTCTGTCTCCTGGTTGCAAGTCATGGATCCGGACCTTGAGGTCAAAATTCCGCTTATTCCTGGCTCCTCTTTGATCGGAAGTCGCTTGGGCCTTCTCATATGCCAGTCTTAGGCTCTGTCGCAACCTATCCACATACCCCTTGTGGGAAGCCGCTGATGTGTGGTCTATTGAAGTGTTGAAGGCCAAATCTACTGGCAGTCTTGCTTCCCTACCAAACATCAGTCTATAAGGGGAATATCCGGTGGCATCACTAGTTGTTCTATTGTAGGCATGCACAATGGCAGCCACATGCTTGCCCCAATGCGGTTTCTTCTCGCTACTCAGTGTCCCCAGCATATTCAACAATGTTCTGTTAAATTGCTTCGGTTGGGCATCTCCCTGTGGGTGGTAGGGGGTTGTTCGGGTCTTCTTTATACCTAGGGAGTCCAATAGCTTCCGGATCAGTCGACTTTCGAAGTCCCTTCCTTGGTCCGAGTGGAGACGTTGAGGTAACCCGTAATGTATGAAGAACTTCTCCACGAGTACCTTGGCCACAGTGGAGGCCTTCTGGTCTTTAGTTGGGAAGGCCTGGGCGTATCGAGTGAAATGATCGGTTATCACCAGAACATTCCCATGTCCATTTAAATCAGGTTCCAGACAAAGAAAATCAATGCATACCAGATCCAAGGGCCCTTGACTTTGTAGGTGGCCCATTGGGGCAGCTTGATGGGGCAAGGTCTTTCTTTGTATGCAACGAGCACAAGAGTGACAGTATTCCTCCACTTCAACCCGCATACAGGGCCAGTAGAATCTGTTCCTCTGCTCACTCTTCAGGTGTGACCCAGAAGATAAAGATAGGCTAATCTTATTCAAAAATAAAAAGGAGATGGAAATATCGGGACTATTTGCTTGTCACCCCAAAAAGTCCCCTGCGGTGGGGAGATAACAGTATAAGTGGGTGAAAAAATATAATAAATTACAAAACCTTCCAATCACATACCCACACCTCCCAAAGCCAATAGAGGCCTGATAACACAATGAGAGGCTGGGATTGCCCCTATGTAAGGTACGATAATAGTGTATTAAACAAAAATAGTGCCAGAAAATATTCAATAATATAAATAATACTAGATGTATCTGTGAGTTAGCAAAATTGCATAAGGGTCATATACTACAATAGATATGCATGTGAACAAAAAAGGGGGAATTGATTCCTCAAATATAGTGAACCAAATGGTTATAAAATGTCCAAATAAATCAATTTATAGTCCACACAGTGTATGGTGATTTCAAAGTGTCCACAGTGAAACTAATTAAATGACAAAAAATCTTCCAGTGACTTTGACAGATGCTCCCCCTCAAGGGTCCCTACTCACCAGCTCCTTGCACCCCTACAGGGGTAGACAGCATATACGACTGGATCCAGGTGGGGTCCCGATTTCCCGATCTGTTACTTCTGGGATAGGGTATGTATCCACAGCGGGTCTCCAAAAAATCCTCGGTTTCTCACATCCAGAGATGATTTGGTTGACAAACAGCGATTGTCCAGTGCCCTCTTTACACTTTCCACGACAGCTTTAAAAAGCCTTACAATCAAAAGATATCAGATGTCTATGATCTGGAGGAGATCATGAGATGTCAGCTCCTGTTGAATCATCTACAAAGTTCATCCCAAGCTTGCAAGGACAGATCGCAGCGATCGCCTGGACTCATCATCACTATAATCCGAGCAGAGAAAACTTTCACCTCTTCCCAACTAGAGGAACAAGCTGAGCAAGTCATGACAAGTCATGAAGAAGAGTCAATGAAGAGTGAGCAGCGCCACACCCCACAGCAATTTTTTCATTCCTCTTGTAGGATCTTAATAGGGAGGCTGCAGCTCTACACACACACACACATATATAAACTCTCCTAAGCGCAGGAATACTACTTTTTCCAGAATCTGTTCCTTACAAGCTGAAAGGTTCTCTCTGCCCCCAGGTGGCCATGATTGTCACGTAGAGCGACTAGGACAGTCTTGCAGTGTTTTTCCGGCAGGAATAGTTGCCACTTGTCTTCCAAGTCATCAGAGGGGCCCCTTCGGTAGACCACCCCTTGATGTATCTGCAATCTGTCCCATTCCCTTCTTAATAGCCGGGCTTCTTTGGAAGGATCTTTCAAAAGTAAGTCTGGATTCTGTTCTTCCAAGGCCTCCAAAGCCAATCTCCCCAAGGGATCTTCCAGCTGATCCCTTCTCAGATCCTTCTTTGACAATTTGGGCAAGCCCTCTTCGCCAATCTGGGTTACATCACAGTAATACTTGGGCACTCCAACCACCGAGACTCCTATTTCTTCGGCCCTGGACCCACCACTAGCCTGGAGCTCCGCCCCCTGACACAAGGCTCGCACTCCTTCTGGGGTCAACTGAGTCCAATCTTCTGTAGTGCAAGTGGGGGCATGGGATCTTCTAACAAGGCGTCGGCGTCTCGGTTTCCAGCCCTAGGCCTGTATTTCAGACTGAAGGTGAACCCTGAGAGGGCTGCCAGCCACTGGTGGCCAGTGGCATCCAACTTGGCCCTGGTCAGAAGGTAGGTGAGTGGGTTATTGTCTGTCTTAACCACAAAGTCAGCTCCATACAGGTAGTCCTTCAGCTTGTCCACCACAGCGCATTTCAAGGCCAAGAATTCCAACTTGTGGGTGGGGTAATTCTTTTCCGCTGGGGTCAAACTCCTACTCACATAAGCAACGGTTCTTAGCTGGCCTTCATGCTCCTGATACAGCACTCCTCCCAAACCATCATGACTGGCATCCACTTGCAACTCATATGGCTTCTTGGTGTCTGCATAGGCCAAGACAGGGGCAGTGGTCAAACTTTCCTTCAATCTGGTGAAAGCCTCTTCACACTTCCCAGAAACGACCTAAGCTCAGTCACTGTGGTGGGCCGGGGCCAGGAGGTGACAGCCTCCAATTTGTCTGGATCTGTGGATACTCCTTCTTCAGACACAATGTGTCCCAGGTAATGGACCGAAGATTGGTAGAACTGACACTTTTCACGAGAGAGTTTGAGTCCCTCATCACTGAGTCTCTTCAAGACCTTCTCCAGCCTCTCTTCATGTTCTTCCAGAGTTTTCCCAAAGACAATGATGTCATCTAAATAGACTAAAACTTCAATTAGATTCATGTCCCCCACTGTCTTCTCCATCAGCTGCTGGAAAGTGGCTGGAGCCCCCGACAGGCCTTGAGGCATGCCATCGAATTCATAGAACCCCACCGGGGTAATGAAGGCTGTTTTCTCTCGATCTTCCGGGTGCATTGGGATCTGGTAGTACCCGCTGTTCCGGTCCATTACGCTGAACCACTTTGCTCCAGACAAACTCTGTAGGGCATCCTCTATCCGTGGGGTGGTGTACTGGTCAGGTATTGTTCTTCTGTTGAGGGTCCTGTAATCAATACAGAGTCTCAATGACCCATTTTTCTTCCTAACCACCACTATGGGAGAGGCATATGGACTCCTAGATTCCCGGATAACACTGGTTCTCTTGAGCTCAGTCAATTGCTCTCGCAGATCTTCTAAGTCAGCCAAGGGGACCCGTCAGACTCTCTCTAAAAGGCTTGTCCTCCTGCAGACGGATCCTGTGGGTGGCACTCTTTGCACATCCCACATTAAATTCGTCCTTGGAGAAGATCTTCTGCCATCTGGCCAACTGGGCCCGGGCCCTCTCCCTACAGGCTGGTGGTAGGGTCGTGTTCTCCAAGCAGAGCTTCTCCAAAGTAGCTTTCCCTCCATTTTCCTTTTCTAGGTCTGACAAGGAAACTGGGGTAGCAGGATTCACTTGGCCCAACAACATCCGGGCTGGGATCTTCACAGGTGTGTGGGTGGTGTTTCTAATGATCACTGACACCCTGCCATTTGCCTTCTTCAGAGCTCTTAGAGGGACAACTTCGGGGATCACTTCCAATCCTGGATGGGTATCCAGAGGGTCTGGTTCCAGGACCACAAAGAGGCCAGGTTGTTCCCAGGTGAGCTTCACAGTGGCCCTCAGACAGGTTACTTCACCGGGCTGCAACACTCTCTCCTTCTTCTCCAGTCTCTAAACTTTCCCTACCCCTTCTTCTGGGGCCTTCTGTTCCAATACTAGACGCTGATAGGCCTGTTGCAACATAGGGTGGATTCTGACTGTTGAGGTGCCCCGCTCTTGTGCTAGGGGAGCCAGTAGTCTCCTGACCAGGTCAGTATTTGTCCCTATTATGAGGGAACTTTTGTTGGCTCCCGGTGGGCGATGGCAGACTACTTCCAGGGTGTCGAAAACTTCTGCCTCCCCGGCTACCGAGGGGTTAAAAGCCAATCTGATCGGGAGGTAGCCATCATAGGGAAAACTTTGAGTCCCAGTTCCCCATATTTCCAAGTCTTCTAATTTCTGCAAGGGCAAATGGCTCAAATGTTTCTGATAGAAGTCCCGGTATAGAAGGGTTACTTGAGCTCCTGTATCGAGAATGGCCTTCGTGGAGACTCCATCCACATGAATGGGAACCACTGGGGAGGGCCCCACCAATTTAGCGGGAAATTTTCTCAAGGAGGTCACCTTCCTGAGGTCCTTGGGTTTAGTCTTTAGTGATTTTTTCTTTTTCTATCTTTTCCTGGATCTTAATCCCTGTTGGGCCTGGTATGAATTGATCTCTTGCCAATTTTTAGGCTTGGACCAGGTGAGAGGTATTAAGTTGCTTTGATGGGGAGTTGTTCCCCTCTCTTCTTGGCTTCTCTTGTTCTCTGATTCCAATGGAGCTTATGTATGTCACGTTCTGCATCTGGTCCGCTTAGCCTTACACCTACGTCATTGGCTGAGCGGACCTCATGGGGAACTTTAGAAGGGGCGGGTCTATTCATTTATTACACTGCCGAGGAAGTTCCCCATCAGGTCCGCTCCGGCTCAGCCAATGACGTTTCGTGTGGACAGCGCTGGACATCGGATCGCTGATTTTCACTGATTTTAATAAAGGACTTTTCCAAGGTGTCTGTGTGGTTTTTTTTACATTTTTTTTACAATTTCTTTGTGAAATGGTAGGGGTACAATGTACCCCTTACAATTCACATAGGGGGTGGGATATGGGGGTCCCCTTTGTTAAAGGGGTCTTCCAGATTCCAATAAGCCCCCTGCCCGCAGACCCCCACAACCACCGGACAAGGGTTGTGGGGATGGGGCCCTTGTCCCTATCAACATGTGGACGTCCTCCCCATGTTGAGGGCATGTGGCCTGGTATGGTTCAGGAGGGGGGCGCTCTCTCGTCCCCCCCTCTTTTCCTGCGGCCTGCCAGGTTGCGTGCTCAGATAAAGGGTCTGGTATGGATTTTTGGGGGAACTCCACGCCATTTTTTTTTTAAATTTGGGGTGGAGTTCCCCTTAAAATCCATACCAGACCTGAAGGGCCTGGTAATTGAAATTGGGGGGACCCCCACGCTTTTTTTTTTTATCAATGACTTTTCTATGTATTGCCGGGAGCCGACAATTCATTATAGCCGCGAGTGCTTTTAAATGACTTTTTTTCCTTCAGAAATGACACTTTGTGCAGGGAGAGTTCTAAACACGGGAAACAAGCGCGACTTTGCAGGTATACTATACACACACCCTAGGTACGAAATTTAAAGGAATATTTCACTTTTATTGTTTCACTTGAAGCATTATTAAAATCACTGCTCCCGAAAAAACTGCAGTTTTTAAAACTTTTTCTTGCATTGATACATGTCCCCTGGGGCAGGATCCGGGTCCCCAAACACTTTTTATGACAATAACTTGCATATAAGCCTTTAAAATTAGCACTTTAGATTTCTCCCATAGACTTTTCGAATTTGCCGCGAACACCCCAAATTGTTCGCAGTTCGGCAAACGGGTGAACGGGCAATGTTCAAGTCGAACATGAGTTTGACTCGAACTCGAAGCTCATCCCTAGTAGTCAGGGGCGCTGTCGAGGTTGTCATCTCTTTTGGGTGCTTTTCCCTAGTAGGTGATTCAGGAGGTTCCTTCTTCATAGCCTTTGCATGCACCAAGCGGTATGTCTTATTGTCTATGGACTGCACGCTCTGACCTCTGAAGACTTCCGGCATCTCATCCCTCCATTCTATCAGTGCGAAGGTGCGGGAGTTCCCTTCATCCGGCCTCAGGTCAATTAACCACCCTTTATGACATGGGGATAGGAGCTCTATAAGCCGTTGTATGTCGCTCCCCAACCAATCCCCTCCTGGGAGTTCAATCACTGCAGTCTAGAGAAACATCAGTTGACGAGCACCACTGGGTTACTGTTAACGGATCCATGCCGGTACTTCTGGCAGGCTTGATTGCAGCGTACAGGATCCCGAACTCTGAGCCCCCACGTGTAGCAATACCCCCAGCTAAGAGGGCTGCTGGTACATTTTTTTCAGGCCTGTAACACACCGCTGTCAACCCCCAGTAATCGGCTCTACCCTCCCCTGGCACAGCTAGTAATAACAATAGGATTGTGAGACCCGGTGGCTATGGGTATCACAATGCGGCAATAAACACACACAGTAATTTTAAACTGCTGACACAGTTAACACACCACACAAGGTTTTGACTTAATCAAGAACTTTTTTACTCAATAGGATTGGATATCAGATTAAACAGTAGTACATCAGTCTATGCAGAGCCGTGCAATAAGAATTATTAGCATATAAAACAGGTACACAATTCTATACACATCTAACCAATAGCCCGCACTTGCAAGCTTTCTCCTCGTGGGCAAGATGGCGCCCAGCAATGTTCCTACGCTATTTAGTCAGGCCTGACTACTAATGTTCACAATGGGGCTGATTTACCAAACGTTTGCGCCATGAGTATTGGCGCATCTGCGTGCGCAATGGCTGTTTAGGTATTTACAAAACATTAGCGCCTGTAGCGCAGCCCTATTTCCCATTTACTATAGTGTTCTCTGCGCCCGGGAGGAGGCGCTCAGTGTGCTACTATGGACCTGGCGCAGGGCATGTTAAAATATAAATATAAAGAAGCTGGAAGTGAGAAAATATTGGGGGTGACATGGGGTGATGTGAGGAAGTGTAGTGACACCTGCCCAAATAACTAATATGCCCAAAATAGAGTGGGAAAGTAACTTTTTCAAAACCAGCCCGCTGCGCCGGCAAGTACGATTAGAGCTGCGGGAGGTTTTTTTGAGCTCAGCGTGGGAATTTCAATGGTTTAAATGCGCCGGTTCACTGCGCCGGCAAAATCTTAGTAAATGTCAAGTCACCTAAGTCAATTTGCATAAGTTGAACAGGCGCAGCTCTGAACTTCCCAGTGCGCCTGCAAAATGACACTTCTAAAGGAAAAAGAAAGGCATTTAAAAGCAGCCGCGGCTGTAATGAATTGTCGGCTCCCGGCAATATAGAGAAAAGTCATTGAAAGTCATTGCTAACCAAAAAAAAAAAGCGTGGGGGTTCCCCCAAATTCCATAACCAGGCCCTTCAGGTCTGGAATGGATATTAATGGGAACCCCGCTGCAAATTTTTAAAAAAAATGACGTGCGGGTTCCCCCCAAATATCCAAACCAGGCCCTTCAGATCTGGCATGGATTTTAAGGGGAACTCCACCCCAAATTTAAAAAAAAAATGGCGTGGAGTTCCCCCAAAAATCCACACCAGACCCTTATGCGAGCACATAACCTGGCCGGTCGCAGGGGAAGAGGGGGGACGAGAGCGGCCCCCCTCCTTCCTGAACCGTACCAGGCCACATGCCCTCAACATGGGGAGGATGTCCCCATGTTGATGGGGACAAGGGCCTCATCCCCACAACCCTTGCCCGGCGGTTGTGGGGGTCTGCGGGCGGGGGGATTATCGGAATCTGGAAGGGGACCCCCAGATCCCGGCCCCCCCTGTGTGAAATGGTAATGGGGTAAATTGTACCCCTACCATTTCACGAAGAAAGTGTCCAAAATGTAAAAAATGACAACAGCCGGTTTTTGACAATTCCTTTATTAATGTATTTTCTTTTCTTCCTTCTTCTTCTTCCATCTTCTTCTTCTTCTTCTTCTTCCATCTTCTTCTTTTCTCCATTCGGGTTTCTTCCTCCATCTTCCTCTTCCTCTTCCTCTTCCTCTTCCTCTTCCTCTTCATCTTCATCTTCATCTTCATCTTCCTTCTTCCTTCTTCCTTCTTCCTTCGGTCTTCTCGTACGCATCTTGCCCCGGCGTCTTCCCTTCTTCTTTCTTCTCCGGCCGCTCCGTTTGAATTGGAGGTTCCCGCTGTGCGACGCTTCAGTTCTTCACTTGGTCCGCTAACCACCCGGTGGCTCCGCCCCCCTCTGTCACCACGGGGAAAGTCCCTGTGAAATCCATGTGCGTCAGAGGGGGGTGGGGTCACCGGGTGTAAGCGGACCCAGAGGCGAACTGAAGCGTCGCACAGCGGGAACCTCCAATTCAAACGGAGCGGCGGAGAAGAAAGAAGAAGGGAAGACGCCGGGGCAAGATGCGGACGAGAAGACCGAAGGAAGAAGGAAGATGAAGATGAAGATAAAGATGAAGAGGAAGATGGAGGAAGAAACCCGAATGGAGAAAAGAAGAAGATGGAAGAAGAAGATGGAAGAAGAAGGAAGAAGATGGAAGAAAAGAAAAGACATTAATAAAAGAATTGTCAAAAACCGGCTCTTGTCATTTTTTACATTTTTGACACTTTCCTTGTGAAATGGTAGGGGTACATTTGTACCCCATTACCATTTCACACAGGGGGGGGCGGGATCTGGGGGTCCCCTTTGTTAAAGGGGTCTTTCAGATTCCGATAAGCCCCCTGCCCGCAGACCCCCACAACTACCGGGCAAGGGTTGTGGGGATGAGGCCCTTGTCCCCATCAACATGGGGACATCCTCCCCATGTTGAGGGCATGTGGCCTGGTACGGTTCAGGAGGGAGGGGGGCCGCTCTCGTCCCCCCCTCTTTTCCTGCGGCCGGCCAGGTTATGTGCTCGGATAAAGGGTCTGGTGTGGATTTTTAGGGGGACTCCACGCCATTTTTTTTTTAAATTTGGGGTGGAGTTCCCCTTAAAATCCATGACAGATCTGAAGGGCCTGGTATGGATATTTGGGGGGAACCCCACGTCATTTTTAAAAAAAAATTGCAGCGGGGTTCCCCTTAATATCCATTCCAGACCTGAAGGGCCTGGTTATGGAATTTGGGGGACCCCCACGCATTTTTTGGTTAGCAAAGACTTTCAATGACTTTTATCTGTATTGACAGGAACCAGCAATTCATTACAGCCGCAAGGACTTTTAAATGACTATTATTTTACTTTAGAAATTTCATTTTGCTCTCCAACTGTTATAAACTTGGAAAACATGTGCTACTTTACAAGCATACTATAGACACCCCCCGGTATGATATTTAGGGCCAGTTCACACCGGATGCAGTGCAGTGCGTTTTTTTGATGCCTGAAAAACGCAAAGAAAGTTGATCACATTAATGCCAATGGCATAGTTCACACCATTGCAGTCCGTTCCAGTGTATTTCAGAAAGCCAAAAAATAATTGGTCATGCTGCATTTTTTAGGTACAAAACTGTACTGGACCCCAGTAAAACACATCAAAAACGGAACGTACCAAAAATGCACTGGAATGCACCGCAACACACCTAAATGCACCAAAGACGCGCTGCAACACACTTGTCTTAAGTGAAAAGAGGGGGGAAAAAACACTGGACTGCATCAAAAACGCCTCAAAAATGCACTGGAATGTGTCAAAAACGCGCATGCAGAAAAGCACCTGGAACTAGAGTTGAGCGGACACCTGGATGTTCGGGTTCGACGGGTTCGGCCGAACTTCGGAAAAAAGTTCGGGTTCGGGACCGAACTTTAACCCGAACCCGGACCCGAACCCCATTGAAGTCAATGGGGACCCGGACTTCTAAGGACTAAAAAGGCTCTAAAAAAGTAATGGAAAGGTCTAGAGGGCTGCAAATGGCAGCAAAATGCTGTTAAGAGCATGGCAAGTGCTCTGCAAACAAATGTGGATAGGGAAATAACTTAAAATAACATAAAAAAAATAAAAAAATAAAAAAATATGCTGGAGGCCCCCTTTTCAGCAGAAGAGGTACGGGAAGTCATTAAGAACCTCAGAAACTCAACGGCACGATGCCACACATATGGTGGGAATGCCCCAGAATACGCCCTTTCTGGAATAAATTATTCAATTTAATGGATAAGCTAGTGGGAAAATAAAATACTTTGAAATAAAAATGTAGTGGGGTGCTAAATTTAAGGGAAGTGTTTGAGTGGTAAATAGGCTCAAACACCCTAATTCTGTAGGATTCATGGACCATTTTGTCCTCGGGGGACAGTATTGGTGTGCAGTTCCCTGCGGCCTACAGGTGGCGCTGCCATGGTAGGCTAGGGTTGAACCGCCGATACAGTGCTGTGCCTTTTGTGTCCCCTCTTGGCAGTAGTACAGCGGGCGGGGAACCTGCTGTGCATGCCGGGAGAGCATATAAAAGGGGCAGACCTTTGGCCTGGGGGCTGATGTCCAGTGGGGTCCACGCCCAGGTGCCTTCGGCCTGGGTGCATGTGTTCCTGTTCCATCTCGGGTACCTTTAGCCCGGGGTGAGGTACTATCCTGGAGTTCCTGCTGCCCTGGGTATGGAGGCCTAGGTGTGGGAGTAAAGCCTGGAGTCCAGAGCCTTTGTCTGGAGTTGATATGGGCTAGGTTCGTAGAAGGAGAAGCTCAAGGTCATCTTGACTGTATCAGAGGGTGGATTCTGACTGTTGAGGTGCCCCGCTCTTGTGCTAGGGGAGCCAGTAGTCTCCTGACCAGGTCAGTATTTGTCCCTATTATGAGGGAACTTTTGTTGGCTCCCGGTGGGCGATGGCAGACTACTTCCAGGGTGTCGAAAACTTCTGCCTCCCCGGCTACCGAGGGGTTAAAAGCCAATCTGATCGGGAGGTAGCCATCATAGGGAAAACTTTGAGTCCCAGTTCCCCATATTTCCAAGTCTTCTAATTTCTGCAAGGGCAAATGGCTCAAATGTTTCTGATAGAAGTCCCGGTATAGAAGGGTTACTTGAGCTCCTGTATCGAGAATGGCCTTCGTGGAGACTCCATCCACATGAATGGGAACCACTGGGGAGGGCCCCACCAATTTAGCGGGAAATTTTCTCAAGGAGGTCACCTTCCTGAGGTCCTTGGGTTTAGTCTTTAGTGATTTTTTCTTTTTCTATCTTTTCCTGGATCTTAATCCCTGTTGGGCCTGGTATGAATTGATCTCTTGCCAATTTTTAGGCTTGGACCAGGTGAGAGGTATTAAGTTGCTTTGATGGGGAGTTGTTCCCCTCTCTTCTTGGCTTCTCTTGTTCTCTGATTCCAATGGAGCTTATGTATGTCACGTTCTGCATCTGGTCCGCTTAGCCTTACACCTACGTCATTGGCTGAGCGGACCTCATGGGGAACTTTAGAAGGGGCGGGTCTATTCATTTATTACACTGCCGAGGAAGTTCCCCATCAGGTCCGCTCCGGCTCAGCCAATGACGTTTCGTGTGGACAGCGCTGGACATCGGATCGCTGATTTTCACTGATTTTAATAAAGGACTTTTCCAAGGTGTCTGTGTGGTTTTTTTTACATTTTTTTTACAATTTCTTTGTGAAATGGTAGGGGTACAATGTACCCCTTACAATTCACATAGGGGGTGGGATATGGGGGTCCCCTTTGTTAAAGGGGTCTTCCAGATTCCAATAAGCCCCCTGCCCGCAGACCCCCACAACCACCGGACAAGGGTTGTGGGGATGGGGCCCTTGTCCCTATCAACATGTGGACATCCTCCCCATGTTGAGGGCATGTGGCCTGGTACGGTTCAGGAGGGGGGCGCTCTCTCGTCCCCCCCTCTTTTCCTGCGGCCTGCCAGGTTGCGTGCTCAGATAAAGGGTCTGGTATGGATTTTTGGGGGAACTCCACGCCATTTTTTTTTTAAATTTGGGGTGGAGTTCCCCTTAAAATCCATACCAGACCTGAAGGGCCTGGTAATTGAAATTGGGGGGACCCCCACGCTTTTTTTTTTTATCAATGACTTTTCTATGTATTGCCGGGAGCCGACAATTCATTATAGCCGCGAGTGCTTTTAAATGACTTTTTTTCCTTCAGAAATGACACTTTGTGCAGGGAGAGTTCTAAACACGGGAAACAAGCGCGACTTTGCAGGTATACTATACACACACCCTAGGTACGAAATTTAAAGGAATATTTCACTTTTATTGTTTCACTTGAAGCATTATTAAAATCACTGCTCCCGAAAAAACTGCAGTTTTTAAAACTTTTTCTTGCATTGATACATGTCCCCTGGGGCAGGATCCGGGTCCCCAAACACTTTTTATGACAATAACTTGCATATAAGCCTTTAAAATTAGCACTTTAGATTTCTCCCATAGACTTTTCGAATTTGCCGCGAACACCCCAAATTGTTCGCAGTTCGGCAAACGGGTGAACGGGCAATGTTCGAGTCGAACATGAGTTTGACTCGAACTCGAAGCTCATCCCTAGTAGTCAGGGGCGCTGTCGAGGTTGTCATCTCTTTTGGGTGCTTTTCCCTAGTAGGTGATTCAGGAGGTTCCTTCTTCATAGCCTTTGCATGCACCAAGCGGTATGTCTTATTGTCTATGGACTGCACGCTCTGACCTCTGAAGACTTCCGGCATCTCATCCCTCCATTCTATCAGTGCGAAGGTGCGGGAGTTCCCTTCATCCGGCCTCAGGTCAATTAACCACCCTTTATGACATGGGGATAGGAGCTCTATAAGCCGTTGTATGTCGCTCCCCAACCAATCCCCTCCTGGGAGTTCAATCACTGCAGTCTAGAGAAACATCAGTTGATGAGCACCACTGGGTTACTGTTAACGGATCCATGCCGGTACTTCTGGCAGGCTTGATTGCAGCGTACAGGATCCCGAACTCTGAGCCCCCACGTGTAGCAATACCCCCAGCTAAAAGGGCTGCTGGTACATTTTTTTCAGGCCTGTAACACACCGCTGTCAACCCCCAGTAATCGGCTCTACCCTCCCCTGGCACAGCTAGTAATAACAATAGGATTGTGAGACCCGGTGGCTATGGGTATCACAATGCGGCAATAAACACACACAGTAATTTTAAACTGCTGACACAGTTAACACACCACACAAGGTTTTGACTTAATCAAGAACTTTTTTACTCAATAGGATTGGATATCAGATTAAACAGTAGTACATCAGTCTATGCAGAGCCCTGCGATAAGAATTATTAGCATATAAAACAGGTACACAATTCTATACACATCTAACCAATAGCCCGCACTTGCAAGCTTTCTCCTCGTGGGCAAGATGGCGCCCAGCAATGTTCCTACGCTATTTAGTCAGGCCTGACTACTAATGTTCACAATGGGGCTGATTTACCAAACGTTTGCGCCATGAGTATTGGCGCATCTGCGTGCGCAATGGCTGTTTAGGTATTTACAAAACATTAGCGCCTGTAGCGCAGCCCTATTTCCCATTTACTATAGTGTTCTCTGCGCCCGGGAGGAGGCGCTCAGTGCGCTACTATGGACCTGGCGCAGGGCATGTTAAAATATAAATATAAAGAAGCTGGAAGTGAGAAAATATTCGGGGTGACATGGGGTGATGTGAGGAAGTGTAGTGACACCTGCCCAAATAACTAATTTGCCCAAAATAGAGTGGGAAAGTAACTTTTTCAAAACCAGCCCGCTGCGCCGGCAAGTACGATTAGAGCTGCGGGAGGTTTTTTTGAGCTCAGCGTGGGAATTTCAATGGTTTAAATGTGCCGGTTCACTGCGCCGGCAAAATCTTAGTAAATGTCAAGTCACCTAAGTCAATTTGCATAAGTTGAACAGGCGCAGCTCTGAACTTCCCAGTGCGCCTGCAAAATGACATTTCTAAAGGAAAAAGAAAGGCATTTAAAAGCAGCCGCGGCTGTAATGAATTGTCGGCTCCCGGCAATATAGAGAAAAGTCATTGAAAGTCATTGCTAACCAAAAAAAAAAAGCGTGGGGGTTCCCCCAAATTCCATAACCAGGCCCTTCAGGTCTGGAATGGATATTAATGGGAACCCCGCTGCAAATTTTTAAAAAAAATGACGTGCGGGTTCCCCCCAAATATCCAAACCAGGCCCTTCAGATCTGGCATGGATTTTAAGGGGAACTCCACCCCAAATTAAAAAAAAAAATGGCGTGGAGTTCCCCCAAAAATCCACACCAGACCCTTATGCGAGCACATAACCTGGCCGGTCGCAGGGGAAGAGGGGGGACGAGAGCGGCCCCCCTCCTTCCTGAACCGTACCAGGCCACATGCCCTCAACATGGGGAGGATGTCCCCATGTTGATGGGGACAAGGGCCTCATCCCCACAACCCTTGCCCGGTGGTTGTGGGGGTCTGCGGGCGGGGGGATTATCGGAATCTGGAAGGGGACCCCCAGATCCCGCCCCCCCCTGTGTGAAATGGTAATGGGGTAAATTGTACCCCTACCATTTCACGAAGAAAGTGTCCAAAATGTAAAAAATGACAACAGCCGGTTTTTGACAATTCCTTTATTAATGTATTTTCTTTTCTTCCTTCTTCTTCTTCCATCTTCTTCTTCTTCTTCTTCTTCCATCTTCTTCTTTTCTCCATTCGGGTTTCTTCCTCCATCTTCATCTTCATCTTCATCTTCATCTTCCTTCTTCTTTCTTCCTTCTTCCTTCGGTCTTCTCGTACGCATCTTGCCCCGGCGTCTTCCCTTCTTCTTTCTTCTCCGGCCGCTCCGTTTGAATTGGAGGTTCCCGCTGTGCGACGCTTCAGTTCTTCACTTGGTCCGCTAACCACCCGGTGGCTCCGCCCCCCTCTGTCACCACGGGGAAAGTCCCCGTGAAATCCATGTGCGTCAGAGGGGGGTGGGGTCACCGGGTGTAAGCGGACCCAGAGGCGAACTGAAGCGTCGCACAGCGGGAACCTCCGGAGCGGCGGAGAAGAAAGAAGAAGGGAAGACGCCGGGGCAAGATGCGGACGAGAAGACCGAAGGAAGAAGGAAGATGAAGATGAAGATAAAGATGAAGAGGAAGATGGAGGAAGAAACCCGAATGGAGAAAAGAAGAAGAAGATGGAAGAAGAAGATGGAAGAAGAAGGAAGAAGATGGAAGAAAAGAAAAGACATTAATAAAAGAATTGTCAAAAACCGGCTCGTCATTTTTTACATTTTTGACACTTTCCTTGTGAAATGGTAGGGGTACATTTGTACCCCATTACCATTTCACACGGGGGGGGCGGGATCTGGGGGTCCCCTTTGTTAAAGGGTCTTTCAGATTCCGATAAGCCCCCTGCCCGCAGACCCCCACAACTACCGGGCAAGGGTTGTGGGGATGAGGCCCTTGTCCCCATCAACATGGGGACATCCTCCCCATGTTGAGGGCATGTGGCCTGGTACGGTTCAGGAGGGAGGGGGGGGCCGCTCTCGTCCCCCCCTCTTTTCCTGCGGCCGGCCAGGTTATGTGATCGGATAAAGGGTCTGGTGTGGATTTTTAGGGGGACTCCACGCCATTTTTTTTTTAAATTTGGGGTGGAGTTCCCCTTAAAATCCATGACAGATCTGAAGGGCCTGGTATGGATATTTGGGGGGAACCCCACGTCATTTTTAAAAAAAAATTGCAGCGGGGTTCCCCTTAATATCCATTCCAGACCTGAAGGGCCTGGTTATGGAATTTGGGGGACCCCCACGCATTTTTTTTTGGTTAGCAAAGACTTTCAATGACTTTTATCTGTATTGACAGGAACCAGCAATTCATTACAGCCGCAAGGACTTTTAAATGACTATTATTTTACTTTAGAAATTTCATTTTGCTCTCCAACTGTTATAAACTTGGAAAACATGTGCTACTTTACAAGCATACTATAGACACCCCCCGGTATGATATTTAGGGCCAGTTCACACCGGATGCAGTGCAGTGCGTTTTTTTGATGCCTGAAAAACGCAAAGAAAGTTGATCACATTAATGCCAATGGCATAGTTCACACCACTGCAGTCCGTTCCAGTGTATTTCAGAAAGCCAAAAAATAATTGGTCATGCTGCATTTTTTAGGTACAAAACTGTACTGGACCCCAGTAAAACACATCAAAAACGGAACGTACCAAAAATGCACTGGAATGCACCGCAACACACCTAAATGCACCAAAGACGCGCTGCAACACACTTGTCCTAAGTGAAAAGAGGGGGAAAAAAACACTGGACTGCATCAAAAACGCCTCAAAAATGCACTGGAATGTGTCAAAAACGCGCATGCAGAAAAGCACCTGGAACTAGAGTTGAGCGGACACCTGGATGTTCGGGTTCAACGGGTTCGGCCGAACTTCGGAAAAAAGTTCGGGTTCGGGACCGAACTTTAACCCGAACCCGGACCCGAACCCCATTGAAGTCAATGGGGACCCGGACTTCTAAGGACTAAAAAGGCTCTAAAAAAGTAATGGAAAGGTCTAGAGGGCTGCAAATGGCAGCAAAATGCTGTTAAGAGCATGGCAAGTGCTCTGCAAACAAATGTGGATAGGGAAATAACTTAAAATAACATAAAAAAAATAAAAAAATATGCTGGAGGCCCCCTTTTCAGCAGAAGAGGTACGGGAAGTCATTAAGAACCTCAGAAACTCAACGGCACGATGCCACACATATGGTGGGAATGCCCCAGAATACGCCCTTTCTGGAATAAATTATTCAATTTAATGGATAAGCTAGTGGGAAAATAAAATACTTTGAAATAAAAATGTAGTGGGGTGCTAAATTTAAGGGAAGTGTTTGAGTGGTAAATAGGCTCAAACACCCTAATTCTGTAGGATTCATGGACCATTTTGTCCTCGGGGGACAGTATTGGTGTGCAGTTCCCTGCGGCCTACAGGTGGCGCTGCCATGGTAGGCTAGGGTTGAACCGCCGATACAGTGCTGTGCCTTTTGTGTCCCCTCTTGGCAGTAGTACAGCGGGCGGGGAACCTGCTGTGCATGCCGGGAGAGCATATAAAAGGGGCAGACCTTTGGCCTGGGGGCTGATGTCCAGTGGGGTCCACGCCCAGGTGCCTTCGGCCTGGGTGCATGTGTTCCTGTTCCATCTCGGGTACCTTTAGCCCGGGGTGAGGTACTATCCTGGAGTTCCTGCTGCCCTGGGTATGGAGGCCTAGGTGCGGGAGTAAAGCCTGGAGTCCAGAGCCTTCGTCTGGAGTTGATATGGGCTAGGTTCGTAGAAGGAGAAGCTCAAGGTCATCTTGACTGTATCAGAGGCCTTATTCACCCGGCCCGTGGCAGGGGCCTTATACACCCTGGTCTGTGGCAGAGACCAAAGTTCTCCAGGTCCGTGGCAGGGGCCTTGTACACCCGGTTTGTGGCAGAGACCAACCTCAAGGTCTGTGGCAGAGACCGTGCACCTAAAACTGTTTGAGAAACCTAAGCAGTGAAGTGAATGTGCTACGTTTGTGCCTGGACCTCCTCCACACCTTAAGCTGTCCTGTTTCTTTGCTCTAACCTTTTCTATCCGAGTAGAGTTTATTTTGCCATAAGAGAATAAGAGTTGTAATTTCAGCTGGTGTGGACATTGACTTTACTGGGAATTAAAGGACTTGCCTCTACCTACAGTAGAGGTGAGAATCATCCTCTGGAGGAGTTTTGACTCCGGCTATGGACACGGCCCGTCAAGTACACCGCTCAACCTCTTTATATAGGAGGGTACAGGCTGGTAGTGCGGTGTGCCTTTCTCCCTCCTGCGAGGAGCCAACAACATAAAGGCAGGTAAGGGGGAAAGGATCTGTGCGCTACAAAAAAATTAAATAAAAATTATAATCTTGACCTAGGAGGACGAGGTCCATATGGAGTAGGAGGTTGAGGTGGCGGTGGATGTGGCTGTGTAGGTGGAAGCGGCGGTGGAGGAGGACGAGGTAGCCAACACTGGTTCAAAAATACAACAATGGCTGGGTAAGGCCGGTGATGTGTCGAATTCTGTCCCCCGTCAAATAGTGTCCACCCTGTACTGCGCTTGCTCAGTATGTAGGACAAGGGGATTTCGAAAATCTCCCAAGATGAACGGCGCCTGCGTGGTGAGTTCAGGTGAAGGCCACACCATCCGTGGTTCAAGCCGAGCCAAGTGAGGCCGTGCCCGAAGCGTGGCGATCGAACCGAGCCCGTGAGGGGCCCTGTTACTATGTGCTACCGTATGTCCACTTGGATGGTGGGGCTTGAACCTGCACTCACAGCGCAGGCGCCGTTCATCTTCGGAGATTTTGTGAATCTCCTTGTCCTCTGTACTGCGCAAGCGCTGCGCCTTCGCAGTATGGGCCGGACACAATCCGATGGCCGGACAGTTTTTGTCACAACACTGGTATACATGTCTATTCTGCACAAGGTACGGACAAGTCCTGTGGGATCCATGCCTGGTTCATTTTAATGAACGTGAGCTTGTCCACATTGGCTCTGGACAGGCGGCTGCGCTTGTCTGTGATAACGCCCCCTGCCGTGCTAAATACACGTTCAGATAATACACTGGCTGCAGAGCAGGCCAGCACCTCCAAGGCATAAAGGGCAAGCTCAGGCCATGTGCCCAATTTGGAGACCCAGAAGTTAAAGGGGGCAGACCCGTCATCCAGTACGTGTAGGCCTGTGGACACATACTGCTCAACCATGTTGGTGAAATGCTGCCTCCTGCTAAGACGTTCCATCTTAGCTGGTGGTGCTGGTTGTTGTGGCGTGCTGACAAAGCTTTTCCACATTTCAGCAATGCTAACCCTGCCTTCTGAGGTGCTGCCGGTGCCCCGGCTGCGTTGGCGACCTCTTCCTCCTCCTCTGCCTTCGCCTTGTGCTTCCACCGTACGCCCGCTGTCAGGTGGGAATGCCACCAGCAGCGCGTCTACCAGCGTGCGCTTGTACTCGCGCATCTTACGATCCCGCTCCAGTGAGGGAATTAAGGACGGTACGTTGTCCTTGTAACGGGGATCCAGCAGGGTGGCCACCCAGTAATCAGCACCAGTTAAAATGTGGGCAACTCGGCGGTCATTGTGGAAACACTGCAGCATGTAATCGCTCATGTGTGCCAGGCTGCCCAGAGGCAAAGAAAAGCTGTCCTCTGTGGGAGGTGTATCGTCTGTGTCCTCTGTATCCCCCCAGCCACGCACCAGTGATGGCCACGAGCTGGTCTGGGTGCCACCCTGCTGTGAAAATGGCTCCTCCTCCTTCTCCTCCTCCTCCATCTCCTCCTCCACCCCGTCATCCTCCAGAACTGTGCCCTTTCTGCCGGACAATTGTGTACCTGGCGTTTGTTGGTGCAGGAACCCACCCTCGTAGCCACTTGTGAAACACTGCCCTGAAAGCCTTTGAAATGATTCCGCATCCTCCTCCTCATCCTCCTGTGCCACATCCTCTTCCATCATCGCCCGAAGCGTTTTTTCAAGGAGGCATAGAACTGGGATAGTAACGCTAAGAACGGCGTCATTGGCACTGGACATGTTGGTGGAGTACTCGAAACAGCGCAACAAGGCACACAGGTCTCACATGGAGGCCCAGTTATTGGTGGTGAAGTGGTGCTGTTCCGCAGAGCGACTTACGCGTGATTGCTGCAGCTGAAACTCCACTATCGCCTGCTGCTGCTCGCACAGTCTGGCCAGCATGTGCAAGGTGGAGTTCCACCTTGTGGGCACGTCACATATGAGGCGGTGAGTGGGAAGGCCAAAGTTACGCTGCAGCGCTGACAGGCGAGCAGCAGCAGGGTGAAAACGCCGAAAGTGCGCACACACAGCCCGCACTTTCTGCAGCAGCTCTGGCATATTGGGGTAATTTTTAAGGAACCTCTGGACCACCAAGTTCAGCATATGCGCCAGGCAAGGGATGTGCGTCAAACCGGCTAGGCCCAGAGCTGCTACGAGATTTCGCCCATTATCGCACACCACCAGGCCGGGCTTGAGGCTCACTGACAGCAACCACTCATTGGTCTGTTGCTCCATGTCCCTCCACAACTCCTGCGCGGTGTGGGGTTTTTCCCCCAAACAGGAAAGTTTTAAAACTGCCTGCTGTCGTTTACCCCTGGCTGTGCTGAAGTTGGTGGTGAAGGTGTTACGCTGACCGGATGAGGAGGCGGTAGATGATGAGGAAGCGGAGTAGGAGGAGTTAGCAACAAGAGGCAAACTGAAGCGCCCTGCAATCCTCGGTGGTGGAAGGACATGCGCCAAACTGCTATCTGCCTCAGGCCCAGCCGCCACTGCATTTACCCAGTGTGCTGTTAGGAAGATATAACGTCCCTGACCGTGCTTACTGGTCCACGCATCCGTAGTTAGGTGGACCTTGCCACAGATGGCGTTGCGCAGTGCACACCTGATTTTGTCCCCCACTTGGTAGTGCAGGGAAGGGATAGCTCGCCTGGAAAAATAGTGGCGGCTGGGCACGACGTACTGTGGGACAGCCAATGCCATCAGGCTTTTAAAACTCTGCGTCTCCACCATACGGAATGACAGCATTTCAAAGGCCAGGAGTTTTGAAATGCTGGCATTCAGGGCCAGGGATCGCGGGTGGCTAGGGGGGTACTTCCTCTTCCGCTCCAATGTTTGGGAGATAGAGAGCTGAACGCTTCCATGGGACATTGTGGAGATGGTTGGTGACCCAGGTGGTAGTGTTGCTGGCAGATCCTCTGTTTGCGGGGTGGCAGGTGCCACTGTCACTACAGAGGTGGATGAAGAGGCCGAGACTGCAGCAGAAGAGGAAGCAGGAGGAGCCAGAGACCTTTCTTGGTTTTTGAGGTGTCTACTCCACTGCAGCTCGTGCTTTACACTTAGATGCCTGGTCATGCAGGTTGTGCTCAGGTTGAGAACGTTTATGCCTCGCTTCAGGCTCTGATTGCACAGCGTGCAAACCACTCGTGTCTTGTCATCAGCACATTGTGTGAAGAACTGCCACGCTAGGGAACTCCTTGGACCTGGCTTTGGTGTGCTCGGTCCCTTGCTGTGTTGGGCAGTAGCAGACATACTGTCTAGGGGACGGACGCTCCGCTTTTGCACCCTGCTCCCTCTTCTGCTGTGCTGGTGGCTCTGTGCGACCACCGCCTCTTCCTCCAAACTACACTGGTCACCTGCATAACGTTGATTCCATGTGCGGTCGAGGACCTCATCGTCCTCCACATCATCTTCCACCCAGTCTTCACCCCTGCCCTCCTTGTCTGTCTGCACAATTGCGAAAGCAGCAGCAGTTGGCACCTGTGTTTCGTCATCATCCGAGACGTGCTGCGATGGTCCTCCCATGTACTCATCATGAAACATAAGTGGTTGGGCATCGGTGCACTCAATCTCTTCCACTTCTGGGGCAGGGCTAGGTGGATGGCCCTGGAAAACCCTGCTAACAGAGTCATCGAAAAGCAGAAGAGACTGCTGCATGATTTGGGGCTCAGACTGCTTGGCTGATTTGCAAGGGGGTGAGGTGAAAGACTGATGGACATGGGTTTCAGGTTCCAACTCTGATCTTTCATCAGAAGAGTGGGTGGGAGACAATGTGAAGGAACCCGAGGCACAGGCACTGTCAGCAACCCAATCTACTATCACCTGTACTTGTCCTGGCCTAAACATTCGTACAGCCTCATTAGGCGCGACAAAATACCGCCGCAGGCTCGGTCGCCTACTCGCACCTGAGGAAGGTGTTTCACTTGTGCGTGTATCTGGCACAGATCCACCACGTCCTCTCCCTGCAACAGGAGCTCCACCAGCAGCACCACGACCGGGGCCACCACGTCCCTTTGACCTTCTCCTCATATTTTCCAAATTTAGGATGTTGCCCTAAATGGGTGTTTTTGGAAGAGCAGAACACACCCACAGTACGTAACCGCTGAATCGCACAGCTACAGAACTGCAGAAAATGCTATTCAAAAAATATGTTTTTTTTTTTAGTATAGCACAGTAGAAGAAAACTATTGAGAAATTGTTTATTTCACACACCTCCAAATATGTATAACACACTGCAAACAATTTTTTGTGCCCCTAAACTGCGTTTTTTGGAAGAGCAGAACACACCCACAGTACGTAACCGCTGAATCGCACAGCTACAAAACTGCAGAAAATGCTATTCAAAAAAAATGTTGTTTTTTTAGTATAGCACAGTAGGAGAAAACTATATAGAAATTGTTTATTTCACACACCTCCAAATATGTATAACACACTGCAAACTATTTTTTGTGCCCCTAAACGGCGTTTTTTGGAAGAGCAGAACACACCCACAGTACGTAACCGCTGAATCGCACAGCTACAGAACTGCAGAAAATGCTATTCAAAAAAAATGTTGTTTTATTAGTATAGCACAGTAAGAGAAAACTATTTAGAAATTGTTTATTTCACACACCTCCAAATATGTATAACACACTGCAAACTATTTTTTGTGCCCCTAAACGGCGTTTTTTGGAAGAGCAGAACACACCCACAGTACGTAACCGCTGAATCGCACAGCTACAGAACTGCAGAAAATGCTATTCAAAAAAAAATTTGTTTTTTTAGTATAGCACAGTAGAAGAAAACTATTTAGAAATAGTTTATTTCACACACCTCCAAATATGTATAACACACTGCAAACTATTTTTTGTGCCCCTAAACGGCGTTTTTTGGAAGAGCAGAACACACCCACAGTACGTAACCGCTGAATCGCACAGCTACAGAACTTCAGAAAATGCTATTAAAAAAAAATGTTTTTTTTTTAGTATAGCACAGTAGAAGAAAACTATTTAGAAATTGTTTATTTCACACACCTCCAAATATGTATAACACACTGCAAACTATTTTTTGTGCCCCTAAACGGTGTTTTTTGGAAGAGCAGAACACACCCACAGTACGTAACCGCTGAATCGCACAGCTACAGAACTGCAGAAAATGCTATTCAAAAAAAATGTTGTTTTTTTAGTATAGCACAGTAGAAGAAAACTATTTAGAAATTGTTTATTTCACACACCTCCAAATATGTATAACACACTGCAAACTATTTTTTGTGCCCCTAAACGGCGTTTTTTGGAAGAGCAGAACACACCCACAGTACGTAACCGCTAAATCGCACAGCTACAGAACTGCAGAAAATGCTATTCAAAAAAAATGTTGTTTTTTTTAGTATAGCACAGTAGGAGAAAACTATATAGAAATTGTTTATTTCACACACCTCCAAATATGTATAGCACACTGCAAACTATTTTTTGTGCCCCTAAACAGCGTTTTTTGGAAGAGCAGAACACACCCACAGTACGTAACCGCTGAATCGCACAGCTACAGAACTGCAGAAAATGCTATTAAAAAAAAAAGTTGTTTTTTTAGTATAGCACAGTAGAAGAAAACTATTTAGAAATTGTTTATTTCACACACCTCCAAATATGTATAACACACTGCAAACTATTTTTTGTGCCCCTAAACTGCGTTTTTTGGAAGAGCAGAACACACCCACAGTACGTAACCGCTGAATCGCACAGCTACAGAACTGCAGAAAATGCTATTAAAAAAAAAATGTTGTTTTTTTAGTATAGCACAGTAGGAGAAAACTATATAGAAATTGTTTATTTCACACACCTCCAAATATGTATAACACACTGCAAACTATTTTTTGTGCCCCTAAACGGCATTTTTTGGAAGAGCAGAACACACCCACAGTACGTAACCGCTGAATCGCACAGCTACAGAACTGCAGAAAATGCTATTCAAAAAAAATGTTGTTTTTTTAGTATAGCACAGTAGAAGAAAACTATTTAGAAATTGTTTATTTCACACACCTCCAAATATGTATAACACACTGCAAACTATTTTTTGTGCCCCTAAACTGCGTTTTTTGGAAGAGCAGAACACACCCACAGTACGTAACCGCTGAATCGCACAGCTACAGAACTGCAGAAAATGCTATTAAAAAAAATGTTGTTTTTTTAGTATAGCACAGTAGGAGAAAACTATATAGAAATTGTTTATTTCACACACCTCCAAATATGTATAACACACTGCAAACTATTTTTTGTGCCCCTAAACGGCGTTTTTTGGAAGAGCAGAACACACCCACAGTACGTAACCGCTGAATCGCACAGCTACAGAACTGCAGAAAATGCTATTAAAAAAATATGTTTTTTTTTTAGTATAGCACAGTAGAAGAAAACTATTTAGAAATTGTTTATTTCACACACCTCCAAATATGTATAACACACTGCAAACTATTTTTTGTGCCCCTAAACGGCGTTTTTTGGAAGAGCAGAACACACCCACAGTACGTAACCGCTGAATCGCACAGCTACAGAACTGCAGAAAATGCTATTCAAAAAAAATGTTTTCTTTTTTGTATAGCACAGTAAGAGAAAACTATATAGAAATTGTTTATTTCACACACCTCCACATATGTATAACTCACTGCAAACAATTTTTTGTGCCCCTGAATGGCTCTTTTTGCAAGCGTACATTAAAGTGCAAATTTTTATTTTTTATTTTTTTTGCCCTAAACGGGTCTTTTTTTGCACGAGCAAAATAAAATGCAAATATTTTTTTTTTTTTTGCCCTATGGATCTTTTGGAAAAGAGCACAATAAAGTGCTTTTTTTTCCCCCCTAAAAGTTAGATTTTCTCTGACACTGGGCTCATGGCAGTGTAAAAATACTGCACTGCAACACAAACAGGTAAACCTATGCAGATCGTTGATTTTAATCTCTGAATCTGGATTCCTATATAATATTCTCTCTCCCTGAAAGCACCAACAGGAACCTGGCCCTACACTACACTATCTCTCTATCTTTTCCCTCAGATTGCAGAATCAGGACTACCTCATGTATTTTACAATCTCTCCCTATTAGCAACAGCAGCAGCCAAGATCCTCTCCCTATCTATTCTGAAGCAGAGTGACGTGTGTGCTGTGTGCCTCTAGCTTATATAGAAGCTGGGTCACATGTTGCACTGACCAATCACAGCCATGCCATTAGTAGGCATGGCTATGATGGCCTCTAAGGGCACACCAGCTAATCAAAAGGTGATTGGCTGGCCCCTGAAGCATTTCTAACTGCGTAATTAGATTGCCGAACCCGAACCCGGACTTTTGCGCAAAGTCCGGGTTCGGGTTCGGGAAAAAGCTAAAGTTCGGTACGGACCCGAACTTTACAGTTCGGGTTCGCTCAACACTACCTGGAACGCATCCAGACTGCGTTTCTATAGTGTGAACTAGGGCCAGTTCACACCATAGAAACGCAATCCGGATGCGTTCCAGGTGCTTTTCTGCATGCACGTTTTTCATGCGTTCCAGTGCATTTTTGGTAAGTTTTTGATGCAGTCCAGTGCTTTTTTTTCACCCCTCTTTTTTATTAACCATAGATAAGGACAAGTGTGTTCCAGTGCGTTTTTGGTGCATTTAGGTGTGTTCCTGTGCGTTCCAGTGCGTTTATGATGCGTTTTGCTGCGTTCCAGTACAGTCCAGTGCAGGAAAAATGCAGCATGTTCTACTTTTTTTGTGGAACTGGAACGCACTGGAACAAACACTGCCATTTAGAACCATATAACCAACTTTCCATGCATTTTGGATGCATAAAAAACGCAATGCACTGCATGTGGTGTGAAATGGCCCTTAAGCAATTTGGCATATTTAAAGGCACTTCTCCTTGTTTTGTTTTTGGTGTTTTCCAAATTGGTGACATTGATATATTTCCCTTAGGGTGGGACCTGGGCCCCCATTTTAAGGCCAATAACTAGAAGATAAGCCAGCCAAGTGGGGACTAGCAAAATTAACAAGTCAGTTCCCATAGACTGCAATGGGATTTGTTGGTGGGGGGGGGGGGTGATTGTCCCATCTCTAATTTTGTAGCATGCTGGATGATGTGCTTAATTTTGGACGGGGGGAGGGGGGGGGTTATTTTTTGCTAGCTGCATTGGTGTTGTTCTGCACCTGCCCAGCCAGTTATTTTTTTTTTGCCGTGCTTTTTGTGTGTGAACAGCGCTTGGATATTTCTGGGCATGCTCAGAGAGTGTTTTTATGGGTTAGAAATTGAAGGACATCCTTAACAGGTGTGCCCACTTTGAATTTCAGTCTCTACATTGGGAGAACTTGCATTTTGGGTGTTTCATGGACTGTGCATGTGTTTTCAATTTGTATGTATATGTATATAAAATGTGAGCGCTAAATGCAATCCAAATTAATGAAAAACAGTGCCTATATGCATGTAATACAACAAGTGCTTCCACACTGTTTGTATATCTGTGAGAAATCCCCCACAGGTGAAAAATAAATAAATATAAAAATAAAAAAAGGGAAATAAGGGGGTGGTGAATCACTGATGAGTGAAAAGATCCCCTGGTAAATGTGTGTACACAAACTATAAACAAATGATACAGATCTAATGTGTGATCCCTATGGGTGTGACCCAGAAACCAAGTAAAAAATATATGTAAAAAACTGTATATAAAAAATATATATAAAGTGTGAAAACAATCTATTGAACTACAGGGTGTATAACCCCCTATGTATGAGAAATAAACTGTGAGCAATGTAAAGGCAACGTTGCTTATCATAAGATGTTAATTGAAGGACGGTCTGTGAAGTACATATCCAACATACAAAGCATAAAATGATAAAGTCTATATCAACTGTCCACACCATCAGGTATATACCAATGTCCCCCAAACGAATAGTAATCACATGGGGGCAATTGGAACCCCTGAATATGAGTATAATGTCCTCTTGGATATCAAATTCCTGGGCTGTGGTGTAAATTCCTATAAGTGTGGGAACACCGATGATAGGAAGGGGGGAAAACACTTCAGAATTTCCAGCTGATACACGGTGATAACATCATCATCTCAAGTATTAAAGAGAATTGAATACTCTTACCGCAAGACTCGGACCCTGATCACCATACGGTGCTGGGTCATGCAGGCTTATGTCCACTCAGGGACTTGGGTCGTGGTGATGTGATGTTGTCCTTTATTCCTCCGCAGCTGGAAGCTTACACCGGATCAAACCCTTCAGCTCAAACCAAGATCAGATATCCAGGGAAAAAGTTGGTTCCAAAAAAAGAAAGAGAAAACCTCTGCATAGTGTAAATCCAGATAGCTGGAATTTTATTTAAAACTGAGCAGAGTTCAAATGACAAAACCACTACAAAGATATTTAAAATAAATAAAAATAATAATAAAATCCCAAAATTCCTGGAAAATCAAAACCAGCGATACAACAAACATGCGTGGGCTAGGTGGCTGTAACTAGCATGTGACCCCGACGCGTTTCGTCTACTACAGACATCAACTGGGGTACAGGCTAGTGTGTCACCTCCACGCTTTATATAGAAGGAGGAAAAAATTTAAATTGGAATTGAAAATGCCGCTCTGAACCCACTTCCGGGATCACTGCATCACGTAGGTCATCGTGCAGACGTATTAGCGTCATTGCACGTTAGTGGGCCAATGGGTGACGGATTGGAAAACGTCCAGGTTTTGAATCCAATCACATCTCGAGTATATACGCGCGTGATAATCAAGCGCAAAGTATGCCGGGAAATGTAGTCCAAATATACCCCTATCGGGGAAAAGGGACTAAGTCTACATGGGGCCGCATATAAACCCCTAGGCTGTCAGGGAATAAACATAGACTGGCCATGAAATAACGGTAAATAACGTATACGTGAGATGTAAATGACACTTCCGGCAAAACCGGAGGTGAGACGCAAGGTAACTTGGGGATTGTAGTATGAGGCCAGTTATAATGACACTTCCGGTGAAACCGGAAGTGGAGCGCTGGGTATTCTGGATATTGTAGTCTAGTGCCCAAAGCACTGAATGTTAACCACACCGACATGTCATATGCCTCACCAGTCTGAACCAGAGGCGGTGCGAGCTGGGGAACATGAACACAAATGTAGACAGTGATCCAGCATGTTGACATGACGTCACGCGCTCCGCACTGGTCCTCCATGTGGATCAGAGGCTAGACAGAGGGCGGGCTGGGATATGTAGTCCCTAGTATGTTAGATACTCAAACCAGAAATACCTATTCCCAAGTACAAGGGAGACACATCTCCTGCACTAATGTCTGTGGGAACCGAATAATGTATGTATGGAATAGAGATGACCTTGATGAATGATAACCAGACTGGGCAAGACTGGCTAATCATATCAAACATAAATGGGAATGATTCTCAATGCTATATACAGACAATATGATGCTTAGATAACCCTTAAAGCAAACATAATAAATCTAAGGCAATATGATAACCGAATATTGATTATCTATACGAGCCAAAACTGATCGGTACTGTGGAAAATGTATATATAGACAAACCTTTTGAACAAATATGTATAAAAGAGTATTTCTATATAAAAATTAAATATATTAAATGGACAAAAAATGAGTGTGTATGGATCAGAAAGAGCTTATGGAAAGAATGGGAGACTATACCTTATTAATAAAAGCATTAATGTCCCATTCTATGTTCAAGCCATACGGCCTAAAACACCTAAGCTGATAAATCCAGTAAGTCTCTAGTCTGGAGACACCCCTCAGACTAGATTCTCCCCTCCAATTGGGCACAAACTTGTCTATGATCTGAAACTTGGTGCCCATTGGGTTTTTATTATGGAACTCTAAGTAGTGTCTTGGTACACTATGGTTAGTTTTGCCCTTCCTGATGCTCGTGAGATGTTCTCCCACCCTTATTGAGAACGTACGGATGGTGCGCCCCACGTACTGCTTGCCACAAGGGCAGGTCAGCAAATATACAATGTGCTTGCTGGCACAAGTTGTAAATTGCTTCATTTTATAGTTAATTCCAGTGGATGTAGAGCAGAAGGTATCAGTCCTCCGTTTCCCACAGATGTTGATCTGGCACACTTTGCATTTTCTGCATGGATAATACGCCTTCATGTGGGGAAAAAACTCTGGAATGATAGGAGGGTCCGTGACGTTTGGAGCAATTTGGTTTTTCAAAGATGATGCTCCTCTATATATCACGCCCGCTTTGTCAGGGAGGGTGGGACCCAATATTTGATCGTTCTTTAATATTCTCCAATGTTTTTGGAAAATATCTTTGATTTGTTTGTATTGGGTAGAAAATGTGGTAAAAAATGACCATTTGTATTTCGAATCCTGTGAGAGCTTTGGTCGTTCAATTAGCAATGGTTCACGATTCCCCGCTGCAATCTGTTGAATTTCTTCTTCAATTAACGATGGTCTGTAACCTTTTTCCACGAATCTGGTTTTCAGCATAGTGGCTTGATGGTAATAATCTGTAAGGTTGGTACAATTCCGCCTAATCCGCAACAATTGGCTGCGTGGCACAGATTTCAACCAGGTAGAGTGGTGACAACTGTCAACCGGTATATAGCCGTTCCGGTCCGTTTTTTTGAAAAATGTTCTAGTCTTAAGTTGTCCTTTATTGCAAAATATTTCTAAGTCCAAAAAATGGATGTTAGTAGAGCTGGTCTCATAGGACAGATGAATGCCTATCTGGTTATCATTCAAGGTAGACATGAAAAACTGGAGGGTTTCTTGATTGCCCTTCCATAGGAGGAGGATGTCGTCAATGTATCGAACCCAGAGAACTATCTCAGGCCGATTGAAAGCATAGACGACATCCTCCTCCCATTTGGCCATAAAAATGTTGGCCAAACTGGGGGCAAATTTAGCCCCCATAGCAACCCCTTTTTGTTGCAGGAAAAATTCTCCGTTATACCAGAAATAATTGTGTGTGGTCGCGAACCTCAGGAGGTCCATGACATATCTTTTCTGGGTTCTTGGGAGATTGTCTTCCCTGGATAGGAATGATTCAACTGCTGTTAAACCTAGTTGGTGCGGGATGCACGTGCACGTGTATGTGTTTTCAATTGCCTCATTAGCACACAAACATATGTTATATAAAGCTCACAGAGCATTCGGTGGCTTGCCTTGAGAAGAGGTAAGTGTGTGTGTGTGTGGGGGGGGGGGGGTAAAATGCACATGTTGGAGTCCTTATCGAGTTTGTAACACATGTATTTTATTTTTTATGTCTTTGCAAAACAGGTGTTTGGTTTATTTTGTGGATTGTATATTTTTTGTGTGGGGGAAATGTTCCCCTGAAATAATTCTGATGTTGTTAATGTGTGTTGTTTGTTCACTTTGATTTAATTGTCTGCTGCATTTTTTTGGCCAAAAATTGCTCAAGATGTTGAGTCTGTAACTGTTTCAAATTGACCATGTTTTTTATTTTGCCTTCCCTTTTGTTTTGTTGAACAATAAAATTAGATGCAAAATTTTGATGTTTGTTTTGTGTTTTCTTTGCAACAAATGTGACAGCTGATTGGCATGTCAAAACAAAACTGGTGTGATTTGTCTAATCTGGTGCCTTCATGCTAGCATATGCATGGATTGTGTGCTGCCATGGAGCGTCACCAGGAAATGAAAAATACAGAGCGGTAAGTATTAAATTTTCCTTTTTTTTTACTGCAGTGGTTCTCAGCCTCAGTCCTCAAGTACCCCCAACAGGACATGTTTTGTGAATTTATCTTATCGAGAATTTCTGTCCAAAAATCAAAACCATTGACTGTGATTTAAAGCACATGTGCAAGATGAAGGAAAACCTGCAAACATGGCCTGTTGGGGGTACTTGAGAAGCGCTGATTTAGAGCACTGCACTTAAAAATAGCTCAAGGCCATACAATTCTAATTGTGGGCATTTTGAGGGAAACAAAGTAAGTGTTAGAACCCCTGCGTGTGTGGGTTTTTTTTTTAGATTTTTTATTTATTTTTTTTGTAGTTTGGCCTTGGTCTCCTTCCTTTTCTTAACATTGGCTTCACTTCCTGTCACACAGCTAAACAGGAAGTGAAGGTAAAACCATACCAATGGCTTTTCTTGGGGACACACAGATCAATCTAACTAGTGTCCCCATTAAGCAAATTGCACTCTAGCACTTTGTGTACACCCCAAATCATTGGGTAGTTTGGGGTTTAGTAAAGACAAATCCACTCTGCAGTAAAAGTGTAGCTGCTGAAAATCTCCAGGGAAAGTACTGGTGATTGGATGTTCCAATCATGTAAAAGCAAAGATGTTTTTTTTTGGCTTGCATGTCCCCCTCAGATATACAGCAAGTGCACTTGTAGTGAAAAGTAGATTTGCCTTTAGTAAATAAACCCCACAGTCCAAACTACCTAATAAATTGTGGTGTACCCCGCAATATGCTGGAGTGCAATGTGCATAATGGGGAAAGTATTTAGACTGACCTTTGTGTCCCCAAGGAAAGACATTGTTAGAGATTTTCCCTCACTTCCTGTGTGGCTATGTGACAGGAAGTGAATTATTTGGAAGGATAAAGTGGCCAAATTATTTAGTTTAACTTTTCAAAGACTCATTCCTAAGTTGAATTGTGATGCATGTCAATGGCCCATTTTGACCCTCTTTAATCACTTGAGATCAGCGCTATAACTGATCGACGGCTACAGCATGGTCCTCAATTGCCGGGAGTCCGTCAATAAACGTCCTCCCCTTTGCGCGCGCTGTGGTCACAGAGTCACTGAGACTCAGGTGATGACAGATCCGAGTAAGGGGCCGATCCCTGCCCTTTACCATGTGATCAGCTGTCAGCAAATGACAGCTGATCACGTGATGTAAACAAAAGCTGGGTAATGGTTTTTGTTTTCTCCTTGTGCTGACAGCGTGAGCATAAAAAAAGGCAATCACCGGCTTATGTGCAAGGGACATGGGGCCCGAAGAGGAAGAGGCAATTCTGCATCATCTGTGACAATTAGTAGCCCCTGCCAGTGCCACCTATCAATTCCCACCACTGGTGCCAATCAGTGGCACCTAGCAGTGCTGCCTATCAGTGCCCATCACTGCCATCTATCATTGCCACCTAGAAGTGCCACTTCTCACTGCTCACCAGTGCCAAATAGCAATGCCACCTCTCAGTGCCCACCCTTGCCACCTTATCGGTGCCCATCAGTGCAGTCTCATCAGTGTACATCAATGAAGAAGAAAAATTACCTTTTTAAAAAATATTAACCAGTTTCCTACCGCCCACCGTCAAATGACATCCTTGGCTTTGTGCGGTGACATCTGAATGTTGGGTGCAGTTGCAGGCATCATTCAGATATCATTCTTTTCAGCCGGCGATTCTGTGCACAATAAAAACAATCATAGTGGCAGTTCCGCCGCTTGTTCGTTCTTATAGGCGGGGGGAGGGGACGTTCCCCCCCCCCTCTTGCTGCCATCCGGTGCTTCTCCGGGCTCTCCCGTGCCATCTGGGGCTCGGAGAACAATTTGGAGATGACTGGTGACCAGATGGTCATCAGTCATCTCTATGACCGTCGGAGGCGCGGGCACGACGTTATGACATCACGCCGTGTTCCCGTATGTTAACCAAGCCGTGATCTCGGCTGTCAGCATGAGATTGGTGATTTTTTTGGAACAATATCATGCTTTCCAGCCTGGAGGAGAGAAATGCGGGGTCTTATTGACCCTGCATCTCTCCATAAAGAGGACCTGTCACACACATTCCTATTACAAGGGATGTTTACATTCCTTGTAATAGGAATAAAAGTGATCCCCAAAAATGTAAAAAAATTTAAAAAGAGTAAGAAATAAAAAATAAAAAATAAAAATAAGAAAAAACGCCCATGTCCCCGGTAGCTCACGCTCAGAAGCGAACACACACGTAAGTCCCGCCCACATATGTAAACGCTGTTCAAACCACACATGTGAGTTATTGCTGCGTGCGTTAGAATGAGTGCAACAATTCTAGCACTAGACCTCCTCTGTAATGCCAAAATGGTAACGTGTAAAAATTTTAAAGCATCGCCTAGGAAGATTTTTAATTACTGAAGTTTGGTGTCATGCCATGTGTGTGCGCAATTTTAAAGCGTGACGTGTTAGGTATCTATTTACTCAGCATAACAACATCTTTCACATTATACCAAAAAATTGGCCGTAACTTTACTGTTTTGTAATATTTTTAGCAAACAAAAGGCGTTGGAAATTTATTGCGCAAATACCGAGCAAGATAAAAATTTGCAATGACCGCCATCTTATTCCCTAGGGTGTCTGCTCCAAAAAAATATATAATGTTTGGTGTTTTGAAGTAATTTTATAGCCATAAATTTATGATTTTTACATGAAGGAGAGAAGTGCCAGAATAGGCCCAGTGCTGAAGTGGGTAAAATATCCATTTTTTTTTTTTTAAACTCGCTCTTTTGTATTTATAGAAAAAAAATAAAACTAAAACACAAAGGTGATCAAATAGCACCAAAAGCAAGCTCTATTTGTGTGCCAACAAATAAAACATTTTCATTAGGTTACAGTGTTGTATGAGCGCGCAATTGTCATTAAAAGTGCATCAGCGCTGAAATGTGAAACTTGGTCTGGGCAGTGCACAAGTGGTTAACATAAGGCTACATGCACACAGACGTTTTTCAAGCCGCTTGTTTGAGCGTTTTTTGCAGCTTAAAAACATCTCTCCATGTTAGCCTATGGCCTCATGGCCACCATGGCGTTTTTGAGCTGTAAATGGCATAGGCGTTTTTAGGCCCCATGTAGACGGGACGCTGGTGCAAAGTGTTCAGAAGTAAGGTTGAAAGTGGCGTTTAGAAAGGCGCGCTTTGTGGCGTTTGCATGCCGTGTTTTACCACATTTGCGTGTATATTATAAGGAGCCGCCCTAAGCTCCAAAAACAGTATTATTTACGATTTTAGCTATTTAGCGTGTCACTTGCCACGTCAGCTGCCCCAAGTTGTGGATTGCATTGCATTTATATATATATATATATATATATATATATATATATATATATATATATATATATATTATGTTTTTTCCTAATTTGCCATAAATTTGGAGTTTATCAATGTAAAAAAATAGGTCACCTTTAAAAACGCTTCTAAACTAAAATGCGGCTAAACGCTGGTACCGCGTCTGAAACGTGGAAAGCTTTGGCGTCTGAAGGCATTTTGAGGGTTTGTGAAAAACGATTTTAAACGCAACTGCAGATTTTTTTTGCCAGGACAAAAACAGTGTTTTGGATGTAATAGAATTCAATGGACCCGCATCCAAAACGCAAGTAACGCAATTTTGCGGCGATTTTTTGTTTGACCTGTTTATAGCTGGTTGTTAAAGGAAATGTAAAAAAAAAAACGGTTCAAAAAACAAAACCCCCAAAAAAACAGCGTGGGGTTCCCCCCCAGGTCCATACCAGGCCCTTGGGTCTAGTATGGATTCAAAAGGGACCCCCCCCCAAAAAAAAAGAAAAAAAATGGCGTGGGGGTCCCCCCAGAATCCATACCAGGCCCTTCAGGTCTGGCATGTATTTTAAGGGCAACCCCGCGCCAAAAACAAAAAAATTTGCGTGGGGTCCCCTTAGAATACACACCAGACCCTTTATCCGAGCACTCAACCTGGCAGGCCGCAGGGGAAAAGGGGGGACGAGAGAGCGCCCCCTCCCTCCTGAACCGTACCAGGCCGTGTGCCCTCAACATGGGGGGTTTGGTGCTTCGGGGCAGGGGGGAGACCTGCGGCCCTCCCCACCCCAAAGCACCTTGCCCCCATGTTGATGGGGACAAGGGCCTCTTCCCGACAACCCTGGCCATTGGTTGTTGGGGTCTGCGGGCGGGGGGCTTATCGGAATCCGGGAGCCCCCTTTAATAAGGGGGACCCCAGATACCTGCCCCCCACCCTATGTGAATGAGTATGGAGTACATCGTACCCCTACCCATTCACCTGGTGGCAAAATAAGTCAATAAAAAAAGACAACACAGGTTTGAAAAGTAATTTATTGGGCAGCTCCGGGGGTCTTTCTGCAGGGCCCCCGCTATCTTCTGCTAGCTCTTTTGCTAGCGGGGGTCCCGGGCTTCCTCACCGTCTTCTTCCGACTTCGGGGGTCTTTCTGCCGGCCCCCGCTATCTTCTGCTAGCTCTTTTGCTAGCGGGGGTCCCGGGCTTCCTCGCCGTCTTCTTCCGACTTCGGGGGTCTCTTGTTCTGTTCTCCGGTTCTTCTCCCGCTCTCCGACGCCTTCTCCACTATCTTCGATTCTTTCTGCCGGGCCCCCGCTATCTTCTCGCAGCTCGTTTGCTAGCGGGGGCCGGTCTTCTACGTCGCCTTCTTCCTTCTTCTCTTCGCCCGATGTTGCCTCGTCGCTGTCTGGCCGAGCAGCGGTGTCACTTTTATTGGCATGGGCGTGGTCACCGGCTTATGCCACCGCTGACCCCGCCCCCGTATGATGTCACAGTCCCGGGGAATGATGGGACTGTGATGTGAAACGGGGGCGGGGTCAGCGGTGGCATCATCCGGTGACCACGCCCCATGCCAATAAAAGTGGCACCGCTGCTCGGACAGAGCATTCCGGCGGTGGACAGCGACGAGGCAACATCGGGCGAAGAGAAGAAGGAAGAAGGCGACGTAGAAGACCGGCCCCCGCTAGCGAAAGAGCAGCGAGAAGATAGCGGGGGCCCGGCAGAAAGAACCGGAGATCGTGGAGAAGGCGTCGGAGAGCGGGAGAAGAACCGGAGAACAGAACAAGAGACCCCCGAAGTCGGAAGAAGACGGCGAGGAAGCCCGGGACCCCCGCTAGCAAAAGAGCTAGCAGAAGATAGCGGGGGCCCGGCAGAAAGACCCCCGAAGTCGGAAGAAGATGGCGAGGAAGCCCGGGACCCCTGCTAGCAAAAGAGCTAGCAGAAGATAGCGGGGGCCCGGCATAAAGACCCCCGGAGCTGCCCAATAAATTACTTTTCAAACCTGTGTTGTCTTTTTTTTATTGACTTATTTTGCCACCAGGTGAATGGGTAGGGGTACGATGTACCCCATACTCATTCACATAGGGTGGGGGGCCGGCATCTGGGGGCCCCCTTTTTAAAGGGGGCACCCTGATTCCGAAAAGCCCCCCGCCCGCATACCCCGACAACCAACGGCCAGGGTTGTCAAGAAGAGGCCCTTGTCCCCATCAACATGGGGGCAGGGTGCTTTGGGGTGGGGGGGCCGCAGGTCGCCCCCCTGCCCCGAAGCACCAAACCCCCATGTTGAGGGCATGCGGCCTGCTACGGTTCAGGAGGGAGGGGGGGCCGCTCTCGTCCCCCCTTTTCCCCTGCGGCCTGCCAGGTTGCGTGCTCGGATAAGGGTCTGGTTTGGATTTTGGGGGGACCCCCACGCCGTTTTTCGGCTTAAGGGGGTTCACCTTAAAATCCAGACCAGACCTAAGGGTCTGGTTTGGATTTTGGGGGGACCCCCACACCGTTTTTCGGCTTAGGGGGTTCACCTTAGAATCCAGACCAGACCTAAGGGCCTGGTATGCTCCTGAAGGGGAACCCATGCCGGTTTTTTCATTAAAATTTGGCCTGGAGTTCCCCTTCATGATTCATACCAAACATGGGACAGCGAGGCTGCCGAGGACCAGCGCGATGACATCGCGCTGGAGACATTCTCCGCCGGCTAGTCGCCTCTAGGACACGACTTGAGCTGTTGGTTCACGCTCAGGTCGTGTCCAGGTCGCCTCGCAGAGTCGCGCTGTCCCTGTGTCAGCCGGCACACGAGTCGCCCGCAAGTCGGATCCGACTTCCCGGGCGACCTCTATTCAAATCAATGGGCTCCCATAGGGAACCATTCATTTTCAATAGAGCGTCGCTGACATTTCTATTTACTATAACAGTGCGCCGCTGCTTCCTGCGCCCAGTGAAGAAGTTATCCGGCGCACCAATTAAGGTTAGAACCAGCGCAGCGCACTGTTATTAGTAAATCAGCCCCAATGTCTCTATAGAGAAGAATCTTTGCTAGCAATGGTGGTGCACTTTACTTGATAAGTTATTTGTAATCCACAGGGTGTTTGTAATAGTTAGCTGCTGAATGTGTAACAAAGGATTTAACTAAACTGCACGGCACACTGTCCCTCTGGTGTTCAATTCAAACTTGGTAACGATGGGCCCTGACCAAAAGACACTGGGCCTAGAGATTAAGCAAGAAATCATCGAGCAAGTGCTCTCTCACCCAACCGAACCAGTCCGTGCGGCCGACTTCCACAACCGTGCTCTCCTCACACTGTCTCACGATACCCGGAGTCTCCGATCCTCCCGACAAGCCTTGGAAGGTAGATGGGCAAGACTTCTCTACGGTTTTCTCCCATGAAAGGTGGAAGGCTCTTTGGATCCACAAGGCCCAACTCTCAGGCCCAGTCAGGAACAACAGGTCCAGCACAAAGTTCCACTTGCTGGGCGGGCGATGTCCAAAGAGACCGCTTGCAGGTCCGCCACCCTCTTAAGTAGTCCACCACAGCAGTCCTTGCGCTGGGAAAAACACCCTGGGTGCCCCGTTGTACCCTGGGTATGGTAGTCTCTGGGTTCCTTAAGTGACACCCCGCTACACTAGTATCGGTAACGGTGCCGATACCGAGCATTTGCACAAGTATCGGTACTCGTGCAAATGCACAAATACCTGAAACCGATACTTTCAGGCTCGGTTCTTTGACCTATCAGTGGGTCTCCTCTGTTGACAGCTGAAGTGTTAAAGAAGTCCGGTAATTGGAGCTGTCAAAAATAAAAAAAGAAGCCGGCAATGTTTATTAACAACATTGTTTAGCCGCTGAAGCACTAAAATAAAAAGAAACATTGTTTATTTTTGTATCTTTCTGTTTCTTCATCTGCAGATCAAAGGGATGAACAAATGTTCCTCTGTTTAACCCGTTATTAACCATTAATTTACTCTAATCAGCCTTAATTAACTCCCTATTCTCCTCCATTGAATTATTATTTTCCTGCTTTTTTTTGTGTGTTTATGTCTATTTAATGTCTATTTATATAAATGATAAACAATTAAAACTTTTTTTTTGTTTGCTTTGTTAGTGAATATTTTACACATATATATTAACACATATTTACACATTTCACATTGAAAAAGCACAAAAAAAAAAAAGAAATCTATTTATTTCATTTGTAAATAACTTTTTAATGATTTGTACCATTGCTGACAGCTGAAGTGAAAACAAAACAGTTGCCGTAGGTATCAGTAATTGGTATCGGCAAGTATTAAAACAAAAGAATCGGTACTCGTACTCATTGTAAAAAAAATGGTATTGGCACATCCCTAATTTATGGGCATTGAACAGGTTGCATTTTTGGGCACTGAACAGGCTGCATTTATGGCCACTGAACGGGTTGCATTAATGGGCACTGGTGAGACTGCACTGATGGGACTGATGAGGCTGCGCTGATGGACACTGATGAGGCTGAGCTGAAGAGCACTGATGAGGCTGAGCTGATGGGCACTAATGATGCTGAGCTAATGAGCACTGGTGAGGCTGCACTGATGGGCACTGGTGAGGCTGGACTGATGGGCACTGGTGAGGCTGGACTGATGGGCACTGATGAGGCTGTATTAATGGACACTGTTAAAGCTGCATTGATGGGCACTAATCAGGCTGCATTGATGGGCACTGGTCAGGCTGCATTGATGGGCACTGGTGAGGCTGCACTGATGGGCTGGTATGAAATGATTTCCAGAAATAACTTGTATATCATGCAATAATTACATACACACATACCACATACTATACTGCATATATCATTTGAGGAAAATATGCTTATAAAATAGTTTACTATTTGCCCATAAAAAAAATATGTCCCCGTATTTAATTTTAAAAATCTGGTCACCTTATACAAGGGCAACTTACAGCCTAACACTCCATCTTCCACCCAAACTCCACTGCCCCAGCTGGGATGACCCTGAGTATTTGAGGGGGCCTACCCCCTGCCAACCCATCCTTTGGGGATTGGTCAGGGCCCTCATGAATACTCCAAGCAGCTCCACCTTACTTCCCCTCCTATTCTTCTGGAAGTTTCTAGTAAGTTTGAGAAGGGGAAGGTCTCAGTGATGCTGCCTGTGAGTTATCCAGCCCTCCCTGGATCTCTTATGAAAACCTTTTATTTTATTATATTTAATTTATTTTAATTTATTTTATTTTATTTTTTATTTTATATTATTTTTATTTAATTTATTTTTATTTTATTATATTATTTTATTTTATTTTATTCTCTCTCTGCAACAATGTCTATCTTCTAGCTGCCCACATATGGGAGAAATTCAAAATAATTTAATCATGTTAATACACTGTTGTGTATTATATAGCTATCACATACTATGTTGTTTTTTCTCTTATATAGAGACTAAATTGTCTTCAAACTATTGCATGAACCTTGAAGAAGGAAATAATGGAGGCTATCACAGATATAGCTCGAGTATCCGAAACATGTCGGTTGTGTCACCACTAGCTATATGACTTATATGTCTCAAGTAGTAAGGTGTCCTCATGCAATTGTTTTTCAATGACTGTATATGTCTGTTCCTCTCTTTGCTTTTAAACCATTTTTGATATATAAGTGTATTATGTATAAATAAAATTCTTTATATTTTTCTATATATACTTGGTGGCAATCCATAATTTACTTCAATCCACACAATCCCAGGGGCACCCCTTTTCCAATTTTTTCAAAATTACCGGGATGTGATTGGTAAAAATGGTAACTTGCCCTGTATCTGCTGGCTAATGGCTTCATCTTCCCCTAATTAATACATACTATACTGCATATATCATTTGAGGAAAATATGCTTATAAAATAGTTTACTATTTGCCCATAAAAAAAAATATGTCCCTGTATTTAATTTTAAAAATCTGGTCACCTTATACAAGGGCAACTTACAGCCTAACACTCCATCTTCCACCCAAACTCCACTGCCCCAGCTGGGATGACCCTGAGTATTTGAGGGGGCCTACCCCCTGCCAACCCATCCTTTGGGGATTGGTCAGGGCCCTCATGAATACTCCAAGCAGCTCCACCTTACTTCCCCTCCTATTCTTCTGGAAGTTTCTAGTAAGTTTGAGAAGGGGAAGGTCTCAGTGATGCTGCCTGTGAGTTATCCAGCCCTCCCTGGATCTCTTATGAAAACCTTTTATTTTATTATATTTAATTTATTTTAATTTATTTTATTTTATTTTTTATTTTATATTATTTTTATTTAATTTATTTTTATTTTATTATATTATTTTATTTTATTTTATTCTCTCTCTGCAACAATGTCTATCTTCTAGCTGCCCACATATGGGAGAAATTCAAAATAATTTAATCATGTTAATACACTGTTGTGTATTATATAGCTATCACATACTATGTTGTTTTTTCTCTTATATAGAGACTAAATTGTCTTCAAACTATTGCATGAACCTTGAAGAAGGAAATAATGGAGGCTATCACAGATATAGCTCGAGTATCCGAAACATGTCGGTTGTGTCACCACTAGCTATATGACTTATATGTCTCAAGTAGTAAGGTGTCCTCATGCAATTGTTTTTCAATGACTGTATATGTCTGTTCCTCTCTTTGCTTTTAAACCATTTTTGATATATAAGTGTATTATGTATAAATAAAATTCTTTATATTTTTCTATATATACTTGGTGGCAATCCATAATTTACTTCAATCCACACAATCCCAGGGGCACCCCTTTTCCAATTTTTTCAAAATTACCGGGATGTGATTGGTAAAAATGGTAACTTGCCCTGTATCTGCTGGCTAATGGCTTCATCTTCCCCTAATTAATACATACTATACTGCATATATCATTTGAGGAAAATATGCTTATAAAATAGTTTACTATTTGCCCATAAAAAAAAATATGTCCCCGTATTTAATTTTAAAAATCTGGTCACCTTATACAAGGGCAACTTACAGCCTAACACTCCATCTTCCACCCAAACTCCACTGCCCCAGCTGGGATGACCCTGAGTATTTGAGGGGGCCTACCCCCTGCCAACCCATCCTTTGGGGATTGGTCAGGGCCCTCATGAATACTCCAAGCAGCTCCACCTTACTTCCCCTCCTATTCTTCTGGAAGTTTCTAGTAAGTTTGAGAAGGGGAAGGTCTCAGTGATGCTGCCTGTGAGTTATCCAGCCCTCCCTGGATCTCTTATGAAAACCTTTTATTTTATTATATTTAATTTATTTTAATTTATTTTATTTTATTTTTTATTTTATATTATTTTTATTTAATTTATTTTTATTTTATTATATTATTTTATTTTATTTTATTCTCTCTCTGCAACAATGTCTATCTTCTAGCTGCCCACATATGGGAGAAATTCAAAATAATTTAATCATGTTAATACACTGTTGTGTATTATATAGCTATCACATACTATGTTGTTTTTTCTCTTATATAGAGACTAAATTGTCTTCAAACTATTGCATGAACCTTGAAGAAGGAAATAATGGAGGCTATCACAGATATAGCTCGAGTATCCGAAACATGTCGGTTGTGTCACCACTAGCTATATGACTTATATGTCTCAAGTAGTAAGGTGTCCTCATGCAATTGTTTTTCAATGACTGTATATGTCTGTTCCTCTCTTTGCTTTTAAACCATTTTTGATATATAAGTGTATTATGTATAAATAAAATTCTTTATATTTTTCTATATATACTTGGTGGCAATCCATAATTTACTTCAATCCACACAATCCCAGGGGCACCCCTTTTCCAATTTTTTCAAAATTACTGGGATGTGATTGGTAAAAATGGTAACTTGCCCTGTATCTGCTGGCTAATGGCTTCATCTTCCCCTAATTAATACATACTATACTGCATATATCATTTGAGGAAAATATGCTTATAAAATAGTTTACTATTTGCCCATAAAAAAAAATATGTCCCCGTATTTAATTTTAAAAATCTGGTCACCTTATACAAGGGCAACTTACAGCCTAACACTCCATCTTCCACCCAAACTCCACTGCCCCAGCTGGGATGACCCTGAGTATTTGAGGGGGCCTACCCCCTGCCAACCCATCCTTTGGGGATTGGTCAGGGCCCTCATGAATACTCCAAGCAGCTCCACCTTACTTCCCCTCCTATTCTTCTGGAAGTTTCTAGTAAGTTTGAGAAGGGGAAGGTCTCAGTGATGCTGCCTGTGAGTTATCCAGCCCTCCCTGGATCTCTTATGAAAACCTGGAGGTGTTGGGACAAAAGAAAGCCCCAACAGAAAATTTGTAGGTGAATCAACCACAACAACCATCAGATATATGCAAAGGCTTTATTGTTGAATGTAAAGCATCAATCAAAAAGACAACTCCAGAACATGCAAATCACACAATTAAAACCATACATGAAAAATACAGTGCACTGTTGAATAAGCTAAAAATCAGGGTGGGAAATCAACCTGCCCTCTCAAAAACCTGAAATTAAAGTGACCCCTATTGCCCAGACATATATATGTCAAAAAACTGGCGTGTCAGTGAAAATGGGAAGCATCCAACTGAATATAGACTTGTAGAACAAGATTGTATCTAAATGGAATGGGCTGAAATAGGATACTGACAGATTCCACTGGGGAATAGTCCACAGACACCTAGGTGTCAGTTATCAGTCTTGGTGCACCCAAAACAAACAGATAATTGATACATAGGTCATGAAAGTTCATCAATTGCAAACACAGATGTGGTGGATCCACTAAGTTTTGTCTATGTGCAATGAAAACGAATTCAGCATCTGCTAGGCTGTCACCTGTGATTCATGCCTCTGACCAACGCTGGCTACGTCCTGTGATCCTTGAACTCACTAGAGAGCGACCACGTGACTTGACGCCGCTCGCTTTGGCCGGTGCCTTACCAATTGACATAGGGGGGGCGGGATCTGGGGGTCCCCTTTGTTAAAGAGGGCTTCCAGATTCCGATAAGCCCCCCGCCCTCAGACCCCCACAACCACGGGGCAAGGGTTGTGGGGATGAGGCTCTTGTCCCCATCAACATGGGGACATCCCATGTTGAGGGCATGTGGCCTGGGACGGTTCAGGAGGGGGGGCGCTCTCTCATCCTCCTCATTTCCTGTGGCCTGCCAGGTTGCGTGCTCGGATAAGGGTCTGGTATGGATTTTTTGGGGGAACCCCACGCCATTTTTTTTATTTTGGCGCGGAGTTCCCCTTAATATCCATACCAGACCTAAAGGGCCTGGTAATGGAATTTTGGGGGACCCCCACGCATTTTATTTTTCAAATTTTCAATGACTTTCAATGACTTTTATCTGTATTGTTCCCGACAATTCAGCCGCGAGTAGTTTTAATTTACTTTTTTTCTTTTAGAAATGTCATTTTGTGCAGAGACTGTTATAAACACGGGAAACATGCGCTACTTTACATGGATACTATAGACACCCCCTTGGTACGAAATTTAAAGAAATATTTCACTTTTATTGTTTCACTTTAAGCATTATTAAAATCACTGCTTCCGAAAAAACTGCAGTTTTTAAAACTTTTTTTTGCATTGATACATGTCCCCTGGGGCAGGACCCGGGTCCCCAAACACTTTTTATGACAATAACTTGCATATTAACCTTTAAAATTAGCACGTTTGATTTTTCGTGTCTCATAGACTTTAACGGTGTTCGCGTGTTGGAACAAATTTTTTGCCTGTATGCATGTTCTGCTGCGAACCAAACTGGGGGGTGTTCGGCTCATCCCTAGTTACGAACCCTCCAGCAGCACTGAATGTGCGTTCAGAAAGAATGCTGGGCAGGAGCGCATGCGCGGGAGCTCCGAGATGGCTGACTGAGCCAGGAGCTCCGCATCACCCCAGTCCCACGATCACCACAGCGGACTCAGCACGTCCCTGAACGGGACAAGAGTGACCCATCCATAGCAAGGATACCCCCTGGGACCCCTACTGAATGTCCGGAGCGGCCGCCTGGTGCGTCCTGCATCCGGAGCTTGAAAAAACAGGCCGCGGCAGGTGTACCAAGATGGCTGACTGAGCCAGGAGCTCCACACCACCCCCGTCCAGCGATCGCCACAGCGGGCTCAACACGTCCCTAAACAGGACACAAGTGACCCATCCATAGCCAGGTTACCCCTGGGACCCCTCCTGGATGTCCGGACCGGCCGACAGACTTGATCTGGGTCCGGAACTCGAAAGAGCAGGCCGCGACGGGTGTACCAAGATGGCCGCCGCACCCACCTCAGCACAGACATACGCAGCCTACTGGGACATGGCTCAGGATATAAGGCAATTGACTTTTACAACCGCTCTAACATACTCCCAAGTGGCCCAGGGAACCCCACAATACCCTCTAGCTCCCTCCCCAGCATCCACTGAATCCCTGCTGAGCAGAGCGATGGGGGAATACAACATGTCTCCAGCTGGGCCGGCTCCTCCATATCTTCATGCTTCCCCCACCCCCAGCATGCAGGACCAGGACCTCTCTTCACCACAGGATGACCTATTTCTTAAATTCTCTGCCCTATTGGAACGGGGTCTGGCTAACACTGCTGACCAAATCACCAGAAACATGAAATCTGACTTCGCCAACCTCGTCTCTAGAATGGAAGCCATAGAAACCAAACTAGACATTACTTTCTCACACACTAACCAGAATGCTGCCCATATCCTGGTCATCCAGGACCAACTGGACACTGCCCTTTCCAAGATAGACGACCTCAAGAACAGATCCAGGAGATATAACTTCCAAGTCAGAGGCCTTCCGGAAAACATCACGGATATATCCCCTGCGATACAAGACCTCATCAAGGAACTAATACCTAATACGCCCCCTCACCGCCTAGAGTTGGACAGGGCCCACAGAGCCCTCGGCCCCCCCAGGAAAGATGGTTCCCCAAGGGATGTAATTGTCAAGCCCCACTTCTACGCCGTTAAGGAGGAAATTATGAAACAATCCCGCCTCAAACAACAAGTCACTTGCCGAGGGCACCAAATACAAATCTTCACAAATTTGGCCCCCTCAACCATCCAAAAACGCAGAACCCTCAAACCGCTCCTCACAGTACTGTCCCAAAAGGACATCAAATATCGATGGGCCTTCCCATTTGGAGTGAAATTCACCATCCAAGGCAAGGCTTACTCTTTCTCCACCCTCTCCGAGGATGAAAAACTCCTTCTCCACCTCAAGCTAATTTCCCAGGAAGCACCCATGGACTTCACTTCGGCACCAGGAGGATCCGCCAAGAGACCCCCCCCCAACAAGCCCGGTTTCACCAACCTAGAACAAAGGCACAACCAAGAAGTCCAGGGATGGCAGACCCCCATAAGATGCTCTCAGAAACCTTTTACTTCACTTCGCCCTCTTAGGGCACCCCACTTCGGGGCAGTAGTCCCCTCTGTTGTTGGAGCCTGGAGCTCCAAACCTATCCTTTGTTGCCGATCACTAGGCTTCCCTACGTATCGCCTCCTAGTTCATTATTGCACACCAGTTATTTTTTTAAAGGCATAAGTTAGTAATGTCAGAGACACTAGTCCTTGAACATTAGGACATTTCTAGTCTGACATGCAAGCCAGAACAAGACTTCCAGGTATTTTCACGTTGGATATCTGGGTTCCCTCTCTACTGACGCTTCACCTCTTCCAAGGATATTCTACCAGAGGAACCCAGACGCTCAGAACTATCCGCACTCAGGGATCTCCGGTTGGACACAGCTTTTAGTCCCGACCAGGGCGACTGGAATGACACTTCACGGATCCAATTCTCCGGTGGGATTTCCCCCTCCCTGCCCTCTTTTTATTAAGTTTAACATAGAAGCAAGGGTCAGGGGTGACACCCTTGCGCCTCCACCCATTCCACAGACACGAATCCTTTGCCTCTGTGGTTTGGAGCATCGGTCCCTTGCTAGAGGCTACCGATGCTTATTGGACGGTACCTGGCGGGACACTTCCACGCCAGGCACCGATCGTCTTCCCAGAAGACGCCGCTCTCTGTTTTGCTTTTTTTCTCCCTCCCTTTCACTTCCTAACCTCTCTCCTTTCTCAAGCCATTCAGCGGGAAGTTTGAAGAGCTGGACCCCGAAATCGGTCCGAATGAAGCTTCGCCAACATCCCGGGCCCCTTAGGGGAAATCATCAAAGGGTAAGTGATGGCTACGACAACAGCATTCCACCCCTCCGTCCAAATGTCTAAGGTGACCACGTCAGGGAAGGATCTCAGAATTGTCACACACAATGCACAGGGTTTGAACTCCCCCTGTAAACGTAGAAAAGCTTTTGAAAATTACAAAGCCCTGAACATAGACATAGTATTAGTACAGGAGACACATTTTCCGATCCGATGCAACCCCAAATTCCTACACGCACATTACCCAACGTTCTATCTAGCGAACGCCGCAAACAAAAACTAAAGGGGTAGCAATCCTGCTCTCGAAACATAGCAAGTTCTCCTACATCTCTGACCACAGAGACCCTGAAGGTAGATTTATCCTAGTCAAAGGTACTATCGAAGCTAACATTTATTCCATAATCTCTTACTATGCCCCCAATAAAGGCCAAACCAAATTCTTCCAAACACTCCTCAAAACCGTATTACCTCTCGTAGAAGGCAAGGTCATCTTTGGGGGGACTCAAACATTGCTTTCGATCAGGGACTCGACAAATCGAAACCTCCGAAGGCCCAACTGACACGCCCCACCAAAGCCAGCCTGAACATTGCAAAATCCCTTCACTCTCACGGTCTGATCGACATATGGAGGGAACTTAATCCCTCAAAAAGGGACTTTACTCACTTCTCAGCCCCCCATCAGTCATACGCCAGAATAGATCATATCCTGGTACCCCCTACCCTTATACCATCGACACAGAAGGCGACCATAATCAACATTGTCTGGTCAGACCATTCACTAGTCCTTCTTACTATGCAAAACTCCCTCACTAGACCGACGGGACCGCACTGGCGTCTAAACGAATCCATCCTGAGTGACCCCGTTATAACCGCTGAAATAGAGAAATCCCTGCAGGAATACTTCCTCCTCAACAATGTAGAAGACATCTCACGCGAGACCCTTTGTGCTGCCCACAAGGCTATCATCAGGGGCAAAATCATTGGTATAGCCACTCAACTAAAGAAAGAAAGACCAATTGACATTAAAAAACTTGAAAAGACTTTCGCTGCCATCAAAATCCAGCACAAGAAGTGTCCCTTTAGGCCTAATAGATCAATTGGATGCTGTAAGGTTGGAATTGAATTTAGCCCTAACGGTAAAAGCGGAAAAACATATCCGCTGGAGTGGAGCAAGATTCTACCACCAGAAAGATAAATTTGGTCTGATGCTGGCCTCCAAGCTTTCCCCAAAGCCGCGTACCAACTGCTTTCCCAAGATTAGAGCAGCAGGTAATCCTCCCTCTGCTGACCCCACACCAAGGTACTAGAAGCCTTTCGAGGTTTCTACATCAAACTATATAGCATGTCCCCCTCGAATAAGGACCCTTTGATAGCCGGCTTTCTCCGCGACCTTCCGATACCGACCTTAACCGCTGAACACAAAGATGTTATGGAGGCGAGCACCTCTGTTGAGGAGATAAGGGAGGTCATTAAAAACCTCAAGACTGGCTCAGCTCCTGGGCCTGACGGCTTTCCCATACCATATTACAAAGCCTTCGCAGACACATTAGCACCTCACATGGCAAAATTCTTTAACGCAAAGGCAAAGGGATCTCCCTTAGATCCTCAACTCAATACCGCCTATGTAACGGTTATTCCCAAACCCAATAGGAATCCAGAAGACGTTGAAAACTATAGACCGATCTCCCTCATTAATAATGACCTCAAGATTTTGACGAAAATCCTAACCAACCGCTTATCCTCCTGTATAAATCGATACGTCCATAAAGATCAAGTAGGGTTCATTCCGGGCAGACAGGGGCCTGACCAAATCAGGAGGGCCATTGATCTAGTTTCCCTTCTCCAATCAGGTTGGGACGGGGACCTCAAACAAGAAGGGATGATTCTATCCCTAGACCTTCATAAGGCCTTTGACGCAGTCGAATGGCCTTATCTATTAGCTTTATTAGAGCAATGGGGATTTGGTAATCGCTTAATGGGCATTATACACTCCCTCTACTCTACACCAACAGCGGGCACCACTCAAAACCCTTCAACATAGCAAAAGGCACTAGACAGGGCTGCCCCCTGTCCCGGTTATTATTCGCCATAGCCATCGAGACACTGGCAGTTGCGATTCGTTCCAATCCCAATTCCCAAGGCATTTCTTGTGGTTCTCTAATACACAAGTGCGGCCTCTTCGCCGATGATATGCTACTTTTCATAACTTCCCCTATCACATCCCTCCCCAACCTCTGTAAACTCCTTAACAATTTTGCTAAGGCATTGGGCCTCAGGGTAAACTATGACAAATCCCATGCCCTAAACATTTCTTTGAAACTAGCCACATTGGAGATGCTGCAAAGCTTGTTTAAATTTCGTTGGAACGCCTCTTCAATAGACTATCTAGGAATTAATCTAACCGCTAAAATAGACCAACTGTATTCAGAAAACTTCCCCCCAACCTACCATAAACTGGAATCGGAGCTGAAGACCTGGGCCAGTAAAGAACTTTCCTGGCTGGGTAGGATCCACTCAATAAAAATGACACTTCTCCCCAGACTGTTATACTTCTTTCGAGCCATTCCGATTACTCTAAGGAAAGATCACTTGCTATCCCTCCATAGAAAAATCATCAAGTTTATCTGGGGGGAGCTGGCTACAGGTTACCAAGAAACACTCTATACCGACAGCGTACGCGAGGAGGGTTGGGGCTTCCAAGACTACTTTGGTACTAATCAGGCAGCGAGATTGGCTCAACTCCCTACAGTCTATTCCAGAGCCGAAAAGCCAGACTGGATCCAAATAGAGAGACAGGCGGCCCCAAATTACACCCTTGACTATTTACTATGGATCCCATCCAGGGAAAGACCCCCCATACTTTCACCGATCCTTTCACAATCCCTTACGCTCTGGGATACCTTGAAAATTCATACCGCCTTAACCTCTGACTCCCGTCCCCTGGCCCACATTTTCAACAACCCGGATTTCGCTCCTGGCTAAGACATCAAATCCTTTAAATGGTGGTTGGACAAAGGGTTGTATCGGATCGGTCACTTCTTTATTGCAACAGGCCCAATAACTATAAAATTCTGTGAACAACAACTGGAGATCCCTGGAAGGGAGCGATTCCGGTTTCACCAAATACAACACTTTATCCACAAAATATGGAAAGGAAAGCCCATCCCGCCAAGATTCACTCCATATGAGTTATGGTCGGGACAAGCAATGGATCAGAGGGGTGGAATCTCTGTTATATACCAAGCTCTAGCCCAGCAAGCAGGCAAAACCCCTTACATGTCAGCATGGGAAAATGATCTCCGAATTCATTGGGATCTTGAAAAATGGCAAACATCCTTCTCCAGAGCCTTTAAGGGGATAAGGAACATTTCCCTAATAGAATCTAACCTCAAAGTGATGACCAGATGGTATCTCACGCCTACTAAATTGGCCCACATGTATCCTTCTGCAACCCCACGGTGCTTTAGGGGATGCAAAATTAATGGCTCCATGGCCCACATCTGGTGGGAATGTCCCAAAATCAGGGCATTCTGGAAGAGAATGTTCAACCTCATCCACACTGTGACGGGCCTCCAAATTCCCAGAATCCCAGCAGTTGCCCTCCTAAATGATAGTGTCCCAAAGACTACTAAAGGAAATCGCAAATTAATCCACTTCATTCTTTTGGGTGCTAAGATGACAATTGCCAAGGCCTGGAAACAACCCGGGGTCTCCTTTTCAGCCGCCAAGCGGAAAATTTCTTGGATGATGTCCCAAGAGAAACTGACCAGTATGTTGCTAAACTCTAAAGCACACTTTGAATCCACCTGGGAATCTTGGGCCAAACATGTGGGGATCTCCCTTTTCCCAGGATGCAATCATAACCAGTAAGCTTCAACACTTGCCCTCCAACCCACCTCTTGCTGAATGGACCCTCGTTCTTTCTCACCCTCTTCCTCCCCTATCTTCTTCTATTTCCCCCTTTTTTAATTTTTTCTCTTTTTTGATTTGCCTAGCTTAGGTATGATGTTGTCTTATACTATGCTCCATTAGTCACTGATGTTCAATTGCCTCCGGGCTCTCCAAGCTCAGAGCCCCACCCTAGGGGCTCATGGGTTAAATGTACATTTTAACCCCACGCAAGCAGTAATCTGCCCAGAAGAGATACTGGATACACTCCGGGTATCCCGGATGGCTGTCCCGGCACAGTAAGATCCCTTTAGGGGTTTCGGGGGGGCTTCCCGAGGCTCCTGGAACCAGGTATAGCCAGGCAGGTGCATTGTGAGATGCTCTATGTTCTACCTAGGAATTTGTACCCCGAACATATCTCACCTGTTTTTCATGTTTGTACACGAGTTTGCATATGGAAGGCATTGTAAATTTATATTTACTTTTTGTTATGATCTGGTACATTGTACCTTATTTTTAATGTATCGCATGTCTCTTGTTTTGCATTTTTGAAAATAATAAAAACTTTGAAAGAGAAAGAATGCTGGATGCAGAAGAGGCCAGTAGCTCAATTGCATATTGAGCAAGTTCTGGCCAGTGGTCCATCCTCAAGACCCAGTAACCCAGTGGATGCTCTGTTGGAACGGTCTCCAAGTCTACTCTTGCCCCTAGATATTCCTGCACCATGTAATGCAGACGCTGGCGATGGTTGCTGGAACCGATCAGACCTTGGCGCTGAGGACTGAAAAATTGTCTGAAGGCATCGGTCAGCCGGCCACCTTCTCTACCGCTCCTCCTTTGACTGAACGAAGCCTCAGCAACACATTGTCCAGCACCAGGAAATTGTAACCTCCCAGGGTCTGGAAATGCATTGCACAAACCTTTCTTCAAGGCCTCCTGAAGATGTTTCTTCCTCTGCTCCCTCTGTGAAGGCAGGATGAGTTCTGCAACCTCACCCATGTAACGTGGATCAAGAAGGGTTGCCAGCCAGTAATGATCCCTCTACTTGATACTACGAATCCTAGGGTCCATTTGCAGGCTTCGCAGAATCAGGGAGGCCATGCAGCATAAGTTTGCAGAGGCATTCGATTCTGAGTCCTCTGGGTCACTAAGGATCACATGATCCGTAACAACCTCCTCCCAGCCACGTACAACTCCTTGGGTTTCTGGGGACTGAAAATGATCCCTTGAAGACTGCTGCTGAGTGTTATTCTCCACGTCCATGCTGACACAATCCTCCTCCTCATCTTCTTCCTGTGTGTTTGACGGGCCCACAGGAATACTATCTGGATAAATGGGGCCTTGAGAGGTAAGGAAGTCCTCCTCTTCCTCCCGCTGTTCTGCCTCAAGTGCCCTGTCCATTATTCCACAAAGCGTGTGCTCCAACAGGAAGATAAGAGGGACAGTATCATTGATGCATGCATTGTCACTGCTCACCATCCTCGTGGCCTCCTCAAATGGTGACAGGACAGTGCATGCATCCTTGATCAGTAGCCACTGGCGTGGCAAAAAAAAGCCAAGCTCCCCTGACCCTGTCCTGGTGCCATACTCACACAGGTACTCATTGATGGCACTCTGCTGTGTGTGCAGCCGCTGCAGCATTGCCAACTTTGAGTTCCACCTGGTGGGCATGTCACAAATGAGGCGGTTGGTGGGAAGGTTGCATTCCCTTTGAATGTCAGCCAGCCGAGCACTAGACATGTGCACTGCCGAAAAATTAGTTTGTTTTCGTTTCATTCGTTTTTGAGCTTTTTTCGCAAATTCGGAAATTAGAAAGTTCGGAAATTAGAAAATCCTAAATTTTCAGGGTTTTGAATTTCAGAATTCTGAACTTTTCGATTTTCGAAATTTTTTCATTTCCGAATTTTCGAGTTTCCGAAATTTTGGAAATTCAGAATTCGAAAATTCGGAAATCCGAAAATCCGGAAATTAAAAAATTTGGAAAAACAGTAATTTCAGAATTAACTAATTTTATCAAAAATTAGTTAAAAAAACTAATTTGGAACTAAACTAATTGCACATGTCTACCGAGCACTGGCATTGTATGACCGGTGGAAATGACCACAGACTTTTCTGGCCTGCCTCAGGAGATCCTGTAAGCCTGGGTACCTGCTCAAGAACTGCTGCACCACCAAATTCAGGACGTGAGCCAAACATGGAACATGGGTCAAGTGTCCCTGTCGGAGAGCGGAGAGAAGGTTGATGCCATTGTCGCATACAACCATTCCTGGCTGAAGCTGGCGTGGCGTCAACCACCTCTGAGCCTGCCCTTGCAGAGCTGACAGAATCTCTGCCCCAGTGTGGCTCCTGTCCCCTAAGCAGACCAACTCAAGCACTGCATGGCATCTTTTTACCTAAGTGCTTGCGAAGCCCCTTGACCGCTTACAGAGCACCGCTGGTTCAGAGGACAAATCTGCAGAGGAAGAGGCCATAGAGGAAGAAGAAGAGGAGGGGCGGAGGAGAGAGCTGTGGGAGAATCACCACTAGCATGTTGAAGGCGTGGTGGTGGAACAAGCTCCAACAATACTGAACCCTGTCCGGCATCCTGCCCAGCTGCCAGCAGAGTTACCCAGTGCGCCGTGAAGTAAAGGTAACGTCCCTGCCCCTGCCTGCTGGACCATGAGTAAGCGGTAATATGCACCTTACTTCTGACCACCCTGTCCAACGAGGCCAAAACATTGCCTTCCACATGCCGGTAGAGAGCTGGAATGGCCTTCCATAAAAAGAAATGGTGTTTTGGAACCTGCCACTGAGGTACAGCACATTCCACAAATTCACAAAAGGGGGCAGAGTCTACAAGCTGAAAAGGCAGCAGTTGCAGTGCTAGCAATTTGGCCATGCTAGCATTCAGACACTGAGCATGTGGATGGCTGGGACCCAATTTCTTTCTACAGATTGGCTGCAAGTACTTGGGACACCTTTTGCTATACCTTCATTCCTCTCAGTGCAGGTTTTTGAGAAGACTGGAGGTATAGTGGGGTTGGAGATCCCAGATGAGGAGCAAGGAGAAGTCCGCCTTTTTCTTTGATGTGGGTCTTTCAAGTGCTGTTGCCAACGGACTGCTTCAGACATAGGTTGCAAACAGCAACGGTGCAATCTGCTGCACAGGTGTCAAAAAAGGCCCACACCAAGGAACTTTTCAAAATCAGCGGGGGAGTCAGCAGTTCCCTGCACCTGCGGAGCTCTACGGTGTGATGCAATAGGGTGGCTGCCCTTAAGCTGCCCCCTGGAGGGCATCCTGCCTCGTTGGAGATGTGTCTCCTCCTCCTCATCCTCCTCCTCTCAGGCACCCAAGTAGAGTCAGTGACCTCATCATCCCCTCCCTGCTCGTCACTGGAGCAAATTTGGCAGTATGCTGCAGCTGGGGGAACATGAATGCGAGTTTCTTGTCCTTCTTGGGCACCCCCTCTCTCTAGGCTCACGTTACTCCCTTCCTCAACCTGGGTACCAACATCGGAGCCTTCAAATCGCTGCGCATCCTCCAGCAGCATGTACCCGACACTGTGGTCGAATAGTTCGGGGGACTCCTCCGTGCATTATGGTGGGGCTACGGAAGGAGTGATCGTGGACAAGGAGCCCGTGGAATAGGCCGCTTTGGCAGCTGCATTGAAAGGCAATCTACTCTGAGCCTGGGTGACAGAGGATGAGGAGGATTAGGACGGCTTTGTTTTCCACTCCATAAACTCTTCTGCATGTTCTGGCTCAATAACACGGCCAGCAGCAGAAAAATAGGGCAAGCGTGCCCCACGGCCACGTGCAGAGTATGCACCATGTTCACGACAAGCACTGTTTACTGTAGACACAGAGCCTGCTTGTCCTCTTTTATTGGCCTGCGAACGTCTGCCTCTCCTTGGTGGCCTTCCAGAAATGATGTATATTTTGTTTTGCAACACCACACTACACTGTATTAGGTACTGTGTACACCACCAGAAAAGTAGTAGCAACTGTACTACAGCTGCACTGTATTGTGTACTGTGTACATCACCAGAAAAGTAGTAGCAAGTGCACTACGGCTGCACTGTATTGTGTACACCACCAGAAAAGTAGTAGCAACTGCACTATGGCTGCACTGTTCTGTGTACACCACCAGAAGTGTAGTAGCAACTGCACTACGTCTGCACTGTATTGTGTACTCCACCAGAAAAGTAGTAGCAAGTGCACTACGGCTGCACTGTATTGTGTACTGTGTACACTACCAGAAAAGTAGTAGCAATTGCCCTACGGCTGCACTGTATTGTGTACTGTGTACAACACCAGAAAAGTAGTAGCAACTGCACTATGGCTTCACTGTATTGTGTACACCACCAGAAGTGTAGTAGCAACTGCACTACGGCTACACTGTATTGTGTACTGTGTACACCACCAGAAAAGTAGTAGCAACTGCACTATGGGTGCACTGTATTGTGTACTGTGTACACCCCCAGAAGTGTAGTAGCAACTGCACTATGGCTGCACTGTATTGTGTACTGTGTACACCACCAGAAAAGTAGTAGCAACTGCACTACGGGTACACTGTATTGTGTACACCACCAGACGTGTAGTAGCAACTGCACTACGGCTGCACTGTATTGTGTACTGTTTACACCACCAGAAAAGTAGTAGCAAGTGCAGTACAGCTGCACTTTTTTGTGTACACCACCAGAAGTGTAGTAGCGACTGCACTACGGCTGCACTGTATTGTACTGTACAGAAGTGTAGTAGAAAAAGTACACCAGGAATGCACTGTAGATATAGGGTACACTGGATGCAGAGTGTATATATATATATATATATTGTGAGGGGGTTAGCTCGGCAGCGGGTGTGTGTGACCCCCGGGATGGGCTCCCCACACAAAAACAGGCCCAGCAAACGGAGGTTGTGGTTTTCAAAATCAAAAAGGTGCGGTTTATTTTCTATTTACAGTGACAAAACACAGCAAAGCAAAAGAAACATAAATAAAATAAATCCTGGTCAACTTGACCTCTGAGTAAACATACAGGTTTCCTAACTAACAACTGGGATCAGCCTAGTGCTGTCCTAGTCCCTAAGTCCCTGGTTTTAAATGTCCAAGCAAATAGCCACACAGGCTTTGTCTCACCGCACAGGGGTTCACTCTCCCTAGACAGTCCACACAGGTCTGGTTCCAGGCATGAGCTAACACCTAATGAATCTGGGAGTTCTTATAGAGGCCTAAATGAGCTGACAAGCTTCAGCTGGTCTCATCAACTCCCTGTCTGCACGACGCCCCACACTCTCCCTAGAGGTATGAGTCATCCATGAGCCCACTAGCCTCAGCTGGGCTTATACAACTCTCCACCTAGTTGTATAAGTCGGCGTAAAGCCTGAATCTGCGCGAAATATATCTACCCCCCTGGATGCAACCAGGTGACTTTACCTTCCTGCTGTCACATACCCCCCCCTCTTGTTTTAACCTCGGGGTTGGAACACCAGCAATCAGGCATTCATGTACTCGAGACAAAGCATCCACATTCCCCATTTGAACGCCAGGGCGATGCTTTACTGTGAAGTTGAATTCCTGGAGGGCCAGGAACCACCTATTCACTCTTCTATTTGTTTCCTTGTTTTGAGCCATCCACTTTAACGGAGCGTGATCCGTAACCATGTCAAAGTGCCTACCTAGCAGGTAGTACCGAAGGGAATCTAGAGCCCACTTCACCGCTAAACACTCCTTTTCAACGGTGGCGTAATTTACCTCATGGGACTTCAACTTCCTGCTGAGGTAAATGACTGGGTGCTCTTCCCCGTTCCAGACCTGGGACAATACTGCTCCTAACCCCACATCTGACGCATCACTTTGTACGACAAAGTCTTTAGAGAAGTCGGGTGAGTACAACACTGGCTGGCTACATAAGGCTTGTTTCAAGAATTGGAATGCTGCCTCAGCCTCGGGGGTCCATTTAATCATGACTGACCCTTTCCCCTTCGTCAGGTTGGTTAGGGGCACAGCCTTAGAAGCAAAGTGGGGAATGAATCGCCGATAATACCCAGCGATTCCCAGAAAGGCTCGTACCTGCTTCTTGCTGTTGGGACGTGGCCAACTCTGGATGGCCTCGACTTTGTTGAGTTGGGGTTTTATTACTCCCCTCCCAATGGTGTACCCAAGATATTTGGCCTCCTCCTGCCCAATGGTACACTTCTTGGGGTTAGCCGTAAACCCCGCTTCCCGAACAGAGTCCAGGACTGCTTGCACTTTTGGCAGATGTGAGGCCCAATCTGTGCTATGGACAATTACGTCATCCAGGTAAGCCGCAGCATACTTCCGATGGGGCCTCAGCATCTGGTCCATTTTCCGCTGGAATGTGGCCGGCGCATTCTGTAACCCGAACGGCATTCTTTTATATTGGAACGCCCCGTCTGGGGTTACAAATGCGGTTTTCTCTTTGGCCGACTTGGCCAGGGGGATTTGCCAATACCCTTTTGTGAGGTCAAGAGTCGTCATGTATCGGGCTGTTCCCAGCCGGTCGATCAACTCATCTATACGTGGCATGGGGTAGGTGTCAAATTTTGTAACTTTGTTCAACTGACGAAAATCGTTACAAAATCGCCAGCTCCCATCCGGTTTAGGCACCAACACAATGGGACTAGACCAATCACTTTGGGACTCCTCTATCACCCCTAAGCTCAGCATTTTCTGTAATTCCTCCCGTATTGCCTCCCGTCGGGCCTCTGGGATCCGATAGGGTTTTAACTTCACCCTTTCACCGGGCGGGGTAATGATGTCATGCTCTACCCCAGATGTTTGTCCCGGCAGCTCAGAGAATACCTCCTTGTTGCGAAGCACAAACTCCTTAACCTCCTGTTGTTGGGGTTGTGACAAGGTGGCTGCTATTCCAACCTCAGGAATCACGCAACCAGTTTGAGCTGGTGACCAAGTGTCTGCGACTAGGGACTCTCTATCCCTCCAGGCTTTCAACAGATTAACGTGATAGATCTGTTCGGGCTTTCGCCTTCCTGGTTGTCTGACCTTGTAATTCACTTCGCTCACTTTTTCCATTATCTCATAGGGGCCTTGCCATTTGGCAAGGAATTTACTTTCAACCGTAGGGACAAGTACCAGTATCCTATCCCCCGGGGAAAAGGTACGGGTCTTGGCTCCACGGTTGTACACTCTCTGCTGTGCTAACTGCGCTTGGGCCAAATGTTCCTTCACGATGGGCATTACCTGTGCAATTCGGTCTTGCATCAGGGCGACATGCTCAATCACACTCCTGTGGGGAGAACTCTCACTTTCCCAAGTTTCCTTGGCAATATCCAACAGCCCTCTTGGGTGTCTCCCATACAGTAACTCAAAGGGGGAGAATCCCGTAGAGGATTGGGGCACCTCCCTAATAGCAAACATCAAATAAGGAAGTAGACAGTCCCAATCCTTTCCATCTCTATCCACCACTTTCTTCAACATTTGTTTTAGGGTTTTGTTGAATCTTTCAACCAGCCCATCGGTTTGGGGGTGATACACAGATGTACGCAATTGCGTCACTTTGAACAATTTACACAGCTCTTTCATAACCCGGGACATAAAGGGTGTACCTTGGTCCGTAAGCAGTTCTTTACAAATACCCACCCGGCTAACAACAAGAGATAGCTCTTTGGCTATGGTTTTGGCCGAGGTATTTCTGAGAGGGATCGCTTCTGGATAACGGGTGGCATAGTCCATTATAACCAATATGTACTGGTGCCCCCTAGCGGACTTGATTATAGGACCTACCAAATCCATTGCGATTCTCTCAAACGGGACCTCAATGATGGGTAGAGGGACCAGCGGGCTACGGAAATGTGGCATCGGGGCCGACCTCTGACACACAGGGCAGGAGGAACAATAATTTTCTATGTCCTTCATCACCCCAGGCCAATAGAATCTCTGTAATACCCTCTCTCGGGTTTTCTCTGTCCCCAGATGACCTCCAAGAATGTGCCCATGGGCCAACTCCAACACCAACTTCCTGTAAGGTTTGGGCACCACAAGCTGCTCAACGGTTTCTTCTGCCCTTTTTGCCACCCGATACAGTAGGTCCTTCTCTACGCTGAAGTATGGGTAAGTGCAGGTATTATCTGGGTTCACTAACTCGCCATCTATTTCCACTACGTTTTCCCGTGCCTTTATTAGGGCGGGGTCTTTTAACTGTTCTGTGGCAAAATTTTCCCTGTGAACCTCCAGATCAGAAAACTCCACAGACGGTAGGTTTTCGTCTGAGGAGGTGGGCTCCTCTCCAGTTTCTTGAGTCTCCCCTGCCAATACTGACAAGGGAAATTCTGGAGAGTCCTCACCACTCTCAGAGGAGTTCTGGCTATCACATTCCTGGTACATAGGGGCACCAGTGGGGGGCTCAGGATCATCCCACAGTTCCCAGAACTTCGGAAAATCCCTTCCCACAATGGCATCATGCGGTAATTGAGATACTAACCCCACTGGATGAGAGAGGGTACCTTTGGGGGTCTCGAAACACACTGTAGTCACTGGATACTCTCGGGTGTCCCCATGCACACAAATAACAGCTACCTTGCTATTCCCAGAGACCTCTGTTTTAACTAATTCAGCCTTTATCAGGGTCACAAGGCTACCTGAATCCAGCAATACCACAACATTTCTACCATTAACACACATTTTGCATAAATGTTTCTCAGTTCCTCGAATGGCAGTGCATGCGACGGTCGCACACAGCGACTGACGTCTGCCCGTCAGAAAGTCACACTGCATGGGTTCCTCCACAACCGGGCAATTGGCTGCAATATGTCCCGCTTGCCGGCAGCGGTAGCAAACGATCCTTCTTGCCGCCTCTTGAGCCGCTGATTTCCCAGGCTGTTCTCGCCAAACTTGGGGTAGAGCTCCCACCCTCTCACTCTCTCCACCCTCACCCCTTGGAATCCTCTTATCCGCCCCTGGGGATGGTCTGGTCTTAGGGTGGAAAGTCCGAGTGTCTCTGGAAGAGGCCGTCAGGTTCTCTGTAGCCAAGTATTTCTCCACACGATCCACAAGACCATCGGCCGTCTCTGGGTCTCCATGGCTTACCCACTTTTGGATGGCAGTAGGAAGAGCTCTCAAAAACCGATCCATTACAACACGTTCCACAATCTTTGGTGCGGACAAAGTCTCTGGCTGTAGCCACTTTCTGCTCAGGTGAATGAGATCATACATTTGAGACCTGGGGGGTTTTCCAAGCTGGAAAGTCCAGTTATGCACACGCTGAGCCCGGACAGCCTGGGTGACACCCAGCCTTGCCAAAATTTCAGCTTTTAGCATCACATAGTCTTTTGCTTGGTTAGGCTCTAGGTCATAGTAAGCTTTCTGCGATTCACCAGTTAACAGAGGAGCCACCAGTCCAGCCCACTGCTCCTCAGGCCACTTTTCTCTTTCAGCGGTCCTTTCAAATGTGGTCAAAAATACCTCTGGATCATCCTCTCCAGTCATTTTTGTCAATAAACGACTCACCCCAAAGGACGCGGTATTAGTGGGACGGCTTTCCTCACTGGTCTGCGGACGTTGCTGCATTACTGCTTCCATTTGTTGTAGTCTCTGCTCTTGCTTCTGTAACAGGTCTATGAAGCGGGCCTCAGATTGCTGCTGGGCTTGTTGCTGAGCTTCCAGACTCTGTTGGTGAGCTTGCTGCTGGGCTGCAAGGCTCTGTTGATGAGCTTGCTGCTGGGCTGCAAGGCTCCTTTGCAAACCTGCATTTGTCTGCTGTTGATTGGCATTTGCTAGAGCCAGCTGTTTCAGTATCTCCTCCATGCTGGCTTAAAAAAAACTGCCACTGGTTCTCCACCAACTACGAGGGGGTTAGCTCGGCAGCGGGTGTGTGTGACCCCCGGGATGGGCTCCCCACACAAAAACAGGCCCAGCAAACGGAGGTTGTGGTTTTCAAAATCAAAAAGGTGCGGTTTATTTTCTATTTACAGTGACAAAACACAGCAAAGCAAAAGAAACATAAATAAAATAAATCCTGGTCAACTTGACCTCTGAGTAAACATACAGGTTTCCTAACTAACAACTGGGATCAGCCTAGTGCTGTCCTAGTCCCTAAGTCCCTGGTTTTAAATGTCCAAGCAAATAGCCACACAGGCTTTGTCTCACCGCACAGGGGTTCACTCTCCCTAGACAGTCCACACAGGTCTGGTTCCAGGCATGAGCTAACACCTAATGAATCTGGGAGTTCTTATAGAGGCCTAAATGAGCTGACAAGCTTCAGCTGGTCTCATCAACTCCCTGTCTGCACGACGCCCCACACTCTCCCTAGAGGTATGAGTCATCCATGAGCCCACTAGCCTCAGCTGGGCTTATACAACTCTCCACCTAGTTGTATAAGTCGGCGTAAAGCCTGAATCTGGGCGAAATATATCTACCCCCCTGGATGCAACCAGGTGACTTTACCTTCCTGCTGTCACAATATATATATATATATATATATATATATATATATATATATATGTAGCGGGGTGTTCCCCTTTAATGCAGAGAAGAGAGACAAGAAGTTCCAGGTGAGAGGTGAGTCGGGAGGAAGTAGAGAAGAGACATGACTGGAAGTGAAAGCAGAGGAGAGAGACTACATCTCCCAGTACATCTTGCAGCACCCAGGGTACATTGCTCCGGAACAGAGACTGCTGGGGCAGACTTTATAAAGGGGAGGTGGAGTTTGTTCTGTCTCTTTTGGACACCACCTCTCCTAGCAAGAGGATCTCTGTGCTGAACTGCTGTATGCACAAGGCCTGAAGCCTGGGCCTTGTGCTCTTTTCCAAAGAGCCCCTCTGCCAGCCTAGCAGAGCCTTAGAGACATCTTCTCCTCCTTGCTGCAGTACACCAGAAGGATTGAAGACTTGGATGTCGGTGGATTCCTGTTCCCAGACGAATCCGTGGAGGAAACGGACTTGGACTTGTCCGGGTGGTGAGAGCTGTTTAAAGACAGACACTTTATCTTTACTATTCGTTGGGATTACAAAGTTGTTCTTCAAGTGCACCACCGAAAGATTTCCAGCGAATATTGTTTCACTGAACTTCCATTTAGATCAGTCAGGCCTGACTGCATAGGTAGACATTGCTGGGTGTTAGTCTACCCATGAGGGGAAGTAGCTGTAAAAGGGCAGCGCTAGAGTTGCATAGCAATACTTTATTATTCTGATTACTCTGTTTATCTTTATTACTGTTTATTGCAGGGATCTGCAACTTGTTATACTGTTGTTTATTACTTGCCCATTAGCATCAGTAAAATATCTGGGTCAAGTACATTGGTGTCAGTTTCACTTACTTTAATAGAAGTTTTAAAGTATATCACTGTGTGTGTTTGCCATAGGACTGCGTCACCTAGAGTTGCGGTCACGCGGTCCTATCTCCCCTTACTAGCTGTGCCACGGGAGGTTAGAGCCGATTGCCAGGTGTTGACAGCGGTGCACTACAGGGCCCAAAACAAAACCAGCGGCTCTCTTAACTGGGGGTAGCGCTACACGTGGGGGCGAGTCCGGGATCTCTGTACGTTGCACGCTGCAATCAAGCCGGTCAGAAGTACCAGCATGGACACGCTAGCAATGTCACAATGGTGCGCAGCGGCTGGCACCGATCCAACCGCGGTGCTAGTTATTGAACTCCCGGGGGGGATCTGGCAAGAAGAAGCGATAAAGCAGCTAATAATGTCACTATCACCGAGCCAGAAAGCATGGGTGAGGGATACAAGGTCAAATGCCTAGTTTACGTACGCACTGGTAGAATGGAAAGACGAAATCCCAGAGCAATTTAAAAGTCCAAGTATACAAGCCATAGATAATCAGATCTATCACTTGATACATACGCTGCCAGTGAAGGGAGAATGGTTCCAGACACCAAAACCATCATCTCCACAGATATCTACACCGCCTGCCACCCTCAGCGCAGAATTATGCGCGGTCCTGGGGGAGATTGTAGCCCAGTGTAAGAAGGATCCTACAGACTACCAAATGTCGGGATACAGAAAACTTGGAGTATTCTCTGGAAGGAAACCTGTACCTTCGGGTGAAGAGGGGTTTGAGGAGTGGTTAGACGGCGCCACTCAGGCCTTAGAAGAATGGGAAGTCCCAGAACCCAGAAAGAAACAGAGAATCACAGAGAGTTTGAAGGGGCCTGCTCTGGAGGCCATACGCAACCTTAAGCTAACTAAGTAAGAAGGACTGTGATGCGCAGGATTATCTGGACATTCTGCAGAATGTGTTCGGCGGGACGGAAAAGGTCCCTGAACTTACTTACCAGCTGGAACACTGCTACCAAAAGCAAGGAGAAAAGCTGTGAGACTTCATAAGACGCCTGGATAAGATCCTGCACCAGATCTTGCTGAAGAAAGGGATTGATCCCAGGAAAGTGGATGAGGCCCGTGCCCAGCAGGTGTTGAGGGGAGCTCAACCCTTAGACCCCATCGCATTAGTGCTACGCATCCGGCAGGACGGGAGCAGCCTGGAATACCCCGACTTGATCCGGATAGTCAGGGAGGAGGAGGCATTGTTTTGCTAGATAAAACAAGCTATATGGAAGAAATGTATAACATCTTGAGCGATCAAGATACCTACAAAGAAATATACAGTAATCCCACCCCTAAATATAAGAAAAAATTGACCAGTTTAATCACTAGAGGTTTCGATTCTAAAATTTTAAATTACAAAGAGAAGTCGTTTCTTGTTCCCTTGGCCCCTAGAATTCCAATTATATACTATCTACCTAAAATTCATAAAGATCCTCTTCACCCTCCCGGACGTCCCATCATTAGTGGGATAGATTCCGTTACATCAAAGATAGGTAGATATATAGATTTTTTCTTGCAACCTTCTGTCAAGACCACACCATCCTATTTAAAAGACACTAAAGATGTCATTCAACGCCTTATGTCGGTAACTTTTGAGGGCGAGTTTATCATGGCCACGGCGGATGTGGCGTCCCTATACACCTGCATCCCACATAATAGAGGTATGGAGGCTGCTCAAGAATTTTTGAATAGGGACCTCACGTTGGCTGCCCCACAGGTTAGTTTCATCATGGAACTATTAGAATTTGCGACACAACACAACTATTTCTGGTTTGATGGGCATTATTATCTCCAACAGAAAGGTGTGGCAATGGGGGCAAAATTTGCACCTAGTTTGGCCAATCTATTCATGGCCAAGTGGGAGGAGGACGTCGTCTATGCCCTGCAGGAGCCTCGGCTTCTGCTTTGGGCCAGGTACATAGACGACGTCCTCCTCCTATGGGCTGGAACTTCATTGACGTTAGAGAATTTTCTCTCTACGTTAAACAACAACGATAGAGGCATTACTCTTACACATGAATCCAGTCAGTCCATGATACACTTTCTAGACCTACAGATTGAAAGATCTGAACAACAATTGAAATTTAGCACCTACTTCAAGCCTACCGACAGAAATGGGTTTATACCCATGAACAGTTGCCATCATGGGTCGTGGTTGAAGTCGGTCCCCAAAAGTCAGTTCCTGTGCCTTCGCAGGATCTGTACAGAAACAGAAACCTTTGTGGCACAAGCAAACGTGCTAAAAAACAGATTTTCTTTCTCGTACATCACGGGACACGGAGCGACATAGTCATTACTAATGGGTTATATAGATACCGTCAGGTGCTGGCACTGGCAACTTCCAAAACCGGAAGTACCCTCCCCTATATAAGCCCCTCCCATCCGGGAGCACCTCAGTTTTTTGCCAGTGTCTAAGGTGTTGGCCAAGAAGAAACATGTGTTTTTCACTGAGCTTGCGTACAGGTTCTTTTGGGCCTCAGTAAGCTATTCCGGATCCGACCAAAAAAGCTTCATAGCTAAACGGTCGGTACCCGGGCCTTGCAGAGAAGAGCAAGGTTTTGCCTGTAATGCTTCTCTTAGGAGAGCTGGACCCTGGGATCCAGAGCTCTGGTCATACCCACGACCAAGATGTTTTCTGTGCAGGGTGCTATACAGGTCCAGGGGAGTGGAATCCTTGGGAACCCGGTCCCTGAAGGTTTGATTACAATGCCTGCCGTGATAGGTGAAGTTTGGGCTTTTGTGGACCAAACAAAGTCCTGCGGCGGGGAACAGGTAAGTGGGGGCCCCCAGGAACTTGGTTCTATTGGGGGACCCCCAAGCCTAATTTGTCTTTCTGTCTGTTACCTAACGGTATTCCCGCTAATATTCTGTGTATGCCTGTTACTACTGAGAAAATGTAAAAATTTTAATAGTAGGCAAGAAAAAAAAAAAAATGTAAGACCGCGGTACCTGTGTTAGACACTAGAGGCCGCTATGGTTCTTTTCTTGTAATGTGGATTTTTTTCTTCCAGAATCAAATCCAGGCAGTTGGTATGTTCTCTGCTGGAAAGCTGTCTCCTCTGCCCTGTTGCTGCGCTCATCCATCCCCGGGCCCTGCGGCAAAGGGACCCTGGCTCCCATCTAGCTCCTTGTTGTTTTCAAAAAAGGCGCACGTGCCCGCGCGCGTGCGCGTGCACGCGCCTCTATTCATAGAGGCGATCTGGAAAAAGGGGCGGAGCGGGTGGATGACGCTCAGGTGTGCGCCGCGGCGCTACTGCGCATGTGCGGGCGTCCAGCGTGTTTTGAAGCACATTATAGCTGGCTGTTGAAGTGCACAGACAGAGCTAGCAACAATATAAAGGCACATAGAGGCGGTTGATGCAGGCATCCCCTAGAAAGGCACTTTAGTAGACACCAACTGTGATATAGCAGCAATTGTGCTAGACTATTCTCAGTAAAAGTGGTGTATTACGGCTGGAATACCTCAGCTTTAGGCTTAGGAATATGCCGTCCAGAAGCTCCGGAACTGAATCTTCCAGGAAGCGAAGGGGGTCTCATCGGGCTCTGAGGATCTTGGGCATACTTCTGCTGCACCAGTCTCCCCTGAAGTTCAGAGGTAAGTGACCGTAGAGACCCCGCAGGGGTACTTGGTACTGTGGCTGTCCTCAGTTCACCTGCTCCTGTGTATGTAACAGAGGAGGTTTTTTCCTCAGCTCTGGGAGGATTAGAGAGAGATTGTCAACATTGATCGCTGCCTCCCTGTCAGGGAAAGCACGCCGATCTCCATCTCCTCCTTCAAAGTGCCTGTTAGCAGAGCAACAGTCCCATACAGGGATCGACCTGCCTGAAGGGGATCAGGATAAGGTTGATTCTGTTATAGAGGAGTCAACAGTGGGGGAACCTTTTCTCAGCATCTCAAGCTGAAAGATTATGGGTTCAGTCTCTGACTAACATGGTCCGATCAGCATTTAAAAATGCACCTTGCGGAACCATCAACCACTACTGTATCCTCGTTGGGGTCGCTAGAAGCCCCCAGACTGTCTGTTCTTTTCCACTTCACCCTTTACTGAAAGGGCTTATTTACCAGGATTGGGAACGTCCTGAGAAAATATTTATTCCCCCAAGAGATTTCCGGTGGTCTATCCCATGGAGGATAAGTTCATCAAAAAAAAAAAAAAATGGAAGGTCCCTACAGTGGACGCAGCCATCTCTTGTATGTAAAAATCACTGACATGTCCAGTGGATAATGTCCAAATGTTCAAGAACCCAATAAATAAAAGATTGGAGTCCTTATGAAAGTCTGCTTCTTTCTACAGCAAGCTTGGTGACACAACCAGCAGTAGCAGCTATTGGGGTCTGCTAAGCAGTGAAGGATCAGTTGAAACAGGTCTTGAGGGACTTGACAGATCAGCAGGCTTTGCCCTAGCTGATCTACCTAGAGCCTTAGGCTTTGCGGTTGACGCCATAAGGATTCAGTCCATCAGGCCTCCCGCCTTACGCTGTCTATAGTACATATGAGTAGGCTTCTATGGCTCAAAAACTGGTCTGCTGAAGCTCCCTGTAAAGAATGGCTGGTTAGCGTCCCATTTCATGGTGAACGCTTATTCAGGGAAAACCTGGACAAATATATCCAGAAAATTTCCAGCGGTAAAAATACGCTCTTGCCGGTTAAAAACAGAGTTAGAGGTCCCTCTTTAAGAGGCCTGCTTCTCCAGTCCCTGGGGCATCGGCTGTGTAACAGTTCCGACGGCCTCCTCGGTCAATTCCCGGGGGTAAAAAACAGGGACAATAGCAGGGTAATGAGAAACCCTGGGTCAGGGGAGGTACAAAACCTCCCCCAAAGTTAAATTCATTGAAGGGTTGCCCCCACTCAGTCGGGTGGGGGGAGGACTCCAGTTGTTCGCAAGAGACCTGGCGGGACACGATCAAGACAGATAGGTGCTCTCCGCAGTATGTTTGGGATACAGTTTGGAGTTAAAAGACTCTCCTCCTTCCCATTTTTGAGGTCAAACGTGCCAAGGGATCCCCGGAAGATAGAGTCCCTCTTGTTGGCACTAGAACAACTATTGCTCCAAGGAGTAATTATGGAGGTTCCCCTGTAAGAATGAGGGTTTGGGTTTTACTCAAACCTCTTTACAGTCCCAAAGCAAACGTGGACGGGAGGCCCATATTAATTCTAAAAAGGGCTATACAAATTCCTGTATATCAGGACTTTCCGATGGAGTCGATCCGATCGGTGGCCACTGTCCTACAAGGGGAGGATTGGTTAGCCGCGATCGACATCAAAGATGCTTATTTGCACATTCCCATCTTTCCAGTCCACCAAAAATTTCTACGCTTTGCAGTAGAAGGGCGCCATTTTCAGTTCAGAGCCTTACCCTTCGGTTTGGCCACAGCACCACGAGTGTTTACAAAAATTCTGGCCCTTTATTGGCCAATCTAAGAACACAAGGTGTAATGATAATGGCACATCTAGATGACTTGTTGCTGATAGACCACTCAGTGAAAAAACTAGACGTGGTCGTTCACAAGACAATCAAGTATCTGGAATCTCACGGTTGGATTATCAACCGAGACAAGTTAGCCCTAAAAACAAGTCAAAAGTCTGGAATACTTGGGGCTAAGGTTGGATTCAGGCCAGAGAAAAATATTCTTGCCTCGAGGAAAGGTGTTGTCTTTGAAAGATTTGATCCACTTAGTGGGTACAAAAAAGACAGCCGTCCATACGCCTGTGCATAAGGCTGCTGGGAAAAATGGTGGCATCATTCGAAGCAGTACCCTACGGTCAATTCCATTCAAGGAATTTGCAGGGGGACATACTGTCAGCCTGGAACAAAAAAGTTCAGGCCCTAGACTTACAATGTCCTTGTCCCCTTCCGTTCGCAAGAGCCTCCGTTAGTGGTTGGTTCCCCAGAATCTGGAAAAAGGGAAATCCTTCAGTCTGATTTCTTGGAAGGTGGTCACTACAGATGCCAGCCTTATAGGCTGGGGAGCAGTACTGGAGCAATAGTCTCTCCAGGGCAGATGGTCGGATGCAGAAAAGGCCCTGCCCATCAATCTCTTAGAGATACGAGCAGCCCGGTATGCCCTAGTAGCATGGACATCCAAACTCCAAGGGTCCCCTGTCAGAATTCAATCATCAGGGGGGCACCAGGAGTCGTGCAGCCCAGAGGGAAGTAAATTACATCCTGAAATGGGCAGAAAAATATGTCCCAGCCATATCTGCGGTATTCATTCCAGGAGTGGAGAATTGGAAGGCGGACTTTCTAAGTCGCCAGCAATTAGGCCCAGAGGAAGGGTCCCTTCACCCCGAGGTTTTCTGGACAATATGTCAGCGGTGGGGAACATCGGATGTAGATCTTCTAGCATCCAGATTCAACGCAAAGGGGGACAGGTTTGTCTCTCGGACAAGGGATCCCCTAGCTTGCGGCTCGGATGCCCTAGTGTTCCCTTGGGATCAGTTCAAGCTGATATATGCATTCACACCGCCACAATGGTTACCTCGATTACTCCGCAGAATCAGGGTAGAAAAGAAACCAGTGATTCCGGTGGCTCCAGCGTGGCCCCGAAGAGCGTGGTACGCGGAGATTGTAAAATTTCAGTGGGGAGTCCTTGGACTCTCCCACGTCGTCCGGACCTGCTTTCGCAAGGACCGATATACCACCCTTCCTTACCAGCCCTAGGTTTGACGGCCTGGCTATGGAAGCCCACATTCTAAAAAAGAGAGGGCTCTCTAATCCTGTGGTATCTACCATGATCAATGCCAGGAAGCCGGTATCCAGGCAGATCTAATATAGAATCTGGAAGGCGTACATCGCGTGGTGTGAGGCCAAGAAATGGCATCCACATAAGTACGTAATAGGTAGGATTCTGGACTTCCTACAATGGGCTGTAGATAGGAAGCTTGCCTTGAGTACTATCAAGGGTCAGATTTCGGCCTTGTCAATATTTTTTCAAAGGCCCTTGGCTTTGCATTCACTAGTCAAAGCCTTTATACAAGGAGTGATGCGTATTAGTCCTCCGGTTAATATTCCCATATGTCCATGGGATCTAAACTTGGTTCTGTCGGTTCTACAGAAACAACCATTTGAACCATTACAGCATATTTCTTTGGTGCTTCTCACCAGGAAATTGATTTTTCTAGTAGCCATTTGTTCGGCTAAAAGAGTGTCGGAATTAGCAGCTATGTCCTGTAAGGAGCCATATCTGGTTATCCATAAGGATAGAGTAGTATTACGTCCTCATCCAGCCTTTCTTCCTAGGGTGGTACCGAGGTTTCACCGAGGTTTCATTTGAACCAAGATGTGGTTCTTCCTTCTTTTTTCCCCAAACCTACTTCGGTAGAGGAAAAGTTATTGCATTCTTTGGATGTAGTAAGAGCAGTTAAAGCTTATCTAAAAGCCACTGCTCAGATTCGCAGAACGGATACTTTGTTTATTCTGCCGGAAGGCCCCAGAAAGGGTCAGGCAGCGTCAAAATCTACTTTAGCCAAGTGGATTCGACAGGTCATAATACAAGCCTATGGCTTGAGAAGGAGACCGCCTCCGTTCAAAGTTAGAGCGCACTCCACGAGAGCAGTTGGAACTTCATGGGCAGTGCATCACCAGGCCTCCCTGGCTCAAATCTGTAAGGCCGCAACATGGTCTTCAGTTCACACGTTTACTAGGTTCTACCAGGTGGACGTTAGAAGTCAGGAGGATGTCGCCTTTGGGCGCAGTATGTTGCAGGCCGCAAAAGATCCTCATGTCTGATAGTGCTCAGCTTATATATGGTGTATCCCCCCCCTCATTGGGCATTGCTTTAGGACATCCCATTAGTAATGACTATGTCGCTCTGTGTCCCGTGATGTACGAGAAAGAAAATAGGATTTTTATAACAGCTTACCTGTAAAATCCTTTTCTTAGGAGTACATCACGGGACACAGAGCTCCCGCCCCTCTTTGGGGACACTTATTGCTTTGCTACAAAACTGAGGTGCTCCCGGATGGGAGGGGCTTATATAGGGGAGGGTACTTCCGGTTTTGGAAGTTGCCAGTGCCAGCACCTGACGGTATCTATATAACCCATTAGTAATGACTATGTCGCTCTATGTCCCGTGATGTACTCCTAAGAAAAGGATTTTACAGGTAAGCTGTTATAAAAATCCTATTTTTGGAAAAAGGGTATAATCAGGTGGAAATAGAAAGTGATTTGAAGAGAGTGTTGGATACAGAAAGATCTTCATTATTCAAAGATAGATTACCCAAAGAAGGAAATGATACCTTCAAATGGTCTTTCCTTACTACCTTTTCCACTCAATATAAACATATAAAAGCCATTTTTGAAAAACATTGGGGGATACTAAGGAATGATAGGGTGCTGGGTACACTCATACCAGAAAGACCTAAGGTAATATACAAAGGATTACCCTCTCTTCAAAACAAAATTGCACCCAACATCATAAATCCGCCCATAAAACCCACTTTCTTCCATAATTGGACGGGTTATTATCCCTGCAAAAAATGCATTGTTTGTAAACATAATACATGTGGAAGAAGGCCTACTAAGGAATTCAGATCCTCAGTGACCAACAAAGTCTACCCCATAAAACATTTTTGTACGTGTGCCACAACCCATGTGGTATATCTGTTGACCTGCCCATGCGGTAAACAGTACGTGGGTAGAACTATTAGATCTTTTACTGCCAGGGTATCTGAACATGTGAGTAAAATAAAATTTGGGAGTATCAAACATACTGTCCCCAGACATTATCGGCAAACCCTGATGGCACTCAATTCCTGGTCATAGACCATTTTGTTGCTCCATGGAGGGGTGGAGCCACTACTAGAGGAGTATCCAGACTGGAGACATTCTGGATATATGAGCTTCAGACCTACCAGCCACAGGGAATGAATGTTGAGTGGGATATTAATTCCTTTATCAACATGTCCTGATCATTATCCATTACAATACGACTTCTCTTTATTTATTCATCTTAATTTAATTTCATTTTTTAATATGCGCATGTGTTAATTCACATGCATTTTAATAATGGTAGTTTTGATATTGATATTAATGCCTATGTCATTTTTATTGATATTGATTGTCAGTATTGATTCTATTAATATTGGTTTTCATTTTGTTGACCAGCACTTATTGTACACAAATGTTGTTATTGTACTTATTTAGTGCGGTTGTGTGTATTAACCACACACAGATCGCACAGAACTGTACACTTAATATAACATATTAGATATGACACATTGTGTGAGACATTCTACTTAAAACATACACTATTACAACTCTGATAGTGTCACTTCTGTGTACAGTTAGTTTTTAGAAGTACTATTTCTGAGTAATATACATCCTGCTTGTAGTCTGCCCTCCAGCTTGAGACACACTTCCCTTTGGATTGGGGAGGATGTGCGTTGCGTGCTGTGGAGGGGCGGACCAACTGGTGTGTGTAGTGTGTGCTTGCCAGCGCCGTCCGTGTGATCAAATGTAGAGGCGTGGCTGCGGAGTGCGGCGGACCGACGTCTCGCCCTTCAGAGCGAGGCCTGGTTTACGCCACTTCCGGTTTCCTCCAGCCTTGCTCCACGGCGGATGTGACGTGTTGGCGCCGTGTCCAGGCCTTGTTTTCATAGCGAGGGCTGGATCCGGCGATACTCACATCGCATCCTATACAGTCTGCAGCGGAAGTGATGCTGGGATGCTATAGATTGACAGCGAGGCTTGGTTAAACGCTGTCACTTAAGGCAAACTGGAGTTCTCCTGTCCTTCTTTTAACTTAATATATTTTGACATTTTAAAAATTTTTGTTCATGGGATTATATAAAGATAAAAAATATATGATACCTTTGCTATTTTGACCATCCACAATTGAACACGAAACCGGAAGTGAAGTAATGGTGGTTCACTTCCGGGATTGTGGAGGTCAATTTGTTCATTTATTTGCGATGTGTGTGGGACAAGGTCCTTACCCCAGATGATGATTATTTAATCGAAACTAGTCGGGTGGACCTGTTCGTACACATCGCTCTTGTACCTGATATCATGCTTTTAAGACCATCCTGAATGTGAGTGTTACTTTGTTACGCTTTTTTATTAAATCCTTTCCAAACGGTATCATGCTATGTGAGTTTTTTTATATTTTCACACGCATGCATTCTGGATACCGAGCCCTTATATATATTGGTGACTGGCGTGTTGGATACCCTGTGTGATTGAAGTGACTAAACTCCTTCGATTCCAGAATACCCTTCACTTCCAGACCTTCCATATTGGGTTTAACCAACCCTCAAAGCCTTCTCTGATTTGGGTGGTGTATGCCTCTCCAAGTCCGAGACTTCTGGTAAGCCTCCTTCAACTCACCCTTGGTGGCGGTTTTCACATCTCTTTTCTACACAGAAAAAACTTTTTGGAATGCAAGTTCACATTTTGACCAAACACGTTCTCCAGGATTGAACATTATTTTTTAGATATATTTTTTCTTTCCATGGACTTTGTGTGATTAGAAAATTTATTTCACGTTGTGTTTACCATCATGGGTTTTACCATTATTGTTTAGTCACCATTACACATGTATCACTTAGCACGTTATTTTGGGTGTTTTCACGTGTTTATTTCATTATAATTGTGTATTTATTCATTATGATACACCGTTTATCCAGGTAGCGCTACACTTTTATTTTCTATCACTTTTACCTTTTTCTATTGGTAGTGTTGGCGGCTCCCTTGGTGCACATATATATATATTTGTCCAGCGCAGTATTACCCCCCTTTTCATACGCAAACTTAAGCTAAGTAAGAAGGACTGTGATGCGCAGGATTATCTGGACATTCTGCAGAATGTGTTCGGCGGGACGGAAAAGGTCCCTGAACTTACTTACCAGCTGGAACACTGCTACCAAAAGCAAGGAGAAAAGCTGTCAGACTTCATAAGACGCCTGGATAAGATCCTGCACCAGATCTTGCTGAAGAAAGGGATTGATCCCAGGAAAGTGGATGAGGCCCGTGCCCAGCAGGTGTTGAGGGGAGCTCAACCCTTAGACCCCATCGCATTAGTGCTACGCATCCGGCAGGACGGGAGCAGCCTGGAATACCCCGACTTGATCCGGATAGTCAGGGAGGAGGAGGCTATGTTGGAAGACAAAAGGAGGAGTCAACATACCGAACCAACTACCCTCCCTGCGGTGGGAGTCAGATCAGCTATGGCTACTGAACAAGACTCAGAAGTGGAGATCCTGAAGTCCCAAATGACCCAGGTGCTGGATCTTTTGACCACACTCCTGTCTGAAAACTCAGGAATGAAGGAACACGAGGAAATTAAGAATGAACCACGCCAGAGCAGTTCAACACCAACCTCCCCACAGAAGACAAGAGAGATTGTCTGTTTCAACTGTGGAGGTGTAGAATACTACCAGCGAGTATGTCCAAGTCCACGAATGGAGACAGAAGGCTGGCGGAGGCCTCAGAGAAGTGACCCAAGAATGGAGAGAAGATCCGGGCCTTAAAAAATAACTTTCCCTGAACCTGCGAGGGAACGGTGGAGGACACCTGCAGTTTATGCCGTCTCAGTGAACAACGCCTATCAGCCTTCCAAACAACGCCAGAAACGGCATTCCCAGGGCCGGAAGCTGAAGAGAGCACAAGTCCAAGTATGCCAGCCTGTTGTTACAAGTGTTTCCAAAAGGACTGCTACCGAATTGGTAGGTCCTCTGCCTGTAGTGCCTGTTCTGATCGAAGGGATCTACACCAGAGCCATCCTTGATATAGGTTCTCAGGTTACCCTAATGACCATAGACTTTTACAAGAAGTACCTATCATACCTGCCCCTGGAAGAGATGGGAGACACCAAGATTCAGGGTATCCAAGCAGAAGAGTACTCTTGTGATGGATGTGTGCGGGTCAAGTTGTCATGTGATCCATTGAGGGCTGGGGAGCCCCAGAACTTTGAGACACTGGCCATTGTCTGTCCCTGGCTGCCAGGGCCCTCAAGAAGCTATCTCATCATTGGGACCAATACCGATCTGGTGAAACGGCTTTTAGCCCCTGCTGTCCTCAGATGTGATCCCATACCCTCACTACCGGAAGAGGTTCCTGCTTCAGTACCAGAGGAAGAACCAAGAGTAGCTGAGACTGTGACTCCCAGGGAGAAGAGAAGGAAGAGAGTCATTCATCCTCCCCGGAAACAAACTCACAATCAGATGGGAGAAAGTTCTGAAGACACGGTCCTAACCTCAAGAAGGACCATGCCCACATCTGGTCCCTCCACTGTACATTTGGTGGAGGGCAACCCCAACTCACTTCCTGGCACAGTTAGACAGGTCGCCCCCACTGAAGCGACCTGTGGACAGGACAGCTCCCCATCATATGATGATTGGTGGGAGGCTCCTCTGTCAATCCTATGCAACCGCATTGAAGCTAAAATGTTTTGCAGATCTAAAAATGTTAGATGTCTTTGGGGACCAAAGAGTTCAAGTGGGGGGAGTGTGTAGCGGGGTGTTCCCCTTTAATGCAGAGAGACAAGAAGTTCCAGGTGAGAGGTGAGTCAGGAGGAAGTAGAGAAGAGACATGACTGGAAGTGAAAGCAGAGGAGAGAGACTACATCTCCCAGTACATCTTGCAGCACCCAGGGTACATTGCTCCGGAACAGAGACTGCTGGGGCAGACTTTATAAAGGGGAGGTGGAGTTTGTTCTGTCTCTTTTGGACACCCCCTCTCCTAGCAAGTGGATCTCTGTGCTGAACTGCTGTATGCACAAGGCCTAAAGCCTGGGCCTTGTGCTCTTTTCCAAAGAGCCCCTCTGCCAGCCTAGCAGAGCCTTAGAGACATCTTCTCCTCCTTGCTGCAGTACACCAGAAGGATTGAAGACTTGGATGTCGGTGGATTCCTGTTCCCAGACGAATCGGCGGAGGAAACGGACTTGGACTTGTCCGGGTGGTGAGAGCTGTTTAAAGACAGACACTTTATCTTTACTATTCGTTGGGATTACAAAGTTGTTCTTCAAGTGCACCACCGAAAGATTGCCAGCGAATAATGTTTCACTGAACTTCCATTTAGATCAGTCAGGTCTGACTGCATAGGTAGACATTGCTGGGTGTTAGTCTACCCATGAGGGGAAGTAGCTGTAAAAGGGCAGCGCTAGAGTTGCATAGCAATACTTTATTATTCTGATTACTCTGTTTATCTTTATTACTGTTTATTGCAGGGATCTGCAACTTGTTATACTGTTGTTTATTAATTGCCCATTAGCCTCAGTAAAATATCTGGGTCAAGTACATTGGTGTCAGCTTCACTTACTTTAATAGAAGTTTTAAAGTATATCACTGTGTGTGTTTGCCATAGGGCTGCGTCACCTAGAGTTGCGGTCCCGCGGTCCTATCTCCCCTTACTAGCTGTGCCACGGGAGGTTAGAGCCGATTGCCAGGGGTTGACAGCGGTGCACTACAGGGCCCAAAACTAAACCAGCGGCTCTCTTAACTGGGGGTAGCGCTACATATATGTATATATATATATTAGACTGTGTATATATACAGTTAGGAGAACAAGTATTTGATACACTGCTGATTTTGCAAGTTTTCCTACTTACAAAGCATGTAGAGGTCTGTAATTTTTATCATAGGTACTCTTCAACTGTGAGAGACGGAATCTAAAACAAAAATCCAGAAAATCACATTGTATGATTTTTAATCATTTCAATACAGGGCTTTTTATACCACTTCCATACTGGGCCTATTCTGGCACTTCTCTCCTACATGTACAAATCATCAATCTTTTGCTAGAAAATTACTCAGAAGCCCCAAACATTATATATATATTTTTTTTAGCAGACACCTTAGGGAATAAAATGACGGTCGTTGCAACTTTTTATCTTGCACGGTATTTGCGCAATAATTTTTCAAACGCCTTTTTTGGGGAAAAAAATGGTTTCATGAATTAAAAAATAACACAACAGTAAAGTTAGCCCAATTTGTTTGTAAAATATGAAAGCTTATGTTAAGCCGAGTAAATAGATACCTAACATATCACGCTTTAAAATTGCGCACACTCATGGAATGGTGCCAAACTTCGGTACTTAAAAATCTCCATAGACGACGCTTTGAAATTTTTTACAGGTTAGAGTTACAGAGGAGGTCTAGTGCTAGAATTGTTGCACGTGCTCTAACGCATGCGGCGATACCTCTCATATGTGGTTTGAACAGCGTTTACATATGTGGGCGGGACTTACGTGTGCGTTCGCTTCGGAACGCGAGCTATTGGGGACAGGGGTGTTTTAAATTTTTTTATTTTTATATTTTTTTTTATTTTACTTATTTATTTTTTATTTTTACACTTTTTTTACAGTTTTTTTTTTTTGATCACTTTTATTCCTATTACAAGGAATGTAAACATCCCTTGTAATAGGAATGGTGTGTGACAGGTCCTCTTTATGGAGAGATGCGGGGTCAATAAGACCCCACATCTCTCCTCCAGGCTGGAAAGCATGAGATTGTGAAAAAAATTTCACCTATCTCATGCTTACTAGTCGCAATGGCGGCTTTGTTTACATTTGAGAACACGGGCGTGACGTCATCACATCGCGCCTGGCCCTCCGACGGTCATAGAGATGACTGGTGACCATCTGGTCACCAGTCATCTCTATGCTCGTCATGTGACCATCGGTGCCAGACGATTATTTCTCCGGGCCCCCGATTGCACGGGAGAGCCCAGAGAAGCACCAGATGGTGGCGGGAGGGGGGTTGTCCCCTCCCGCTGCCTATAAGAACAATCAAGCGGCGGAACCGCCACTATGATTGTTCTTATGGTGCCGGCTGAAGAGAAGGATATCTGAATGATGCCTCTAGCTGCAGGCATCATTCAGATATTCCCCCACAAACACAGGACGTCATATGACGTCCACCCGGAGGGAGAGAGGGTTCCTGCCGGCGTCATTTTACAATGACCCGGTATGGAAGTGGTTAAAGAATTAATTAGCAATTTATTGCATGACATAAGTGTAAGGTATGAGAAAATCATGAACCAATATATTCAGGATAAGAAATTCTTCTTAGGTATATATGTTGTAAGGTATATTGAGACAGAATATGTTTCTCTGAAAAATATGTGTAAGCAGGATGTGACTTTGTGGTCAAGCCTGTTCTTATCTTTCTTCTTCTTTAACTGTCAGTCATATGTTTAGAGTGACCACAATGCCCCCTTACGTTCTTATCTTCCTGTTTCAAATATCAGACACATGTTTAGTATGACCGCAATGACGCATGATATTCTTATTTTTAAATGACTACTTCTGCAAAAGCCTAAAACCTGTTAGAGTCTATTTTTTTGTTTAACTCATGATGTTTTTGCTTATTGCTGATTGGTTCATACGAGGGAGGCAACTTTCCTTGTTATGCATAAAAGAGATATGTTGCCAATAAACCAATATATTTTTGTATATCCATTCACTGTGTATGGTGTCTTGAATATCTGACCGGTCAGAGAGTTACTTCCACAGATCCTGAGTCCAGCTCGAGCCAAGAGGGTCCAACAGAACCAGAACCTTTCAGTGGTGTCAGAAGTGGGATGATCCAATTGAACAGGTAAGACCCCCTTTAATTATTATTGGGAACAATAATCTTGCCTTGTCAATTGGTTCACCATAAAGTAGACTCTTGAGAAAACTACAAGTTTTCTGGGACTCTGTTAAGATTGAAAGGTAGATTTAGAATAGATACAGAGGGTCTCGCTAGGTTGGCCAGACCAGGTTATAAGATTGAGAAAGAATCTTAAATTCTTCTCTACATAGGACGGATCTGTGGAAACTCTATATCTAAAGGTGTACACAAAAAGGGTTACCTTTTTAAATATCAACTGTATATTGTTGTCCTGAATGTAAAACTGGTTTATTGTTTGCTTATAAAGGGAAAACCACTTCATTAGTGGGAATTGTTCCAGGAGGTTATCATGTTAAAATTGGTAAAGTTCCCATGCATAGGGGATCAACACAACATATGTTAAGATTTAATATACATAATTCTTTATCATATAGTTCGACACTCGAGGGCCTAAGTGTGGCTGAAGTCCAGTGTCTAATTGTATACCAGAAGAAGGAACATTGGGTTCCCTGTGCATATAAACATTCATAGATTTGGAGACATATTCCGTCCTTGGAACGAAATTGAAAAAGGCAAAGAGAAAATTACAGAGAGATTTGGTGAAATTGTTTTAAGTGATTGCTTATAATGGGTAATCAAGCAGGAAAGGAAGCTGAAGGTAAGCAGCACCAACCCTCTCCGATTGATTACATTAAAGTCAATTATGGGAAAAATTATACTGATCGGTCGCTCGTCCTCTGCTGCGGACGTCGCTGGACTCCAGGACAGGTAAGTGTCCAAATATTAAAAGCCAGCAGCTGCTGTAGCTGTAGCTGCTGGCTTTTAATTTTTTTTTTCCGGTGGAGCAACCCCTTTAAGTGAATACGGACCATGTTCCGAGGAAGAGTGGGAGGAAGTGACCAGAATATGTGGCCAACATAAACAGTATAATTATCCCATAAAAGACCTTGACAAAGATTACATGACTAAATGTTGTAAGATTTGGGCAAAAGGTATGAAGGAATATAGAAAGAAATATACAAGTGTAAAAATGGAAAAGAAAGAGCAATTAGAAGACGCAATAGGAAGTCCATCAGCTCCCCCTAATTTTTATCAAGAAAAACCACCTCCATATGCTATGGTAAAAGATGAATCCCTTGTCCCAAAGAAAATATACCCCTCGTTAGATCCAAATGTTATAGCAGGAGTATTAACCATAGCTAAACAAAAGGGAACTAATTGGTTACGAGAGGGGGAAGATAGAAGACAGATACAGGAATGTTTAAGTCAATTAGTAAAGGAGGAAGAACAGTGTATTAAAAAAGAGGAAGATGAAGAGAAAGTGATAGAAGGAGATAGAAGAGAGTTACAGGAACGTAGAGATAGATTAGGAGAAATAAAGGGGATAATACGTGGATTTAAAAACTCGGGCTACCCAGAAACCAATCTAGTGAAGAAGGCTGATTATATATCTGGAGATGGGTTAAGTAAGGATTTTCAGACTAGCTTCAGTATAACCCCTCAACACCAGGCACCCACATCATTAGATGATGAAAATGATCTGACAGCTCCAATTAGTCGGGCTTTTCCTTTCATTACAATGGGAGATACACAGGTACAAATACCATTACCATTGGGTACGGTCAAGGAAATTAGAGACACATGTCCCAAACCAAGAAAGGACCCCAGACAGGTGGTGACCTTTCTGCAAAGATACTGTTCAGGAACAAGAATGTCTCCCGAAGATCTTAATACCATAATTCAAAATGTAGACCCCGATTCCCAAGCTGACATAAATATAGGTCAATGGGCCAAGGACGCAAAGTTATATGAGGATGGGGAGGATTGGAATATTTTTTGGAACACATTGTTACAGGCTTGGCTCAAGGCATATAAAAACACCACTATGTTGCATGATTTGATATCTTGCAAACAACAGTCAGGAGAGGATTTCTACACCTTTGTCAGTAGATTACATAAATTATATAAAAATTGTGGAATAGACAATGATCAATTATTCGTGAGTACAGCCATAAATAATGGAGATCCAAGGGTCACCCAAATAATCAAACTGATAAACCCAAAATGGGCGGTAATGACCTCAGATGGATTCATAGCTGACGTAAAGGACAGGGCATCCTCAGGGGTATTTAACACCAAAGGAGGATTGTTCACCTCTATTACAGAAGAAAATCCAAACATAGCTATGGTCAGTAGACTAAGTTCAGGAGCCATACCTAGAAGGAATTATCCTCCCCATAATCAGGATCAGGGTTGTTTTAATTGTGGGGATCCAAACCACTGGAAATCAGAATGTCCCCAGAGAAAGGGAGCCAGGGATAACTTTCCTAGGAGTGGTAGGGGAAGCTACAGAGTGAGATCTCAACCAAGATCTCAGTATCCGCCCCGACCAAGATATGACACACAACAACAGCAGCCACAACAGAGATCCCAGTCAGTTCCAGTACACCCCCAATATAGGCAACAGCAGCAGCCATACCAAACAAGATCACCCAGAAACACCATAGAAGAGATACAGGTACATTGGCCAGGATATCAGGACAAAACCCCCAATAGGGATGCCCGGGGCAGTACCCATCCTTGGTGATGCATTTTTTCTCCTCACACTGGAAAACCCTGCCTCAAGTGGTTTTAAAAGTAGAAGGCAGGGTGGTCAAATTTTTGCTAAACACAGGGGCATCAACCTCGTGTGTTAAAGACCCCCTACTTTGAAAGTGAAGAATGCACAGAGGGATGTTCTATGGGAATAAATGGGACAAGCGTCAACCACAAAATCACACCGCCACTACTAATAACGGACATGCAAGATAATTACCTTACTGAAATGTCCTTTGCAGTTCTACCAGACTGTCCCCTGTCCCTCATGGGAAGGGATTTAATGTCTGCATTACAAATTATTGTAAAATTTGACCAACAAGGGGGCATTATAGCCAAATCGGCTAAATGTGACCTCACTATGCCAAAAAGGAAAGACCTTTTGGGTTACTTTATGTCACTGCCAGCCATATTAGAAAACCATGACATCTGGGCAGGAACTAAAACGGAAGTAGGACACATACCCTGTACACCTTATGTGCCCACTATGCGGCCTAATACACTCCTCTATTATCAGAAACAATACCCATTGTCTATTGAAAAGGTATCGGGAATACAGCCCCAAATAGAGGAATATAAAAAGTTGGGAATCCTCAGGGAAATTGTCAGTCCCTGGAATACTTCCATTAATCCAGTTAGGAAAGCGGATGGTACCTGGAGGTTGGTTCAGGATCTGAGAGGGGTAAACAAGAGTGTGATTCCTCTGCCCCCATTGGTATCTGATATTACCTAAATTTTTACCAATATACCTGCAAACTCCAAGTGCTACACCGTATTGGATCTTTCAAATGCATTTTTTAGTATTGATGTTGATCCACAATGCCAACACCTATTTGCATTTGTCTGAGGAGGGGGTCAGCGATCGGCGGCACGGATGGGCAACGATCGGCGGCACGGATGGGCAACGATCGGCAGCACGGATGGGCGCAGATCGGCGGCACGGATGGGCACGGATAGGCGGTATGGATGTGCACTGATAGGTGGCACGGATGGGCATGGATGGGCACTGATAGGTGGCATGGATGGGCACTGATAGGTGGCACTGTACTGTACTAATGGATGCCAATCAGTGCCAAACAATAATGCCTGCCAATCAGTGGTGCCCATTGGCACTGATTGGCATCCATTGTGGGCACTGATTGGCATCCATTTAGTATATAATTAGCATCCCTGGTGGTCTAGTGTGCAATACCTATAGGTGGGCTTCCCTGGTGGTCTAGTGGCATCCCTGGTGGTCCAGTGGGCATCCTCGGGGGGGGCTGCGCTGATAATGGATCAGCACAAACCCCCCCTGTCAGAGGAGCAGCCGATCGGCTCTCCTCTACTCGCGATGACCGGCTTTTCCTGTTTACATTGTGATCAGCCGTGATTGGACACGGCTGATCACGTGGTAAAGAGTCTCCGTCTGAGACTTTTTACCTAGATCGGTGTTGCGGGGTGTCAGACTGACATCCCGCAGCAACGATCGCCGCGATGCGCGCCCCCGTCATATGACGTCCAGTCAGGATTTTGAAACCACTTTGCCGCCGTCAATCTGTTATAGGGCGGGCGGCAAGTGGTTAAGGAAGCTTCTAAAATCACTCTGGGCACACCCACTATTCTCTATACCACACATTCAGTAGCACAATTGTTACAAAATATGCATACCCAGCATATGACAGCCCAAAGGTCCAGTGGGTATGAAATTATACTTCTGAATACAACACATTTGGAAGTAAAATCCTGCTCAGAAACTACTCCCGCAATACGATTGCTACACGCACTATTGCAGCTTCCATATACTGAACCAGAAGTAAACCATAACTGTAATGACAATTTACTTCAACAAACATTGCCAAGGGTGGATTTAACTGATAAACCAAACCCAGATTTCCTGGATGTATTTGTGGATGGCAGTTGTTCCAGGCCTAATGATAACACACATAAGACAGGCTATGCAGTGGTGATGCTACCTGATGTTGTGGTTGAGGCTTCTCCTTTAGGGGCCAATTCAGCACAACAAGCTGAGCTCCATGCACTCGCCAGAACATGTCAACTATTTAACCACTTCAATACAGGGCTTTTTGTACCTATTCAATACCGGGCCTATTTTGGCACTTCTCTCCTACATGTACAAATCATCATTCTTTTGCTAGAAAATTACTCAGAACCCCCAAACATTATGCATGTTTTTTTAGCAGACACCCTAGGGAATAAAATGACGGTCATTGCAACATTTTTTCTTGCACAATATTTGCGCAATAATTTTTCAAACGCCTTTTTAAAAAAAAAAAATGGTTTCATGAATTAAAAAATAACAAAACAGTAAAGTTAGCCCAATTTTTTGGGAACATATGAAAGATAATGTTGCGCTGAGTAAATAGATACCTAACATGTCACGCTTTAAAATTGCGCACACTCATGGAATGGCGCCAAACTTCGGTACTTAAAAATCTCCATAGGCGACGCTTTAATTTTTTTTACAGGTTACCAGGTTAGAATCACAGAGGAGGTCTAGTGCTAGAATTGTTGCACGCGCTCTAACGCACGCGGCGATACCTCACATGCGTGGTTTGAACGGCGTTTACATATGTGGGCGACTTACGCGTGCATTTGCTTCTGATCGCGAGCTACCGGGGACAGGGGCGTTTAAATTTTTTTTTTATTATTATTTATTTATATATTTTACTTATTTATTTATTTTTTTACAATGATTTTACTATTTTTTTTTTTTTATCACTTTTATTCCTATTACAAGGAATGTAAACATCCCTTGTAATAGGAATGTGTGTGACAAGACCTCTTTATTGAGAGATGCGGGGTCAATAAGACCCCACATCTCTCCTCCAGGCTGGAAAGCATGAGATCAGTGAATTTTTTTTCACTGATCTCATACTTACAGCCGCAATGGCGGCTTTGTTTACATTTGAGGACCCGGGCGTGACGTCATCACATCGCGCCCGGGCCTCCGACGATCATAGAGATGACTGGTGACCATCTGGTCACCAGTCATCTCTATGCTCATCACATGACTCCACCAACGATGCCGGAAGATTCGCTCCGGGTCCCCGATCGCACGGGGGAGCCCGGAGAAGCACCGGATGGCGGCGGGAGGGGGGGGTGTCCCCTCCCGCCGCCTATAAGAACGATCAAGCGGCGGAACCGCCGCTATGATCATTCTTATGATGCACAGAATCGTCGGCACTTTAAAAGGATATCTGAATGATGCCTCTAGCTGCAGGCATCATTCAGATATCCCCCTACAAAGCCGAGGACGTCATATGACGTCCACCCAGGATGGGAGATCCCATCTGTGGACGTCATTTGTCTATGGCTGGGTAGGGAAGTGGTTAAAGATAAAGATGTAAATATATATACTTACAGCAGATATGCCTTTGCCGTAATTTTCGATTACGGACTCATCTGGGAAAAAACGAGGGTTTAAAACTGCAGACAACAAATTGCCAATAAGGAATTTTTTCTTACCCTACTCGCAGCCCTACAGATGCCCAGAAAAATCAATGTTATAAAAGTAAAGGGACATTCATTTGACAAGTCCAAAGAAGCTCAGGGCAACGCCTTGGCAGACAGAGTTGCTAAAACAGCAGCGGATTTGGCACACGGGGCCCAGCCCAATCTAACACTGTTTGCTACAGATTTCAGTTCACCAGAATTCCCAAATACTGTGAGAATGTTACAGGACAAAGCATCAAGAGAGGACATAGCTTTCTGGGAAGGTCAGAACTTGACCAGCGTGCCAAGTGGCATCTGGTCAAGCAAGGAGGGAGTAATAGGTATACCAGAGTCAGCTGCCCCTCTTTTGATTTCTTACTTACATGGTCCAGGTCACCTAGGAAGGAAAACAGTTTTGACAATGTACAGACAGTCTTTCAGCACGGTCAATGATACACATCTCGTTGCCCAGTTGATAGACTCATGTCTTACTTGTGCACAAAACAATGTACAGTGCAAGAAGCAGGGTATACATGGAAACTTGCCCCCCCCATAGGCCCCCTCCAAGATCTACAAATAGACTTTACACATATGCCAAAACAGAAAGGAAATATAAAATATCTTTTAGTTATAGTGGACAAGTTTAGTTCTTGGGTCGAGACTATCCCAACTACAGGCGAGACAGCCAAAATAGCATCAAGAGCACTAATAAATCACTGGATTTCGAGGTATGGGTTACCAGTCAAGATCTGGTCAGACCAAGGTCCAGCTTTTACAGCTGCTCTTACCCAGGATCTTGCAAAACTCCTGGGCATTCAATGGAAATGACATATTCCATATTATCCACAAAGCGCAGGAATAGTGGAAAGAATGAACAGAAATATAAAGGATAAACTTAAAAAGGCAACAGGAGGAACCATGAAAGGGTGGATTGATTACCTCCCAGCAGTTTTGTTTCAAATTAGGACAGCCCCTAATTCTATAACAGGATTGTCACCATTTGAAATACTTATGGGTAGGCCAGCACAGAGGAAACCTGATGAGGGAGAAGGTTAATATTTATTCTTTACAGGAAGAGTACATGAAACATCTGGTAAGTAGCCTTAGTGAAACAGAGGACAAGGTTGCTGTCACTTTCCCTCCTCTCTCCACAGAGCCTACACATCCGTATATCCCAGGAGACAAAGTACTGATAAAACAACGGAAACAACCAGGCCCTATCTTCAAAGGACCATTTGAAATTCTGAAGGTTGCCAGAACAGCTGTTCTTACAGATCAAGGGCCACAATGGATCCATGCATCCAGACTAAAGACATTTCCGAAAGGAAACTGGAAGAAGGTGAAGAAGAAGACAAAGACCTCTGTTCTGGAGAGTATTCCAGAAAAGGATCCGGAAAATACTCCCTAGTGGACCATGAAAAACAAGAAACTCAGAGTTCCATACCCATAGACACTAATGGTCCAAAAGGAGGGATCACTTCAGGGAAACTTTTTCTTTTTTCCTTAATGACCACATTGTTTATTTTAATGCTCAATAATCATAGGACACTGTTGGTCAGATAATTCTAACAGACCAAAAAGAAGTATGGAAGACAATTTTAGTGGTAAAATGCTGCTGCTTAAATTTAAATATGCTTATGCTCAAAAATCAGGATATGAAAAATGTTGGATATGTAGTAAACTCCATCCTAGCACTGCTAGGATCCCCCTAATGGCAGTACCTCTAAACTTCGCCCCTCTCCTAAACGGCACACCACCTGTCGTCCTTACAAATGTCACAAGAACGCTTTCAGATAATACCCATACTTTCCAAATTATTGGTAGAAGTCATTCCCCAGACTGGTGTTTTAGGTTGGGAAACTCCACAAAGGGAGCTGAAGTGTGCCAACAAGCTACAATTAACTTTTCAATGACTTCAATTGAAAGCCCTTTCTTTCACACTTCAGAACCTGCCCTAAACACCACTCTTACAAACTTTCTTAACTCCAGTTCCACTTCCACAGTAGGAAAATTATTGTCAAGTTTAACCTTTTCTGTTTTTTCTGATGAAATGATGACAATATTCAACAAATGACCTTTAGCTCTAGGGAACAGTATTTATATTTGTTGTGGAAAAAGTTGTCACCCTTGGATCCCCACTGAACCCCAAGGATGGTGTTATCTTGCATCCCTAGTCCCCATTATGGACATAGTAGGAGATAGCAAGGGAACAAGCCTCCTTGAAGCTAGCATGCATCCTAGGTACCCCCTCAAACACCGAAATAAAAGGGAGTTATTTTTCGAAAAAGATATGGCTTGGGCCTGGTTCCCTTCCTGGACAGGTTGGAGGATAGATTTAATGAAAAGGCTTAATAATTATACAAGTATTATAGACGATGTATTGGTGAAGAATTATGATGATATTACTAGTTTAAACATTGAAACTAGAGCAATCAGAAAACAATTAGAACTTCCTGATCTTGCTATTGAAAGCATGAGTGCTGCACTCACTGGCTTGTGTGAAGTTACGGAGGACTAAGAGTGCTGCACTTTGATCCACAACACATCTGTTGAGATTCCTGATTACTATGATGTAATTGTCCAACATAGGAAAGAGGTAAATAAATTGCAACAGGAGGTGAGGGATATAGCAAAAACATGGAGCCCCTTTTGAGAGGGATAATTCGGGGGCACAGGTATTCTTTCATTTCTCAGACAAATGGCTATAACAGTAGTAATGGTGTTAATCTTCATTCTACTGTTATATTTAGTATTGTTGTGGAGATTTTTATGGAAATGTATTAATGTATGTTGTCAGATGTCCCCCCAGTGTCAGTTTTGCTGTAATGCGCTCATCTGAGCGTATTTGCACATACAGACGTTGGTGGAAGATCGGTGGCGGGAAAATATTCCTGTGGAAACAGTGATGTTTGCTTCATTTAGAGATGTTGTTTTGCGCCCCGTTGGGGGAACTGGCCAGCCCCTGGCGGGGGGCGTTAAATGACTCTGAGCGCACATATCTGTGTCCACAGGAACGGTAGCATAACTATAAAATAATTGTGGTCCATTTGAGGCATAATTGTTATGTAGTTTCCGTCATTTGGTAACAGTGTATGTCACTGTTAGTCAATTTGAATGAACATTGTATCTGTTTGGAAGGATGTCCTTGTATGGTCATTCTCCTGTGGAAGGAACATCCTGTGATGTCCCCGCCCATGGGGGGAGGTGACTGGTTGCTGCAACCAATCACCTCCTGTCTTGAGATCTTTTGAGTTTAATAAAAGCCTATGATTAGGCGTCGGCTGGGCAGTCTAGGCTGGTATGCTGAAATGAGAACATAGCTTTTGTGGTGCTGCCTTCTTGGGATGAATGGGAATGAACGGTGAGTGGATCTTAGCAAATTTAACTAAAGATAGCATTATTGCAAAAAGATGAAATCTGATGTGTGCTTATAGAGCACAGGAATTATGGGCTGTGTGCTCTGCAAACAACCCATACTTCCACAACAGTTTATGGCGGGCCAGGATTTTTGGGAATAGATGGAGTCCCTTTGGACATCGGATCGAGATGGGGGGAAGAGTGGATCTACGTTCCGATGTGGGGGGCTCTACTCTTTAAAAGAACATTTTTTTGCCTTTTTGAAATAATGCTTTAAGTTTGCAGCGTGTGTATGTGTGCGTGTGTATGTCTGCGAATCCAATCGTGCATGTGTGTGTGTGATTTTGTTGGGAGAGAGATTGTATGCCTCTGAATCCGATCGTAGGCCTGTGAATTTGTTTGTGTATGCCTGTGTGTGATTAGATTGTTTGTGTGATGCAGGACATGTGTCCCCATAAGTGTGACTGAAGTTGTGTAAGAGATGATCTGATGGAGACTGTATATTGTGTATGAAATGAAGGTATAGCTGTGGTATTTCATGCAGCCTACACTGAGATTGGCGGCCTTGTTAAAGATGGCCGCTGCATTGAGCCATAAGCCATGAGGTTTAGTGGGAGAGGGGCAGGCAGCATCTCAGTTACAAGGGTGAAAGTTGGTGACTTTCTGTAAATAGCATGCAGGAGTTTTGTAGTGGAAGGGCCCTGAGGGATGATGATCTGATGTTACAAGCAACAATATACTGTATGTGTGTAGTGTTTGTGATTTCTATGAAAAATATAAATGGATAAATTGTGATTTTTGCCTTTATAGGGGACAAAGACACATGTCCCCATAAGTGTAAAAATATTTTAAGTAAAGTGTTTGGTTTTTGAGTTGAAAGTTCCCGCCGCATATCCAAGTGGCCAGGCATTGCTAGAAGGCAGACATAGTATGTCTCTGCAATGGCTTGTTATGGAAGCTGAGGCCACTGTGTGTGAACTTTAGGTAGAGAAAAGTGGTGAATATCTCAGAGTATATGAACTTAGAGAAATGAACATGTTTTTAATATTGTCATGTAACTAACATTTATTGAATGTGCTGTTTAGTTGGCAAAAGGGAGGCTAAGTTTGTAAGTGTACATGTGGTCCTTGTAGAGTGTAGCTGACACCTTTTTCAGTGGATTTTGATGATAATTTAGAAAAGTTTCAATGGTGTAGTCAGTCTTTGTGGAGAAAAACATTTTTGATTTTCTTTTAAAGAGATGCTGGTTTTGGCGGGAAAAAGTAATGGCGCCATTCTTGGCTTTTGTTAGCCTTGCAGGTTTGTCTGCCATTTTGAGGCACAGTTTTTCCTTAGCCTGTGGGTATCCTATAAGGGAAGGTGCAGCCACCTTTCTTTTGGGCACTATACCATGTGGCATTCGTCTGCTATTTCGCTGGTGGAATTTCTCAGCCTTTGGGGCAGATTTTGATGTTTGGTGCGAATCTTTTTTCCTGCACCACGCATTTCTGACTTCAGTCTGTAATGAGGAAGAAAAGGGGGGAGAAGTGATAAATGTAAGAGTGACAGTTTTTTTTCAAACTAATAATAACCTCTGTAATTCTAACCAAGTTTGTGCCAAGACTGTCTTTCTTTGATAGAATTTGAATCGGCAAGCAGCAGTCTGGTGAAGTAGGTTCCCATCCCAGAGGCTAAGAACCTTTTGTCAGTGGTTCCAGGTATTGTAAGCCACGCACAGGTTATGCAGTGACCACAGTCCCGATGTCTGGGTTATTGTCATATGAGGGTTGTTTGGAGGTCAATCAAAATCAGGGTCGTACTCTCCTCATTAGCTGTCACTTATATTCTCGGCTGATGGGGTGGGTGCGATCGTTGTGACATGAACTTCAAAATGTCCACCACAGGGTTCACGATTCCATCCCGGACCCTGACTTAATAATCAGTTTACATTCTTTCCAACCAGGTGACTGGGTCGTTGTAAAGAAGCTTGAGGGATGAGACCACGCCAGCCACTGCAAGAAGCGGCTCAACCACACCAAAGAATGAGGAGTATCTTTGTTTATTTATATTTTTGTTGTTTAGTACATTTTAGCGAGGGTAACGATGAAGCATCCCAAGTTATTATTTAAAGTGTATGTCCTGACTAGCTCAGAAAGCGAACAGGACCAATGGTCTGTTCTGAGTCTTCACCGAGTTTTAGTCCCCAGCGATGACAGCGGTACATGTCATTTATGATGTTATTATGGGTATGAGGAGTTTTAGTCCCCAGCGATGACAGCGGTACATGCCATTTATGATGTTATTATGGGTATGAGGAGTTTTGACAAACTAGTGAAGACTCCAAACAGACACTTGTCAATGGAATCTAACGATGCATTTTTAGAGGGTAAAATTGGTTTTAGTTTTAATGGCTCTGCCTCTTGTCGGTTTGGGTATCTAGGCAGCCCACAAGTGTGTTTGAACTTTAGTTTGGTGTTTATGTGGATCTGCAGCTTATAAAGGTAATTCCCCCAAAGCAAGAGGTTCATGCGCGATGGTGAAGCTGTCCCAACATTTTAGGTCGCGGCCGATCGCGAGGATCTGATGGCGCAGGAAATTAAGAATGGCAGGGACAGCTAGAAGGGATTTGTTCACCAATCCCGACCAGGTCTGGGCATGGTGTCCTGCATGTACAAGGTGGGGGGGGGCTCGGGCTTGGGATACGATTGAACAATTCTCATCCGTTAAGGATAGGGTTCTTCATGTAATTGTTGAAGCCAGAGCTGTAGCTAAGTGAAGGTTGGGAGTCTATTTTAAGGGTCTGGGAATCTTTGGGGATCTAATTTTTATTTTACAGCGGATCGTGGTTAAAGGAAGTGGGAATATATACTCATGTCGTTTTATTTCTATTCTTTCTATGTCGTGACGAGGTGCTCCTGTTGCCTGATTTGACGCGTGACCAGAGTTTCCTTGATGAGACGCCCCGAAGCCGGACCCACATACAAGACACAGAGGATCACAGACGGATCGGCGATTACTACAGCTCACCATGTCGTGTCCTCCTTTATAAGTCATGCCCCTGAAGAGTAGAGTCTACATGTCAAGCCGTGTTTTCCTTTTTATGGACTAAGGACTGATTCATTTCCAGGTGTAAGAAGCAGATCAACTCTCATCGATGGACACATGGACTGTTGTGGAGATTTTTATGGAAATGTATTAATGTATGTTGTCAGATGTCCCCCCCCCAGTGTCAGTTTTGCTGTAATGCGCTCATCTGAGCGTATTTGCACATACAGACGTTGGTGGAAGATCGGTGGCGGGAAAATATTCCTGTGGAAACAGCGATGTTTGCTGCATTTAGAGATGTTGTTTTGCGCCCCGTTGGGGGAACTGGCCAGCCCCTGGCGGGGGGCGTTAAATGACTCTGAGCGCACATATCTGTGTCCACAGGAACGGTAGCATAACTATAAAATAATTGTGGTCCATTTGAGGCATAATTGTTATGTAGTTTCCGTCATTTGGTAACAGTGTATGTCACTGTTAGTCAATTTGAATGAACATTGTATCTGTTTGGAAGGATGTCCTTGTATGGTCATTCTCCTGTGGAAGGAACATCCTGTGATGTCCCCGCCCATGGGGGGAGGTGACTGGTTGCTGCAACCAATCACCTCCTGTCTTGAGATCTTTTGAGTTTAATAAAAGCCTATGATTAGGCGTCGGCTGGGCAGTCTAGGCTGGTATGCTGAAATGAGAACATAGCTTTTGTGGTGCTGCCTTCTTGGGATGAATGGGAATGAACGGTGAGTGGATCTTAGCAAATTTAACTTAGGCTAAAGATAGCATTATTGCAAAAAGATGAAATCTGATGTGTGCTTATAGAGCACAGGAATTATGGGCTGTGTGCTCTGCAAACAACCCATACTTCCACAACAGTATTTAAATTAATTGTCTGGATAATTGGAAAGATCACTACTAGTAAAAAGAGAAAGAGACAGGGTTCTAAGGAAACAATCTTGATGTTGTCCATGGTACATACTAAACAAAAATGGTATAATAAATAATCTAATGATCTATGGGCTTCAATTCTTGAAGCCATGATCAAAAGAAGGGGTTGTAAGGTATGAAAAAATCATGAACCAATATATTCAGGATAAGAAATTCTTCTTAGGTATATATGTTGTAAGGTATATTGAGACAGAATATGTTTCTCTGAAAAATATGTGTAAGCAGGATGTGACTTTGTGGTCAAGCCTGTTCTTGGGAAGTTTGGGAAGAGACGATTTGCGCTTTTCAGACTTCGTGCTTTCAGTTCGTTTTCTGCGGTTCAGTTGGTGCTTGTGGGTTCGTATCTTGTCTTTCAGGGCGAGTAGTCAGGTCGTATCTGTTTTACAGTGCGTTCTTGTCTGCTCGTTTCTGATTTTCAGGTCGTTCTTCATAGGCCTTGCTGTTCTTCAGTGCGTTCTGTTTAGTTCGTTCTGTTCAGACGACCGTTTCTTAGCCATGTTGTGGATACGTTCTCATCGTAGAGATCGTGTTGTGCACCGACTTTGTGTGTCTGTTGGTCTTCTTGTATTGGACCAAGACGAGTCTATGAACAGGGTGAGGAGGAGTTCATGGACCAAGAATTGGTTGCTCCAGCGCGACCAATTCTCTCACATGCCTCTGCTGCGGGAGATCGTGGAGAATAATCCTGAGGACTACAGGAATTTTCTGCGGATGTCTGACCCCGTATTTCAGCATCTGTTGGCTTTGGTGTCCCCCTATATTACCAGGCAGGACACCGTTATGCGGGAAGCCATCAGTGCTGAGCAGAGGCTCATCGTCACGTTGTGCTACCTGGCGACAGGGAGAAGTCTGCAGGACCTGAAGTTCACCACAGGCATCTCCCCCCAGGCTCTGGGCGTCATAATCCCAGAGACCTGTTCTGCTATCATCCAAGTCCTGCAGGATGACTATATGAGGGTAAGTTTTCGTATATAATATCACATTCTCTGTATTTAATGCATGATGATGTATTGTATTTCTTTCATCCTTCCCTAATTAGCATGATTGTAATATGCTGAGAATGTCCCCTTTGTCCCTATGCATGCTGTCCTTTTTTAAGCCATTTTTGGGCCTACATGCATTTTTACCTTTACTTACCTCTCCAGCATGCTCTCCTGGGCCCAAACACATCTAGCCTAGTCTGTTAACAATGTATTTTTTCAGATCCCTTGTAGCCCCCCCCCTCCAATTCTTAATTAAATTTCCTGATTGTGAAATTTGTGGGGTCCCAAACACATCTAGCCCCCCCAAATAAAATAAATGGGCCATCAGAGGGGGGTGAGCAATGTGCAAATTGTGAATTTGGTTCTCTTTTTTTACTAATCCTTAACCAAAATGTTATACTTATGTTGGCCACGAATGTTTTTGTCCAATCTGCTTGCAAAGTTATTAGCAAAAGTCCTTAATTTTTTTCTTGTTTGATTCCCCAGCTTCCTTCCACGCCACAGGAATGGCAGACTGTGGCATTGGAGTTTGCCAGGTGGTGGGACTTCCCCAACTGCGGAGGAGCCATTGACGGAAAGCACGTCCGCATCGTGCCACCACCCCGTTCTGGCTCCTTTTTTTACAACTACAAGGGGTTTCATAGTATTGTGCTGATGGCGGTGGTGTCAGCACAGTATGAATTCCTCTATGTGGATGTGGGGAAGAATGGCCAGATGTCGGATGGGGGAGCCTTCGCCCAGACAGAGTTTGCCCTTCGTCTACAGAGTGATGACCTTGCATTGCCACCGGATGCAGGGAATGTGGAAGGACTCCCCTTTGTGTTTTTGGCTGATGAAGCCTTTGGCCTGGGTCGGCATCTCATGAGGCCTTTCCCCCAGAGGACCCTCACCCCGGAGAGGAGGGTCTTCAACTACCGGCTGGCTAGAGCCGGAAGAGTTGTGGAGAATGCCTTCGGGATAATGGCCAGCCGGTTCCGTCTTTTTCTGACTCCTATTAATCTTGCGGAGTACAAATTGAACTATATTGTGTTTTGTTGTTGTCTACTGCACAATTTGAGGAAGAAATCTCCTACATATATGGCCACAGTTGGGCCCGAGCCAGGACTTGCTGCGGACAATACCCTGCCGGGCCTGGAACCTGTCCGTGCTGGCTTGCCCCCCCAAAGTGCCCGTGCAATCAGGCAGAAATATGTTGAATCTGTCCGAATTATAATTTTGCCGTAAAAAAATAAAAACTAAAAAATATCAACTTTCAATTAGTAGTTTTGCTTTGTTTATATTTGAGGTGTGTGCTACTTTTTCTAAGTGTACTTGTAGTGCCAAGTGTATTTTCCTTAGTAAACAACAAACATTTCACTGCTAACAACAAAACTAAATCCCAAAAAGGTTAGAGTGGTTTAAAAAAAACATTTTAGAAACCCATTTTCGCCTTTTCACCTAACATGGCAAATTTTGCTGCTAATGAACTTAGAGAAAATCTCCTCAACATTCCTCCAAATACAACAATGTTAAACATTTTGTCCCCAAAAATGTCTATCTGCCCTTCCTCAAAAATGGAGTGTTGTCACCCCTGAACCTGACAAATTTAGAAGATGCACACATTTTTAGGGGGGGGAAACTAGGTTAGTTACTTCCTCATCCCTCTCGTCAACATGTGCTACCCGCCATCATGGGGGATCATTCAACATGTTTTGGTGGGGCAACCCCTTCTTCCCTTCTCCTACTTGAGTTGTGAGGAAGAGGTTGCACCCCCAAAACACGTACATGGAGATCCCGTGATGGCAGATAGCACATGTTGACCCACTGTGTGCATCTTCTAAATTTGTTTGTGCAACAAAGTACTACAAAAGTGAACACAAACTTGAGATCAAAAGTTTTTTTTTGTCTATTCTCCCCAACACATCTATGATGTCCTTAAATGTATTCTCCTTATCCTGAATCCTTTTTTTTATGAAGTCCAGTTGAGTACTACAATCCATTACTTGTTGTATGAGTCTTTGTGCACTATCCCTGGAGAATCGTGGACTTTCAGCAACATCTTCATCCCCTAAAATAAAAATATAACAATCTCCAGGCCTACATCTCGTAAACCTGAAGCTGGGGTGATAGATACTGACCTGTTGTAGTGACAAGTTCCACCACCTCCTCCACCTCTCCTTCGACTTCTCCTTCCTCCACCTCTCCTTTATCTAATTCGACATCCTCCACATTCTCAGGTTGGGCTTGTTGGGGAGGTTGGGGTTCTTTAGAAGGTGTGGGCTTCCTGGGCTCCGAGAAGTGGTGTCCTCCCAGTCTTCTCTCCCCTATGAGATTCAAACAAATGGAACACTTAACACACACATATATGAAGTCATAACTAGGAATATGAAACATTGCTTGCAGGTGGGTTACACTTGTCTGTTTAGGCCCAGTTCCAAGATGAAGACCAGATTCGAGAACTATACAAAGCTCAAAAACAGACCTTTTGGTGACAATTTTATCACATGGGCCCCCCCCCAGTACCCACTGTAGCACCTGTGGTGGACACCCTAAAAAGGTTCTTATGGTGGCCCACACTATAGTGCTCCTGTGAGTGCAGATGTGTAAACAACTGCTGAGTGTCCTCTCCTTTATATTGATTCAAGTTTGCATTTCATTCTAGTTTCAAACACATCATCTAGACAACGTCATAACATTTAGTGATTTTAAACATACATTTATTTTTGGAAATAAAAAAGAACGGATATTGCCAAATCATCGTATGTAGTGTGCAAACTATGTGTCTATATCGACCGATTACTGTGCCCACTAAATTGTAGAACATGTCATTTAAGAATGTTAATTAAGAAAAAAACACAACAGGGAGCACCATGCAAGTTGTGAAATACAACAATAGGGACACAGGAGAAGTACTTACTTTTTTATGCATTCTGTTAATGCTCCTTAACTGCTCCGGCTCCCTCAGTGTCATGGATATGCAGTAGTGTTTGTCTGTCAGCTTACCTTCCTTCCCATGTGTTCATCTTAGAGGCCTGAGCCCTTTCACCTGGCTTCCTTTATAATCTCCTCCCAGCCTGACTCCACCCCAGGCCCTATCACTGAACACTATATTAACCTGTGCACTGCAAGCCTGCTTTGCTGATCAACGTGTTTGTTAGGCATTGTGTGTTTGGGTTCCTGCCTGCCGTGCGCTACGTCTGTCTCTCTGTTACGTTATTGGCTTGTCCCCGACCATCCCTGTCTGCTCGTGACCCTTGACCTTCGGCTCGTTCTTCATTATCCTTGCCTGCTTGTGGCCCCTGACCTTCGGCTTGTTATTCGGTTCTCTCTATCGTGTGCTGCTGCTTCCCCTTATCCTACGGGGCGTGAGCTAGGAAACTCCAGGGGCCGCGACCTGGTCCCAGCCTGCAGCGTAACATCCTCACCACTAGAGGCCCTGGAGAAGACCAGCTGGGTCTTAGACTCCGCGCCCTGGGGAATCTTGGCTCTCGCTTCCGTTGGGATCCCGGTTGTGCTCCTCTGGTCCCGCTTTCCACAACCACCCAGTTTCCTATCCACAGAAGCCAGCCATAGGGTTCACTACCTCGCGGTGCACTCCTGTCCCCCTACGGTGTGCATCTGTCACCTGGCCACAGGTGACCCTGACAGTTTGATCAGCCATGAACCCGGCTGACATCCCGCTTCCCGCGGATGATCCATTGCAGGGCATAGTTCGCAGACTTGAGACCCAGGAATCAAATCAGACCCAGGCGATGCGATTCCTCCAGGATCTGGCTTCTCGCTTCGAGCAGCTTCAGGCCTCCTTGGGAACCCTGAATCCACAACCTCAAATACAATCAGCGGCTGCACCTATTGCACCAGTCGCAGCCACACACTCACTACAACTGCCAGCTCCGTCCCGTTTCTCTGGGGACTCCAAGGCTTGCAGGGGGTTCCTTAGCCAATGCACGATTCATTTTGAGCTCCAGCCCCAAAACTTCCTGTCTGATCGGGCTAAGGTAGCCTATATCATTTCCCTCCTCTCTGGTGAAGCTTTAGCCTGGGCAGCCCCTCTGTGGGAACTGAATGATCCAGTGGTTTCTAGCCTGTCTGGCTTCTTGAAACTTTTTCGGAATATCTTCGAAGAACCGGCTCGTGTCTCTTCAGCGGCCAGCGCCCTTTTACGTCTCCGCCAAGAGTCTGCTTCTGTGGGACAGTATGCCCTTCATTTCCGCATACTGTCGGCTGAGTTGAGCTGGAACAATGAGGCCTTAGTCGCAACCTTTTTGCATGGCCTGTCTGATAGAGTGAAGGATGAATTAGCAGGAAGAACCATCCCCACTGATCTGGCCGGCGTTATCTCCTTGTGTAACCAGATCGATATTTGCTTTCAGGAGAGGACCTTAGAAAAGCAACGCCAGCACTCCTTGGTTCTTAGTCAGCCTGAGCTCCCCTCTCTTCGACCCGTAGAGCATCTCCTACCAGCTGAGGAACCCATGCAGCTGGGTCGGACCAGGTTATCCCCCGAGGAACGTGCTAGGCGCAGAACTCTTGGTCTGTGTCTTTACTGTGGGGGCAAAGGTCATTTTCGTGACACTTGCTCTCTTTGTCCAGAAAAACGTTCGGGTCCACTTCATCTGGAAAGTGGAGTATTGGACCCAGAAATATCACCTTCCCCTTCTCGTCTTATGCTTTCTGTGTTCCTTCATGTTGGTGCTTCTTCTCATTCGGTCTCAGCATATCTGGATTCCGGAGCCGCTGGTAATTTCATGGACTGGGAAATCGCATCGTCCATGAGACTTACTCTTTTGCCCCTCACCACGCCATTGGTGGTCTTGGCGATTGATGGTACTGTTCTCCCAGGGGGACCTATCCGCTTCCAGACCCTCCCTGTTAAGATGTCGGTAGGGACACTCCACCAGGAGTGGATATCCTTCCTTATCTTACCCAAGGCCTCAACGCCTATCATTTTGGGTCTCCCATGGTTACAGCTCCATTCTCCTCATGTGGACTGGACTACTGGACAGATCCTGGCTTGGGGTCCCTCCTGTTCCTCGTCCTGCCTACCCAAGGTTGCCCCCTGTGAATCTGAGCCGGTCATTCATTCCAGGTTGCATAACCATTTACATTTCTCTGTCCCTAACCACCCTTGGACGCACAGCCAGGCTAGCTTGTCTACAAGTCCTGCAGTCGCTACGTCTTGCGATGCGATTCAGGTAGTCGCTACACCTGACTCAGCTATTCACTCTGCCTCTGTACTAGTTATGCCAGTCCAGCCCATGCCCAGTGAGCCTCCTACTTTTTCTTGTTTGGGACATTCTGCTTGTCCTTCAGCTATTCAGCTTGACTCCGGCGACATGTCACCTTCTAACCAACCTGACTTCAGGGTTCCACTGACATCTGCCCAGTCTGATGGTCCTGTGCAAGATGACCAGTTCCCCTTTAAGGGTCTAGGGGACCCTCCTCAGATTCCTGTTGATCCTCTCATGCCCTTGCTTATTCCTAGAGAGCCTTTGGTCCTCAATAGATCTTCTTGTCATCTCCCTACCTCGTTTTCGGTCTCTGAGGATAATCTTAAGTACGAGGTTAGACAAGTTCTGGATTCTCGGCTCTGCAGAGGCATTCTTCAGTACCTTGTGCATTGGAGAGGTTTTGGTCCTGAGGAGGCGTCTTGGATCGCTGCATCTGATGTCGCTGCACCTCATCTGTTGAGAAGGTTTTATCAGAGATTTCCCTTTAAGCCTGGGTCCAGGCGGGGGAGGGCCCATAAGAGGGAGGGTACTGTCATGGATATGCAGTAGTGTTTGTCTGTCAGCTTACCTTCCTTCCCATGTGTTCATCTTAGAGGCCTGAGCCCTTTCACCTGGCTTCCTTTATAATCTCCTCCCAGCCTGACTCCACCCCAGGCCCTATCACTGAACACTATATTAACCTGTGCACTGCAAGCCTGCTTTGCTGATCAACGTGTTTGTTAGGCATTGTGTGTTTGGGTTCCTGCCTGCCGTGTGCTACGTCTGTCTCTCTGTTACGTTATTGGCTTGTCCCCGACCATCCCTGTCTGCTCGTGACCCTTGACCTTCGGCTCGTTCTTCATTATCCTTGCCTGCTTGTGGCCCCTGACCTTCGGCTTGTTATTCGGTTCTCTCTATCGTGTGCTGCTGCTTCCCCTTATCCTACGGGGCGTGAGCTAGGAAACTCCAGGGGCCGCGACCTGGTCCCAGCCTGCAGCGTAACATCCTCACCACTAGAGGCCCTGGAGAAGACCAGCTGGGTCTTAGACTCCGCGCCCTGGGGAATCTTGGCTCTCGCTTCCGTTGGGATCCCGGTTGTGCTCCTCTGGTCCCGCTTTCCACAACCACCCAGTTTCCTATCCACAGAAGCCAGCCATAGGGTTCACTACCTCGCGGTGCACTCCTGTCCCCCTACGGTGTGCATCTGTCACCTGGCCACAGGTGACCCTGACACTCAGTTTGAGGTCAGACCACCTCTTTCTGAGCTGCTCCTTGGATCTTTTTACACCAAAATTCTTCTTAAGAATTTTCACTACTTTCTTCATAATTTTGTCCTTCCGAAGATTAGGGTGGGAATACGGCCCATGCTTTGCATCATAATCAGAATTGTTCAATATGGCCACCATTTCCGCCATCTCCTCAAAGGACATATTAGATGCCTTGTAGTGCCTCCTTGTTTGTGACGTTTCCCGCTCTGGGCTTGTCTCCTCATTGGAATTCTCTGAATTCACAGACACCTGCTGTGACTCCGCCATGTCGCCTGCGCGCCGAAAGAGAAGGGGCGGGGAAACATCGAGAAAAGACCGTCATGGGCGGGCGACGTGTGTCACGCATGCGTAGCGTATATAAAGCTAACACACACGTGACGTACCTACATTCTGTGTGCGGCAGAAGGAGTTTAGAGCGCCGAACGTTAGACCGAAGGTATCATTTCCTAATTGGTACATCAGTGGCCTATACTGCATAGAGATTGGAGAGGCATATATGGGCATAAAGATTTAACGAGTTTAGAGTGTGATTGACATTTTTAATTATGTCTGGTGTTTTGACTTGCAGAAACAATGAATGCGTTTGGGGAAAAAGAATTTCTATCGGAATTCATTGACAGATTAAGGGAGCTGCCCGCTCTGTGGGAGACCAAAAATCCACAGCATAAAAAAAGGGGTTCGGAGAGCAGCGCTGGAGAGCCTGCTCCCATTTGTGCAGACCAGGGTGCCCCATGCAACCATTGAGCAGCTTGACACCAAAATTGGGACCTTGAGAGGCACATATAGGACTGCGCGCAATCGGGTCCTGGCATCTCAGAGGTCAGGAGCAGCAGCAGGGGAGGTATATGTCCCACATTTGTGGTACTACGACAGGTTGGCCTTTCTGAATGACCACATTACAGCAAGGGAATCACTGTCCAGTCTTCCCTCCAGCCTTCCCTCCAGCCAAGATGTTCCTTCCCAGGATCAGGAGGAGTCTTCCATCTTGGATGAGGACCCAGATCTGTCCGTCTGGAGCCAGGTATAGTAATTTTATCACATTTCTTTGTCAAAAGTGAATGATGTAAAATAGATGTTAAGATGGGTAAAAAGGTAGGCAATCAAGAAAAAGGGATTGACATAGCAATAAACATTAGTGGGCAAAAAAGTGGGGGAGGAGATAGGAAAATTATGGGGGCATAATGAGAGTATTATACACACACACATTTTGAAGGATTTGCAACAGGCAATGATCTGAACATTGTGGGGCTGCTTTAAGAATAGCTAATCCACTTTGCACTACAAGTGCAAACTACAAGTGCAAAGAGCACTTAAAATTTCACCAAAAAAGAACTTGGAAGTAAAGGCGCTGTAAATCAGAGGGGGAGAGTGGAAATGAGGGGAAGCTCTGCTGATTTTAATCTCCAATCATGTTTAAGCTAAATTTTTGCTTTTGCTTTGCCTTGCATGTCCCCCTCAGATCTCCAGCGACTGCACTTCCAAGTCCACTTTCCAAGCAATTACAAGTGCACTTGTAGTTTGCACTTGTATTGCAAAGTGGATTTGCCTTTACAAACTAATCCCCTGTGTGTGATTGATGAGAACAAAATCTAAAATATGTCCCTTTTTTTTTACACAGGAGGAGGTCAGCCAAGATGAGAGGGCGGAAAATGTCAGGCAGGAGGAGGCTGGGCTTAGTGGCAGAGAGGAGGTGCCTGGTCCAAGTGGCAGAGAGGAGGTGGCTGGTCCAAGTAGTAGGACAAGGTGTCAGGTGCCACCAATCCGCATGCCACCAAGAAGGGGCAGGAGGGATAGGGCTGTGAGTGTGGCAGCACTGGCCCTCATTAAAGAGGCCCTTGCCACCCTCCAGCAGCCCCCAACCCCTGATGAGGGCTATGCGGCATTGGTGGGCATGAAAATGGCCCAGATGCAAAATGAACAGAGGCTACTTTGTGAGTCCCTGCTCATGACCCTTTTAAATAAGGGGTTGAGGGGCAGACTTACAGAGAGCACTGTTATCTGTGACCACGGCCATCCTCCTGCACCTTCCTATTCTCCTCCACCTCCTTCTTCTCCACCTCCACTTCCAATTTCACAACCTCCTCCTTCCTCTTCTCCTCCACCTCCTTCTACTCCAGCTCCACCTCCTTCTCCAGCTCCACCTCCTTCTTCTCCAGCTCCACCTCCTCCTCCTGACATGAGTACACCTCCTGAGGCACAGCCTCCAGACAGGCGGACAAGGAAGGCTGCAGAGAAGGCTGCAGGCAAGCCTACCCAGAAGGCTGCAGGGAAGCGGAGCAAGAAGACCAGGAAGTGATTCCCTTGCTGCAATGTGGTCAGACAGAAGGCAGCCTGTTGTAGTTCCCCAGGCTTGGGACATGTATCTAACCTGCTGCTGTTCCTGACCTCCGGGAGTCCAAGACCAGATTGTGCTCAGTAATGTATATGTGCTTCTCAAGGTTCCAATTTTGGTGTCCACACAGTCACACAAATTGCAGCAGGCTCTCCAGCGCTGCCTTCTAATTTGGTTATTATTATTTTGTATACCAGAATAAATGTTTTTTTTGTGTTCCAGTTAATACTTGCCTATGTGTTTTTGTTAAAGCTACATATTTAGCTGGTGAGTAGGCAGGTAATTTTCTAAAACTCCAAAGCTAGAGTTTAAATGCCACAGATAACACCCAAAAAACGCCTTGCAGAACAAAAAAAAGAGGATAATTGCATACTATTTATGTCAAATTTACACTGGATAAAAAAAAAGGAGAACACTAGAAATTAAAGAAGATTTTAAAATGCATATCTGAATAAAAACATACTAATTAAAAATAAATACAAATCTTGCTCGATCAACTAAAATAACATATTCATGAGATCTGCATTCAGAAAAAAATTGGTAAAAATTCGTCCTAAATATGCGTGAATATCTGAAAAAATGTGTGTAATTACTGCGCTAATGTGAAAAATTGAAAAATTGAGAGTGAATGTGTTATTCACACCTAGGCTGCGACAAATAAAATATGTGAAACCATACAAAAAGCAATATAAGAATAAAAAAATTATCACGCCCAATCTTAATGAAATAGAACTCAACTAATAAATTCTAGTACAAAATTAATTAAAACCTTTAACATACATATTTATGTAAACCATGGCCTGAAAATAGATATATATCCACGGTGATGTATTGTGCAAAGCAGTACTGCAAATAAATGATAAAGATCTAATTTAGCAACCACTGTGTTATTCCTACTAGATTGTACTGCAACTGAATTGTTCTGATGAAAAATATTAACAATCACTGTATTATTCCTACTAAATTATAACCATTACATACATAAAAAAATGTACTGATGTGATGAGAAAGTCCTATGAAAAAATTCCCCACACAATATTACAAAAAGGAATAAAAAAATTGTCCAATAGTTATATTGATTCTCCAAGGAAAAAATAAAAAAATGAAAAACCCTCAGTGATAATACAATGGAAAAAGTGCCCACAGGAAATCCACAGACGCCAGAAGAGGAGCCGCATCCACCACGGTGAATATAATTAAAGATGGGTACTTTACCAAAGATGTTGGACCTCCACTGTGGCAAGGTCTATTGGGCCTGCAGATATCACCCTCTGCGGGGTATAGATGTTAATCCCAGGAATCCAGAAGATATCCCCGATCCGAAATCCCGGTGCTGGCTCCTAACACGTACTGTGCTGTCTCATCCACTCCAGCCACTGAGATCTGTAGCTCCAAGCAGCGTGGTGCAAACTTCCGAGTAGGATACCAGTGTATGGAAGAAAGGAAGAAAAAGGGGGGGACTCCACTAGTGTATTACCTCAAGTTGAAGTTTATTCCATGTTGAAGAGGCATACAAAATAGTACATAAAAAATATAAGTTTAAAATTGCTGGCATAAAATATGCGTTCGCCTGTGCTAGCGGGGTCACGTAGTAGTGACGTTTAGTGCGTAGCACCGCCCTGACTAGTTTCGTTTAATCAAACGTTCTCAAAGGGCACGGGCGACGCACTGAAACGTCACTCAATAAATACACGTGAGGCGCATCCACGCCTCGTCTTCATATCAACAACATTGACAATGAAGTCCCGAGGCGCATTCACGCCTCGTTTTCATATCAATCAACCATGACGATGAAGTCATGATAGACATCCAATACCACTCCCACAACACCAGGGGAGGGGAGATGTGACTCCCACATCCTTCGTCTAAAGTGAAAGCACCTCCCCCCCATGTATGAGGAAGTAGGTGATGCTTAAACCTGTATCCGAAGCTAGGTATATTCATTAAATCCATCTCAAAAAACACTGTATAGCGCTCATCAATCAAATATGCACTAATAATAGAAGGCAACCAAAAAGCTGCTGACTGCATTCTGGAGAATTAATGCAATGTCTCAAAAACGGAAATAATGAATACAACACATTTACATAGAATCCACATAACCATTCATTATTACAAAGCCTGAACCATATTGAAGTTTAAATAATCCATGTACCAAGCTTGGACTAATATAATGTAAATGTCATTGATTTATAAGAGCTAAATACCCCGTATAGCTCGCAATCGGATGTGGAAAAATTAATTATTAATTTTCCTAGGAATATCTTAGAACACAACCCAGGGAAGTACCCCAATTAAAGTGTACTGACCCTACCACCAAAAAAAAATATTTAAAATTGAATAATATAAATGATACAATAATAAGTACCAAAAATATACACCTAAAATATAGAAAATAAAATAAAAATAAAATTAAGATTAAAATAAAAACAAAAAAATAAATAAACCCAAGAACAGGAATATTATATAAAGGGGTGTAAGAGGAGACTACAATGTTCAAGAATTGTCTATAAATGCATTGATCTCAATGTCCACATTCAACCCCAAAGGTCTAAGGCATTTCACCCTATATATCCAACTCATTTCGAGTTTTGATATCGCTCGCTTTTTAGGGCCCCCCTCCAATGGCTTTTCAACCTATCGATAGCCACAAAGGATGTCCCGGTGGGGTCCCTGTTATGAACATCCCTATAGTGTCTGGAAACAGAATGCCACTTAAACCCTCTTCTAATGTTTCCAATATGTTCATTGAGCCTGATATAAAAGGCCCGAATCGTCCTTCCTATATACTGTAACCCGCAAGGGCAGGTAAGGAGGTACACTACATGGGTAGTCGAACACGTAATAAACGTTTTAATTTCAAACTGTTGAGAAGTGCTATTAGACACGAAATTGAGGGTTTTTCGTTCCTTGATATGATTAATGTTGCAAACAGCAAATTTTTTACACTTATAATACCCCACCAGATTTTGAAAAAACATAGGTTTGTTAACGGGGGGGTCACATACATTTGGGGCCAGTGAGTCTCTTAAAGATGGTGCACCCCTAAATACCACCTGCGGTTGATCAGGTAGTATAGGTCCCAATACCACATCATCCTTAATAATGTGGCAGTGTTTATAAATCAATTTTTTTACCAAATAATGCTGGTTGGAAAAGCCTGTGATAAAAGGCACAATGAAGGAATTCTTGTTATCTTTATTAGTCACTTTCTCGCCCAAAAGTTGTTCCCTATCGAGTTCTTCCACTTCTAAACATCTATGTTCAAGATCACTGGCGGAATATCCTTTTTCAAGAAATCTCTTGGTCAAGATGTCCACCTGTTCTCTGTAGTCACTGAGTTTAGTGCAATTGCGCCTTAAGCGTACATATTGACTTTTGGGAACAGCATTGAGCCATGAGCGATAGTGGCAGCTATCAATGCATTTATAGACAATTCTTGAACATTGTAGTCTCCTCTTACACCCCTTTATATAATATTCCTGTT